>JAREIS010000034.1:600000-1130000 GCA_030060385.1 Muscicapa striata striata | reverse complement strand
AGTGCATAATGCAATATTGAAAATGTCACAAAGTAATAAGTCAAGCACTGACTGAAAACCATTGGAATGTACTGTCTTCCAAATATACCATGTCAGTTCTTTTGGAAACCAGATTTGTATTGCTGTCAATAAAGACCACAAATTTATTTCTGATAGGACCTTTGTCTTTGGACAAAGCTGGCATATTTAAATTCTAGGATTTATCTTTATTTGTGTGTATCCATGAATCTATTTAAATTTCTTTATTTTAGCCCTTCTACAAGTTAAGCTAACTGATCTGCAACTCACAGGATTATTCATTTTATTCTGTTTAAATCTTGGAACTACATCTGTAGTTATCCAATCACTTGGAATTTCTTCAGTTTCCCATACAGGGTTCTGAAAGCTCCCAGCTGGTTTTCTTGGGGCTCTTGGGTATCAGTTATCTGGGCCTGTTGATTTGCAAATGTATAATTTCAACAGATGCTCCTTTACATCTTTCCTTGCTACACATGGCAAACTTGCTGTTACAGCAGCAACAGCATCTGGGATACATACAACCTCATGCTTCTTTCCACATACAGTGTCAAATGTCTGTTAGACATTGTTGTACTGGGTTTTTTTTTTTTTTTTTTTTGTTTTTTTGTTTTTTTTTTTTTTAATTCTTCCCAGAAATACCTAGATAGACATGTACCTGTACTCCAGTCCTCTCAATATTAGCTTTCATTCTCTTTCAACCAGTTTTGAAAATCTTCTTTTAACTACACTGGCTTCCTATCCAGAGTAAACTTTTTTCCTGTCCTTTGAATTGTTGTTTATGGGTTACCCCATGGGACATGCATGAGCCATTCCTGCCTTTTTAAAAAACGCTCCTCATTAAATACATGTGCATTGTCAGTTATCAACAGTTGCTTCACAATTGCTAAAAGTGACCACTTCAGGGTTCAGGTATGCTATTAATTAATGCTATGTTCTTTTCTCATAACTGAAATCTTGCTAAATTAAGACCACTGCCATCTTTTTTAGGTAAATCATTGCTGCATTTCATCCAGGAGAAATAATGCCTGAGTTCTCTCACACTGCCTACTCTTGGCTACTTGACATATCCAGCAGAGACTCCTTGACTTGAAGTCAGTCTTGACAACACTGGTTTTCCTGCTATTGCATCTCAGCTGTGGTTAAGGAAGTTTTCACTGAGCATGAAACTTTAAGACTGCAACTCTGACAAAGGTACTCTCTTTAGTTTTGTTAACCAGAACTTCTGTCACTATAATCTTTCATAGTACAGTATTTGGATCCTCCAGTGGCTGCGCAGTTTTTTATGTGAATTATTTCCTTGTCTCCCTCCTCCTCTCCTGATTGTTCTATATATCTAAAGGCAGATTACAGGATTAGTTGCAATATTCATGCAGTAAGATTCCCCTTGCCACTTTGCAGCACTACCTGCTCTATAGCTCTCACACATGAATATCTCCATGCCACTCACCATGGACACAGCCCAGACTCCCAGTGCTGTTATATGGACATTAAAGAATGATGTCTTCCTTCTGTGCTCAGGCTATTATGAGGTCACAAATTTTGTGTACATATTTAAGTATGTCTGTCCTATGAGGACAATGTTATTATTATTCTCTCTTTAGATAGCTGTAAAACCTTTCAGGCTAATCGTTGCTGCAAAGAAAAGTAACATCTCATTCATACAGTGTCCTCTTATGGTGAATGATACCACCCTACCCAAGTTATAATTTTTTTCTCTCTACTCACATAAAACAAGTTATTATTTGTATTAGATATTGCCTTTTTTTTTTTTTTTTTTTTTTTTTTCCTCTTCTCATATTCCTGCCCAGTTTCTTGTCCAGGAGTTAACACAGATAATTTTCAAATTTGGATGATGGCTCTGGTAAGATGTTGAATTTGTGATTCAAAAAACTTCCCACAGATAGCTTATAAAATGTCAGGCTTCTACGGTCTCACTTTGCCTATGTAAGTAAAGATACTCTAAAGCAACAAAACTGTTTTAAGTCTAGAACTTGTGTAAATCCCTTAGTTCATTCCAGGACATTGTCCAAGAAGGGACTTCTGCATCTCAGTGGGTTCAATGGAGGTGTAGGCAAAAAACCTCTGCTTTTTATAACTCCTGATTCATTAAGCTCATTGTAAGCATTAAGCTTACATGAGTAAGCATGAGTGCTTCTCATTGCACAACAAATGTGAAGAAAGTTGTGGTAAAAGTTTGTCTCTTTACAGCCAGGAGTTCACTGTAAGTGTGCACACATGAAGATCATGAAGAACATGAACTAAATCTACATTCAGATATGTCATACCACACATATAGTTAATAGAAATGCAAACTCTTTTCATCTCTTTTTTCTTTGTGTTGTTTTTTTTTCCAGCTGAAGCAAAATTTGATTTGGGGTGTAATGGGGAGTGATTTTTTTTTTTTTAAATAATTTTTCAGAAACATGTCATTAATTATAATAATATCCTGAGATTCAGATAATGACCTTAGTATGTTGTCTTCACTTTTTCAGAATGGGCAGTTTGACATAATCACAGACATCCCTAGTTACAGATAGTTTTCTGCTGTGTTAGGAGCATCAGAAAATTAGTAATGATTATTGAAAAGAAAAAAATTTATTTAATCTCTGTATGAGATAACTATGGATTTTCCCCCCTGGTTTTCTATATTGAACTACAAATTTTAGTTTGAAAATTAACTTCCTGAAAATGAATAGGAAAAGTACTACTTAGAGAATGAATACAAGATGCTACTTTAACACCTGAGTATTAATTTAAATAGGTTGGAATATAACATTCAAAATAAATGACTGTCTAGCAACTATGCATGAGGCATACCCTCTGTGAGTTATTTATTGTGTTTTGAATAGCTTTCCAGTGACTGACACTGAAGGGGATATATCACATCTAACACAAACTAGATCTTTTGGCAGAATAGTTCCCACAATCTAAGCAATATAAGAGAGAGAAGATATATAGTGGACAAAGGGAAGAGGGAATCCTACGACTGTACAGGAAGACATGTTATTTATATATGCTGACAAAGTTACTCTGCCACTGAGGGCTGGAAAGGCAACACAGCTACAGGAACGAATGACAGGCACTGGAGCTAATCTTGGACCTGACAGACCTCTGTGCCTGGCAGCAAATCTAGGGGGAGAGGAAACACTGTGGTGAAGGTGATTGGGGAGCACAGCCTAACTAAACTGAACATGTGTAAGTTTGGGGGAACAGGAGGAGAGCAGCACGGTGAACTGGCTGAGGAGCTCTCAAAGCTGGACTCCACTGCCACAGAACAACAGCAAGGAGAGCATTGCACCCACCTTCCAACATGGGTGAATCATCCTCAAAGAAGGAGAAATCAGGGACTTTAGACCAGTCAGTTAAACCCTGCAAAAAGTTGTGGAGAAAGTCCTCCAGGAAGCTACGTCCAGACACTGAAATCGCCACAGAACAGATGGTTTAATCTCAAGGAACTTGGTTTTCCGATCCATACATAAATTTAAAAATATATCCCCTATTTCTTCTTTAGTTCCATGCCCTGTTATGTTTTCATTGTCTGGCTTGTGGCAGATAGGTATCTTATGTTAGAATATGTCTATTTGTCTATGGGGTAAACCTCACAGAAGTGTTGGTTCAGCTTTTGTCTCATCTTCTCTCCATGTATTCCCAACAGCAGACCCCAATCTTGTAATACTGGCTGAGTTGAACTATTCCATATTAACCATAGTCATCTTGAACTTTCCTGTTACTGATAATGAAACACTGAAGTTGAAGGTTCAGTTTATAAGAACATGTTGACTTAGACACTGTATTTATTGTTGGGAAAATCACTCTATTGGCCTGAGGACAGCATAGATACTTCATGGCTGGGGAAATGCCAATTGTACATTGGAAGACTTTTCTCTTGGAAAGATTAAATGCACACTGTTTCATTCCAACTTTGTTTCATTTCTGTCATCAGCCTTGGCAGTTGGGTCCCTTTATAAAATGGGTCTACTCTTTAAACATTTGTATTTGGTAAAATTTTAGTGTAATTAATAATTGGAATGGCTTCAGATTGCTCATTTAACTGTCATTGTTGCTTTTATTTGTTTGATTAATTACTTTATTTACTTATTTTTGTTTATTTGCTATTGCAGAGGACTTCTATTTCATTGATTACACATTTTGGATTTGGCACGCACACAAAGTTATAAACTAAAATAACAAAAATAGCATTTTACTCTAAATGTTACAGCAATTTTATAAAAGATCAATGAACTTTGTATTATAAATAGAGTATGGAAGTAGAGCTTTTAGAAAAAAGGAAATTATGTTTTTGTTCATATATCAGTTCAAAACTTGTTTTAACTTCATCTATAGCAGGTCACATCATTCTGTGGTTGCCTTCTTCCACTCTCTTAAAATTTGACTTTGTGTGGTCAATCATTGTCTTTGCTGAGAAGTCATTTCTTATTTCCTGAGACACTGTGGTATTGGAGATCAGCTTAGATATTTGAACTTACAAATCCTTGGCTTAGCACTTGGTTCAGCAAAGAACCTGAAACTATAATTAGCTATAAGCAGCATTGTTTTTCATGGGACTGATCATACATATCCTTTTACAAAGCATATCCTTCTGCACTTCTCTTGAGTCTGTAACCAAGAAGGAAGGGCTGTGCTTGGCTAGGGAGGGAATCTGTGCTTTTCTCCTCCATTAGGTGCTCTGAGATGTCCACATGCCAGGAGTATTCAGACATTTAGAGGGAACCTTGGAGAAGAGAGAAAACAGGTAATGCTGATTTGCAGTCAGTCATGACCACCTCAGTAATAATTTGTGAAGTCAAGTTGATGATTTTGGTTTGGTAAATTTGGTGAAGATTTATGGCAGTGCACAGAAACTACCTGCAAAAACTTCAGTAAGTGTGTGAGACCAGTATGCTTGATTTACTAGCAAACAGTGCTGTTATGGCTACTTCATAACCCCTTTGCAGCCATTATCATGCCCTAAACAATTTCTGTTCCACCCTGTGCTGGACACCACCACTGCTGCTAGAAGGCAGACTGCAATTTATAAGCATGCAAAGTTTATAATGCAAAATTCAGTTGAGCTTTGTATCCTTTATAGATCAAATCCTTCTCGAAAAAAAGATTGCCACCATTACATCAGCTTGGAAGCAGCATAAGCATACATGTCTGAAACTGCAATCCACAGCTCAGAATTATTTTTAGTCTTGAAAGAGACTGTTGTACCTATTCTGAGATTCAGTATTTGTTTAATCCCATCAAATTCCTGGGAATGAAATCCCCAACATACTTTTCACCTGAAGATATCTTCCTTGCCTTGCCTTGCCTCAGCTTTGCCTTTTCTTGTATTATCTTGTCGTGTCTTCCTTTTTCTTGTAACCCATTCCCCTTCTAATGAAGACACATCTGGATTTAGGGAAGAAAAGGAGCTAACACAGTCTTTTGCATACCATCATTGAGCTCAGTCTTCTGCATGTTCTGTCCTTTTTCTTGCCCTCTGTCTCTTGTCTATTCAGCAGTTAAAGCCTCTTGGAGAAGGAGCTGTGTTTGTACTGAACAAAGCTATTTTTCAGTGAGCTCCTGTGGCTTACTGTAAGACCTATAATACCAAATAGTTTAATGTGGCAACAGTTCAGTAAGGACAAGAAAAAAATGGCATTTAGGTCACATTCCTAGTTTCTGAGAAAACATGAAGGGGGGGGGCAGAAGGAAAGGAAATAGACTTATGTCTGGAAAAAGCTAACATACATAGCTTAGTCCCCTAGCATGAAAAAAGAGCAGTGTCACAGACATAGCTGAGGTTAAGAATAGACATGTTACATCATCTTTTGCACAATGCAGTAGTTGGAAAAGGGAGGAAATGAGGACTTAGGAGAGGAATAAATAAATTACAGCCAGATTTTATAGAAAAAGGCTAGACTGGATGCTCCTTAGGAAAAATCTGGATTGTGGTCTGTGTTAGAAACAGGTAAGGAAAGAATGGAAAAAACTGCTCTAACACAAAGGAAATAATAGTTGGGGTTACTGATGACATAGAAGAAATAGTCAGAATCTCAGAACATCCAGGGTTAGTTTTTTTTCTGTTGAGAGATCCTGTAATTGCTCCTGGCATGTTAGTGATTGTGGCAAGCTGTATGGCAACATTTAAAATGCCAATTTCTTCCTAAGCTCCATGGAGAAAATGTATACAAAATAGTTTCTTTCCCACATTAGACTTTTTCCAAGACTATAGCCAAGCTTGTCAAGTGCAAGTTCTCTTGAAAGTGAGTTCTACCTTCATGACTGTACCTCTGGCATGTAGGTAGCATGTGGGGAAATGAAAGAGTTAAATTAGTCCTGTAAGAACATAGAACCCCTATAGGATGAGAGTTGGTCTTGGCAGAGAGGAAATCCCATCTTTGGAGCAGAGTGGTGCTTGGGCAGAAATCATTTAGATGGAAGGACAGTTGTCAGTTGGGGTGGGCAGAGGGACTCCAAATAAACATAACCTGTATGCCAGCTGAATGCTGGACTTGTTTGCAGGGACTAAGCAACTGGTTCAGGAATTATTTCTTTATTTCTTGATGTTTATTTATGGATTTCACCATAAATAATCGAGAAAGGGGTACTTAAACCTGTAAAACCATAGGAGCTGAGCTGCATGGCCTGTCACCTCCTAAAACTTCAGGCGGCACTTTCTAGAAAGACCTTGGTCTGTGCTTCAATTTCTAGCCAGGAACAGAGAAATGGAGGGAAGGAGGAAAAAGGTGTGCTGGGTGTTTCTTAGTTCATCTAGAAAAAAAGAAAATATCCTATCTCTGAAACATAGACTGAAAATCTGAAAGAAATTTAAATATTGTTGACAAATATTTGTAAAAATAAACAATGTACTTGTGGTTACTGGGGAAAATTGCAGGATACTGATTAAGTTTGTCATACAAAGATTGTAAAAGCTGTAGCCTAGGGATAAAGGAAAACTGGGGGTGGTACAATATGTCCACTGAAAACAGCCATTAGTTTAATTCTGGAGCACTGCATTAATATGTGGGACAGGATGCTTCCTGTAACTACTCAGAAGCACTCTTTCTGCTCTGCTCACTGGAAAGATGGAAACATATTCTGGAACATCTTGGGATTTGATAGGTCTTATTACTCTGTGTTTTTAGCTAATGAAATTATTTCTGAATATTTATTTAAAACCCTTCAGTATGCAGATATAGATTTTTTTCAAGCAAGCAGATTCAGGAAAAATATGTGCCATGTAAAAGGATCATAATTTCTAATTCCAGTCTCACTTGTGTGTCTGGGACAGTGTGTATCCCAGCAAGCAGACCAAAGGACTGTTTCTAATCAGTTTGCATTCACAGCCACACATAAATCCAAAGATAAGTCATTGACAATATAAGATGTGCTCACCTTGTTAAAGGATCCACGTTGTGTCTACCCTTCTTTAAGGAAGCAGCTCTTAGATTGTAACAGGCATCACAAATGTGTATGATCTAATGACATCAGAAAGGGACACTATGAATCAGAAAATCTTTTTACCTCAACTGCAACAACTTTTTTCAGGGCAATGTTTTCCATGTGCTGGCCTCCAGAAAGCCAGATAAAGGTTTCCTTCCATTGCTTCCATCTTCACAGTGGCTTCTTGACCCTGCTGGCTTCCTCTCACAAACTTCCTGCTGCAAAGCTTTTAGGAGACTTTGGGCAAGTTGTTGGTAATGGGGACTAGAAGACACTGCATACATATATGACAGAAATAAATTAAGGATGATTGAATAAAAATTACTTCAGCATTTAAAAAATGGCAACGTTCAAATTTGCAAATATAACACTTTCTTTTGAAGAGTGCTTTTCCTGCTATATAAAATAATGTGTGCTTTTATGCAAAGCTAAAATTAAAAATAACTGCCTTCAAATAATTGGACAATGAGATACAAAATTGCAGAAACAGTGGAAATTTGTTTATTTGGATCAATTTTTATGGGATAAAGTAATTAATATTTAGATTGTGTTGTTGTGTTTTTATTTTTTGTCAATTAAGTGGAAATAGTTTCATAAGTATGCTTCCTGTAATAATTTAAAATTATCACCTCCTGATTTCAGAGAAGTTACTTTTTTTCATTCCTCCAAAGTAAACCAGTTCAAAGAACCTCCAGAACTGCAGGGGATTAAGCTGTTAGAAGTGTAAGTCTAAATATATATAAAACCTGCTTTAGCTGTTATTTTAATATGAAAAGACACTGCCTCAAGCGACTCAGAAAATAACAATAAATTTGGAACAGACACCTAGAAGTCACACATTTTACAGGAGTCCTGTCTGGAATGACCTATCCAAGTCAAGGTCACTATGACTGGACTCTGTTTGAGAGTAAGTTTCAGTTCCAAAGAGAATGTGAATATTCATAGAATCAGAATGCTTTGGGTTGGAAGGGACTTTAAGGATCATCTAGTTCCAACCTGCCATGGGCAGGAACACCTTCCACTAGACCACATTGCTCAAAGCCTTCATTGTTTCCATTATTACCACGGTTTTAAAGAGTTTAAATACCTTCTGCAGTATTAGATGTCATTTCCCAACAAAATTCGTTGTGGTATAATTGCAGTAAATCCCCTAAAAAAGAATTCTCTTACTTTTCACTTTGTGTTTGGCAAATGCAATAAAAGAGATAACATCATTTGGCCTCTAGTCACCAGGCAGTCCCACAGAAAGATGTCTTGCCAGCAGAGCAGCTCAGAGCAGCTCCCACCTCCTCAGCACTGGAAACAGAATTTAAATTCTACCATCATGTTTTGGCTGAGACCCTCCTGCTTAGCAGATGGTGAAAAGGTGTAAAGGATAGCCAGGTGTGAAGGGAGACAGATGCTGCTGCTACTCCCAAATTTCTATATACACTCCAGTCTGCCAGCAGTGCTTGCTGCTGCAGCCAGCAGCCTTGCCAGGCTTCCAGCACAGAAAAAAGACTGAAAAATGCATTCTGATGCTGCTCAGTGTCACTGTCTTTCCACATAAATGTCACCAATCCCACAGGTGTAACCCACAAGGATAAAGTCAAGTATCAGTAGCACTCCTCCTGTGACTGCCTCCTACCCTGATGGGATAACCTCTCTTGGCTACTACTGGCACCAGTGATCTTGGCCAATTGATCCAGATTCCCTCCTCAGGACACCCTTCCACACAAACCTTCACTTCAGACAGAGGCCTGAATTAGAACTTGCTGGTCTAATTGCTCTGTATGGTAGAAAATTGTGATCTCTCACAGGGTAGGGGAGAGAGGACAGGGGAATAGCATGTGGAAGCATGTGATGCCTCAGGAAAGACCTGGGACATTCTAGCAGTCTTCTGGAACTAAAATCTCTACTCTTTTTACCTAACTTAGTTGAGAATTTTGTCCAGAATTCTAAACAGCAATTTTTTCAAACTGCATACAAACATTATCTCCTTTTTTAACAACATTCTTCAGTTACTCTGCTTGTTTTTGCTGATCTTGATTATCTGCATGGACTATTTTAACACTGGGACTCTAAAGGCAGCTAATACCATACCAGTGGTATGTGATCTAGTTAGTTCAGTACAAAAACAAGTATTTGTTTACTTGCAGTTTTACACTGGACTTTTAAATTGTATTCCTTTCTGGAAATATATGAGCACATCAGAGGGAGGAGTGGGAGTGGGAATGATGATGAACTATGTGAAAAGCCAGTATTGACCTGATTTTCATGCTGGCACTTTGCCTTTCAGCCTGGAAGTCTTCTGGAAGGTATTTTGACTTCCTGTCTGGATTTTAGACACCTAGTAGAAAATAATCTCCTTCTTGGCATTAATCCTGGACATTTTGGAAGTATATTTGAATTTATGATTCAAATTTTAAAACTATTTCCTCAAACTACATTTGATAAAATAATTCACAACATGCTTATTATTGCATCAGACTGTAAGCCACACATAATTCAGCTAGTTTAACTTCATTTCATTTACGAGTTACTTAATGTCTATGGTGGCTGCAGCAGATTTGCTGAGATTTTGCCTTTTTAACCTTTCCCATCTCCAGCTCACCTACTCACTGCATTGTTAATTTTCTTCCCTTTCATGGTTACTTCAGCAGCATCTCACTTCACCAATCCCTTCTCCCTTTTCTGAAGCTCCATTACACCACACTTCCATGTTAGCTGTTTTGCATTAGCAGGTGCTGATTTGTTACCACCTCAGTGTGAAAGTGTTCAGATTCTGTGAAGCATCATTTTAAGTGCTATTTGTTAGAGATAATACAATGAAGAAATCTTATTTCCCTGTGGATGCTGGGAGCCCAAGTTCTAAAACATTGAACAGGTCCTCAGTGAACTAATAGTCTTTAGCTGTTTGCACAATTGCTTTCATTTCAGAACACAAATTCTCCTCCTAAACATCATTTGGAGACTAGCAGAGTACTGCCCAGCACACTGATCTGTGTTAAACTGAAGATCTTTGTCACCATGGCACTTGTGTGCCATGGTGAAAATTGCCCTGCTTTAATACAAGCAGAGAAGACTATTTCTAGAATACCTTGTGGAAAATTATTGAAGCTCCTCATGTTGAGAAAAGCCAATATGTCTTATTTGAAGTGCTTTATTTAGGTCAATAATAGAGCTCAATAACAGAAATCAAGTGTTGGTTGTGATCAGAACTCCTTTTCAGTCTTCCTAGTGCTCTTTTAGAAAGATACCCAAACTTAGACTGCAGAGACACCCACTCATTTCCAAAAAACAAAGCTTTCCTGAAGATGAGCAAGACAAGAGGTTTAACCTGGGAGGAAGTCATGTGACCCAGATAAAAAATATTAACTGGTCTGAGAGGCAAGAAGTACTGTAAAATAAACATCAGAATTTCTTTTTGGGGCATAGCTGAGTATTTAGTTCCTAAATTTAAGAAGTACTGGCTTTGACTTTTATTAATTAAAAAATGCAGTGGCAGGGCTATGTCTTCCATGATAATGAAGACTAAAATTCTGTTGCACACAGACCTAATATCCTCTTTCTACAAACCATATTCTCTTTCCTAAATTTGTCATTGATGTTCTTGGAGTACTTCTATTTTAAATATTCTGGTTTACCCACCAGTACTGGCTTTCAAGACATAAACAGAGGAAAAAATGTCAATAAACAATGCATAATAAAAATTATAACTGATGGATCTGTGCTATTCTTAAAGAACAGATGCCCTCCTTGCATGTTATGAGCCCTTCTCCTAGAAGATCTGGATGGCAGAGCCACGTCTGTTGCTTATTTACTTGGTGATATTGCTTCTTGTCCACATCTCAACTCCTTTGTTGATCACAGCAAATGAAAATAGCAATATCAATTAGTCATTGTTTCTCCCTTCTCATCAATGGAATGTCTTGTTATTAAAATAATATACCAAGGCATGTTTTGCTTACTGTTATTTGCATATTTGTGTCTCATTCCTTTTTCTCTTAAAAAAAACATGTCAATTTTCTGATGGGAATGCCATGCACAGTCTGCTGGTGTGGTTTAGAGGTTAAGTGAAAACAGATTCAAAGGAGGTTAAACAAATATTTTCACATCACCATGTAATTTTTTGACATTTGTAAAAGAAATTTGTTCTATTATTTGAAGTCTATTTGTCTTACTTCAGTAAAATGAATTAGTTTTTACTTCCTTTTCTTAATGAATCTAAGAAGGAACAGATAGATGAATTTACCCTTTATGTAAGACTGAATAAATTTTGAATCATTCTGAAGATGAGTAGGTACTCAGAAATGAGATATATTTCATAGTCAGTGTTATTGAAATTTCAAGTTTCATTTTATATTCTGCTTGAACAGAAAAAAGTATTCTTTTCTAAAATGATCTTATGAGATAGATCTGTATGCTTTTTTATGGTATTTAATATGAAGTGATACCATTCTCTGCACTGGCAATAACCTATTGATGCTTTAAGGTGGAAAAAGAGGTTTCTTGGCAACTTTCTTGAATGTTGTGGTTTTTATTAGTACAGAGTGTCTTCAGCCTTGTCTGATTTCACATGGAACAAGAAGTTGTTTATTTTGGTAGACATGTCTAGCTGACACTGGGGTATCTTTGTGGTGGTACTGTCTGCATCTGCAAGAAAAATACAAATCTGCCTTTCACCACATTTTTATTGATTGTGAAAACCATGTAGTTTCTTAACACCAACCTTAACAGGAAAGACCCGTGCAGAAAAAAAAAAGACATTTTAGGAAATGGAACAATTATCCCCATTAGTCTATGAGTCTTGTTGAAAAGTGTGGTTGAAAGTGGTGTGGTGTTCCACTGTCTACTCCTGATAAAATGTCTCCACAACTGCTCTGCTCTTCTGGTATTGCTGTTTCCAGGAAAATGTTTTTAATCCCTTATGATTTCTGTATTTCCTTTAAAGATACAACACAATTAAGGGAGAGTATCTTTTGGGAGCACATGCCATATTTTATGATGCTTTATCCACTGCTGAAATTTTCTTTTTATTTTGCAACTTGTGAAATATTAGAAATACTGCTGTCAGAATGAACAGGAAATGTTTTTGTCACTATCTTTTTTCCACTGGAATTTTATGGTTCTGAGGACAAAAAACATTTGCTGTTTGCATATTGGGGTGGCCCTCCTTCAATACCTACTACATATCTCATGCTGAGAAGGACTGATTATCAATATACCAGAAGAAAGAGAGGAAGAAACAAACGTGAGAAGGAATTTCAGAGTTTTATCAGCCTCTGAAAGAGACTGGAGATATTTATGGTTTATATAATTTTGAAGGTAAAAAAATAAAATTAAACTCAGAGTTTATTCTGTTAAGAATCACAGGTTTTTTTAATATGGGGGTAGTGACTGGTTCTGTACATATAAGAAAAGAATGGTTTTGCTTACAAAAGCTGTCAAGGGGAGGACTTTGAGAAACTAAGTATTTTCTTTGCAGTACATGTTTTACACCAATGCTGCTGATGTGGAGCACAAACATTTACAATATGAACCACACAAAGTATCACCGTAATATATTAGGAAAATGAAAGCCTTCCACATAAATCATGCTTTATTTAATAATATTAGTATTAGAAGCCTACCTGTTAAATGTAGCTTGCTTTTTTTTTCTGAATGACAAAACCCAATGTTTAATACTTACTTTTATAAGTATTGGGAAATTTTCTGGGTTCCTTTATGAAGCTTACTGCACCAAAAAACCTACTAAGCTCCAAAAGGACCACAGTGTTCTTGTAGAGCTCATTTGTAACCAAGCACCACAAAATTCTGAGAAAGACAGAATTTGAAAGTAATAGCTGGTACATAAAGCCTACTGACATAAGACATCCTGATGAATCTTTGCCATGGCTTAATGAAACACAAGAGAGGAACACCTTTGTTTTGGAGATAATAGGCATGACTGCTCAGAGCCATTATTTAATGGGACAGGATATGTCATGAGTGAAATAAGACACGCAATGAAAAGGCAAGAGTATCATAAAATCATATTTCTTATCCATCCCTTTTTTAATGTTTTTGGCTATTTCACCTGAGCTGGTGCTAGGCTTTGTCTAAGCCAAGAGATTCAGTTATCTAAATTTCATTTGAATAAAAATCCAATAAACAGAAATAATGCTGGCAAACAATTAAAAGAAGAAGGAAAAGTTGACAAGCAAGCCCTGCTAGAAAAATAAAGGAACTTTCTCAGAGCAAGCAGCAAAATAATGCAAAGCCTGATTTCAGAACATAACTACCCCAAAGAGAAGCATTGTGTAAATTCAGGAGCATAATAACTTTGCAGATATCTGATTAACACAAGGCATAACGAAATTTAGGTTAAGTCCATGGCAGCAATTTTTTTGTTTACTTGAAGGGCTATATTTGCCATAAAGACAAGAAAAATCTCATATGGACTAAGGTATGGGAAAGGCAAAACTTTAGAAATAGCTCTGTCTGATCACTCACAGCAGGATCTGCTTTGCAGCATCTTCTATGCAGTAGAAGCAGATTTCTGGTGAGAGCAGTGTGTAAGGGTAAAAGCATCATTAACAAAATCTGTACAACAGATCTTGTGAAGGCATTATCTCATTATCTCTTCAGATTAAACACTTCTGTAGTGCTGAAAAGCAACTACATAGATATGTCAGGAGTCTAGGATGATTTTGAGATGACAAAATTGTGCTTACACAAGTAAGAGTGGTCAACGTTATGACAGAAATAATACCTTTTTTTCTCTCCTAAATGCTTATAGTTTATAGTATTTTTTATTAGTACATTGTTGCATTCCTCAAAAAAACTGGCCTGAATTCCCCAACATCAGACTGTAAAAGTCTGTTACCTCAAATGCTTCCTCTCATCCAGGTGATACCAGAAGACACAATGATATTTGAGCCACAAGTTTTCAAAACCCATAAATGATGAGGAATTCTGTTTTAGAATGAACTTTATTGTGTCTTGTGGTTTAACCTCAGCTATAAATTATTATATCAATGATAAATAAATATTATCATAAATGAAAAACAATCATCTGAATGTAAAAATTACCGGTGTTTCCATGAGATTCTTCCTCTGTAGAAGAATGTAAGCTAAAGAAGAAGGATTGCAAGATCTTGCTAATAAGAGATCTGGAAGACTGGCTATTGCATGTTTAGAAAGGACAGAATGACTCTTTGTCAGAGAAAACTCCTCCTATTCTTTGCATGACCACTTGTATTTATTTTGTACTGGTACTTTGTCCTATTACATATTCTTCATTAATGCATGTCTTGATGTAGGTTTTATCAAAACAACCTTTTCAGAGCTATAAAATCTGGCGTTCAGTGACCACAACTGAACTCTTAAGCAGGAGGAAAAAATTTTTGGAAAAAGGAAATAAAATGAGTCTTTTCATCATGCTAGTCACAGTATGTCTGCAATAGCCTGAGGTTTTAGCTCCTGTACACTTTGCCATCCTAGCAACTGGAAAAAATATTTTTATTTGCAGTGTCCATGTTTGTGCTGGAAGGCAAGAGAGATGCAGTAAATCAGAGACAAAATAGTCATCTTACAGAAAAAAAAATTTAAAGTAAAGTCACATTTTAACTTAAATTTTTGTATGAGACTTCATTTTACAGAAGTAGAGGCATCTCCTAAAGCCTAGGAACTCCAGATTATGTTCTTTTTTTTAAGGCCAGTTGGAATAAGTGATGCTTATTTCATTCATCTTGTTATGCATTTATTATATTCCTGTTCCTCTAACAGTAGGAAAAAAAGCTGGAAAAGCAGAATCATGGCCTTAGGCTGTAACTTCATCAGCCTTTGAAATGGATTAGCTGGTCCAACTGCCTGCAATATCGTGGGATAGGGAATCCCTCTGACATTGCATTCTTTGAACACCATAAAGAAGACATTGGTTTTACTATAATGACTAATTCCTTTATTTTGGTGCACAAGAAAAATTAGTGCTTCATCTTTAGTTTCCACCAATTCCTTCTTCTTTGCTTGCAGAAGACTCCCTAAAAGCAAACTTCATGTCGAATTGGGCAAATGGCTAATTATGAATGCAGTTAAAATGATGCAAAACTGTTTTTATTTGAAAAAAGTTGGGCAAAGAATAAAACGGAAAGGTTGGAACTACTAAAATATCATTACCTCATTAAATGTGTTAATGAGTGATTCCAACCTGTGTTGCATATCAAAATTAGGACTGTATGCAAGGGAGCAAAACAAAATAGACTATAAGACATCTTTTTGATACAGTACATGTAACTTTGAACTTCACTGTTTGCCTGTAAACGTAGAATACACTGTTAACATCTGGAAATTTTTGTGTAAAATTTTCATGGGTAACTATGTTAATAAAAAATGTAATTAGTTACCATCGAGTAAGGAGTGATGTTGAAATAGATAAGAATTTAGGTTAGAGCAAGGAGTTGTCCATCTTGCACTTTGCTAGTGCTCCATTAATGTTCATTCCAAGCATGCTGAATGTGAAGTTGACTCAGATCTGTGGTACAGTCTGGATCTGAGCAATATAGAAAAACACTAAATGATTCTTCTATTTCTTCAATAAGAATTCTGGAACTGGGTATCATTTCTCAGTCTAGTGGAAATAGAGCTAGGCAATTCCCATTCCCAACTAAGTTATCACAAATAGCTTATCCAAGTATGGAAAATTAACTAAACCTCTTTTTCCTCAGAGACCAAATGGATGGCTGCACAAAACACTCTAATGTGCCAGAAGAAATAACTTCTTGTTGGCTGTGTCCTGGGTAAAATGAATCTGAAAATTGAGTGGAAAGAGAAAAAAATCCAATTATTTTCTTTTATCTTTAGTTTGATTTGTGATGACTATAAAATTATTGTAGAAGTTTTTCCTCTTTATAGTGTTCTTATGGCAAATGTAAGTAAATCCTACCTTTATGAGTTTTTTGGTCACTTTATATCTGCTACTTCAGCTTAAAACAAATTTAGCTTCATGTGTAGGATGAAAATTTTATTAATTGTCTTTGAGATAATATCAACAGAAAGAGAATTTTTTCTTAGATTTAAGTGAAAATAAGGCCCAAATACTTATTGATCTATATTTTAATTTTTGCTTCTCTGATTCTTCCTCTTAGAGGATACAGGGTTGTTAAAATTTTGTTTGGGAGTATGCTGTTTCTCTTTGTTGTCAGATATTGATATTAATAATAATAAACTGTTCAAACTTGATTTTAAATAGAATTCTTATTCAACAGGAGTGGTGTATACTATATCATCCTCTATGTTGTACAGCATTTTGTTTTTGCTTACAGCACTGGCTGTGTGTTTCTTAAACCTGAGCCATCTCTTTGTTCATGTTTGCTTCAAAAAGTTTACAAACCTGAGAAGAATTTAAAACTTCCAACAAACCTTTGAGTATTACAGATACTCTTTTGTGCCATACCATGTGTTTTATTCCCTGTACTAGTCAAATATCCAACATATAATCATAAAATGCCTGATTAGCATCAGCTGCAGTGATCTTAAAGTCATATTCTTGTCCGATTGACATGCATGGTGAAAGTCACATACTGAACAAGATATCAGTAGCAAAGGGTTGAAATTAGACTTTAAATAAATAACTCAGCAAGATTTTGTTCTTTTGGAGTCTTGCAAACTTGTGGATAGGGTTGAGGTTCATCTCATTAAACCTGAGCCATCTAAAAGCTATGCAGGCACTCTTTGAGGTCTGCCTAAGCCCTGCCTGATGTGGCTGCAGAGACAAGCCTGCCCCAGGGCAGCACAGCTTCTGTCTCACAACAGGGTACATTGCCACTTGAAGATGACTGTGTCTATCCACTGAACAGGAATACCAAGCAGCCAGTGTAAACAGAAGGCTGCATTTTAGGGAACAAATAAGGATTTAGGCAAGTCCTTGGACCTGTCATCTGCTCAATACATTGCTCTCTTCTGTAAGGTCCTTGACTTGGCTACCAATTTTTGTACATGCTTGTAAAGATTTCTAAACATGCAAAAGGTTATTTATACACTCAGAGGTATTTGCCACTTACTTTTATGAAGGAATTTGGGAAAAAATAACTTTTTCCCATAGTTTGCATTTGTGGTTGCTTGCCAGGGATTGATTGTTTAGAATTCATTGATTTCCAGTGTGATTGTATTTCTAAGGTGGACCTTCTCACCAGCTCCCACATGGTCTTGTCTAGTCTCAGAGGAATTTACCTTCCCAGCAGCACACCAGCGGGTAGGAATTCAGAAATTATTTTCACTCTCTCTGTCCTATTTAAGTCCAGAGAAGGACATTTTTATTTAGGAACTGGAATCACCAGGATCACTGAAGCCAAAAATATTTTTATTCAGTAATTTAGTGAGAGGAAGATTGCTCTCTAAACCACTGCTGTTAGCAGTAAGTAGAAAGATTTTATTATGTGTGTGTTGGCCTTAGGACTGTTACTGAAATAGATTTTCAGATTCTCTACCTGAAATATAACATGAAGAATTCAGCTTTCATGGAGCCATGCACCAACAGCTATGTTTAACAGATGTTTTAAACTCTCAGATTTAAGCAATAATTTTGATTATGACTATATTGATATAAACCAGGCTTGAAATAAAACAGCAGGATTATCTGGGGAGAATGAGTGTTAGAAATGGAGCCCCATGTTTAGTGAGGCATTCCAGCACATGAGTGGAGGGCCTTTTGTAGCTGAGACTTAATGTGTCACTTTTCACACATTCTTGGTTAGGGCTGTGTGTTCCAGGAGGTATATGGAAGAAGAAGAATCCAGGCATATGTTTTAGGCTAGCTTGTATGAGAAGCTGGATGTTAAAGCACAAATGGGATCTGTTGGTAATTCTCTGTTGAAATGCCATGTACAATACCTGCTACTGGCTCTGTTCCATGGTGCAGATAATTTCTTTTCTAAATATCATCAAAAGTATTAATTACTTGAAAAATTATGGTTTTAATTTTTACTTGTAGATGTGATTGTGAGCTCCTGATACAACTAAGCAGAAAAGGTAAAGTGCAGGGTGATTTATCAAAGTAGCCTGACAAGCAATATCCATACAGTTAATTCAGACATACAGTTCTCATTGATTGAATATTATGAATAGTATGGCAGGTTTTTAGAGTCATCACAAGGAAGCATGAATTAATCAAACCATAAAGCTTTTTCATTTTGTAACCTGAACTATGCAGTAATTAAATAAAGAGGCTTACTATTCCCATGTACAACCAGAATCACTGTTGCATAAGCAGCACCAGATCACACACATAGTAATTTAGAGGACATGGATCACAGCTCTTTGAAATAAATCTTTTTATATAATTTTTCTTAAAAATCTCATTTGTATACCCTCTTCCAATTGAACTCCATGACAGAATGATTGGATATTTTATCAGATTCAAAGAAAGAAGAAATTTTGTCTTCTATTTATGTCCCTAGCAAAGACTCATGAAGATAACAGGTTGAGGAGACTGGAATAGGGGCAGAAGACAGTACAGAAAGGTGAAGGTGAGGGTAAGAGAGAGGACAGCAAGGGGAGGCACTAAATAAAGGTAAAATATAAGGGAGACTGAATTCAGCACAATGACAATAATTATTCATGAGGAAGAGCTTGCCAGGTGGAAACTGGAGACCAGAACCATAAAGATTGCTTGAAGAGGGGCAAGGGGTGGAGAGCAATGTCCTTACTGAAATAATATCAACTGCAGTGAGCTGATAAGTGTGATTTGCAATTCTGTCAAGGTACTCGTGTCTTCTCAGACCTACTGAAGGTCCTTAAATTCCTTGTGTAATTTCTCCAGTGAAAATCTTTATTTAAACTGGCAAAAAATTGTAACCCTCCTTATGTCTTGCTTGTGGCCTGCAAATGTCTGCCTCATGTTTCTTATAATGTCCTAAATTTTCATGTCCCTTTTTATTTTCCCTTTTCCAGTAGAGGTTTGTCAAGATTAAATGTACAATTTTAATCAAAAGGAAATTGGTTGAAATTAGGGAAATTTATATTTCATCTGGGGGCAGAGAAATCTAACCTTTAATTTTCACCAGCTGACCAAATTTCATGGTACAGAATTGGATTCAGTCCATAGAATCTACCTGGAGCATGTATAAAAGTGTTATTTGAGAGAATTTTGAGGTGATAACAGGGTAAGAAGTGAACAGATGAAACATTTGACTTAATTTAATACTGAACTGACAGCACTTATGTGGCTTTAGTCTGAGCTACATTTCTGTTAACTAAATGCAAAACTACTTTTTCTTCACAGAGATATCAGAGTACTTTTGATTTAAATGGCAGCATGTGCAATTAAAATTTAAACAGCCAAGAAATCAAAAAGCAAAAGAAATTATTAATGTCTTGTAATGTGCAGCTATATTTTTTTAAATTTTCACTGGAATGTTCTTGAAAGACCATGAAAGGACATAGTCATGGTCTGTTAATCACACAAAACCTCTAACCATACAAAATTCAATTTCCCAAATATCTTTCTAGAACATGAAAGTCTGCACAGTTTATGAAACTTGAAATTTCATGTAAATGAAACAATATGATTGGAATATATACGTTGAGATGTAAGAGGTGGAAGTTTCTCTGACTGCATCACATAAAGAGATCAAAAGGAATGACATTTTCAGCAGTACTGGAAAATAAGTATGACTTGGGAATAAATATTTAGATTATAATTATCTGGTAAATGTGTCCAAACTGTCAATTATGTTCTATTTGTATAGTGTCATGAGAGGTGAGGTAAGTAACGATCTATGCTTTTACAAAACAATGAAGGAGTTAAATCTAAAATATTTCCTTGCTTAGCTGATCTTCTGAGATTAACACATGCTTTAAAAGGGTCTCAATCAGATTCTGTTTAGCTTACTTTTTCCTCTGCAGGTCCCCATTCCTGCCATCAGTCTAGCACAAGACAGGCAATTGTGGCATGTCTGTTATTCAGACTGACACCAGAAATGGTCAGCCTATGGAATTAAATGCTGGAAACAGTGCAAAGAATTAGACTGGTGAATAAACAACAAAATTCCTCCTTGCAGAGCCTGGAACTTTTGCAAAGTCAAGTACCAAAGAAAAAAATGTTTGAAACCCATAGGAAACAAATTCTAGACAGGTTACTTGACACTTTTGATGTCAGGATGTGGAAAAAATAACTCCATAGAAAGAAACACTTAGATGAAACTTCTGAGGAATAGTTTACCTTTAAGTGCAATTCATGAGAGAACACTGCATTCATTGATGGGGTTGGCAAGCTGAAGAAACAGTTCTCTATATGATTAAGCTCAAAATAGCTACAGGAAAAATGACCAACTACGGGCAATTTGACTTTAGGAAAACTATTTGGTAGGGTGTATGTGACAGCTGAAGAGCAGTTGAAAGTTGCACTGGGCAGATGATAAAACAAAGAGGTGTGATCAAAAATTAGGTTGATTGGAGGACTGAATGCAATAGCAAAAAAAATCAGCCTTACAAAGTTTTTAAATGGAGCTGTGTAGCAGTGTCAGATTTGCATCTATTAGAAAATAAAGTGCTTGGGAGAGGGGAGAATAAGTACAGAGCAGAAAAACACAGTGCCATTGAGAAATACCTGCTGTGAGAGCAAAATTCTGTTCAACTCTAATACAGATTAAGGAAATGAAAGAAACGTGGCCACTTTATTTTAATAAATTTAGAAATGTTCATAAAAGTAAAAACTGGAATTAAGATGTAAGAATATAAAACAAAACAGAGGAAGTAAGTAATAGCTTTAGCACTATTTGTGTCAGTGGCAGTGGTCAGGCTGTGGATGGAATATATTTCACACATTGCAAAAATGCAATGGCAAATGGAAGGAAATTTGCTATTGCACAGAATCCATGTAATAAAACATAGAAGCAGCCTTGATCATAACGAGCCTCAGATTCAGTTTACCCAGATTCTGGCCCTCAGAACCTCATGGCTCACCTGCCTCATTCAGACATACTCAGGTAAATGGGTGGGTCTCAGCTGAACAATTCTGACACACCATTTCATCAGCCCTTGGCTTGGATCTCTAGGTCCCTGCAGTCGTCAACTCCCAGGTCCTCTGGTCTCTCTAGTATCCAGCACAGACTTATGGCTGCTTCAGTAGCTGTGTCCCAAATCTCATGCATGCATGCAGAATACAGAGTCCTTCTATCCAGGAAAACCAGCAGAGTTTGATAGGACAGGGTAGGCTGCACTGATCAGCCCCAGCTGTTCAAACATGTGGTCAGACAAGTGCCCTGACCAGGTCCTGCTTACATGTGACTGTCCCCCTTAAGCCCCTTATATCTTTTCCCATCCTTGTTTGTTCCTCCACAAAGTACCTGGATCCTTCCCTTTCTCCATCTTTTGTTCTTCCCATAAAACATGCCATAATAAGCCTCGTATAATCCCAAGAATCTCTTCTGCACCAATAATCAGAGAATCACAGAATGGGTAAGATTAGAAGGGACCACAGTGGGTTATCTGGTCCAACCTCCCCACTCAGGGTCATCACATGGCACAGGAATGTGTCCAGACAGTTCTTGAATATATGCAATGAGGGAGACTGCAACATCTCTGGGCAATCCATTCCAGTGCTCAGTCACCTGTACAGTAGAGAAGTTCTTCCTCATATTCAGGTGGGACTGCCTGTGCATAAGATTTTGTCCATTGCCTCTTGTCCTATTGCTTGGCACCACTGATCAGAGCCTGGAAACATCCTATTGACATCCTCTCTTCAGATACTGATAGACAGTTCCCTCTCAGTCGACTCTTCTCTAGACTGAACAAGCTCAGCTCCTTCAGCCTCTCCTTGTAAGAGAGAGAGATGCTCCAGTCCCTCAAGCATATTTTTCACCCTCCACAGGGCCTGTTCCAGGAGCTCCGTGTTTCTCCTGTACTGAGGAGCCCATGAGTGCCAGTTTGGGTATAGGTGGGAATAGGCAGTGAGGTGAATCAGAAAACTTCTTGACTAGACTCATCATGATGCATCTCACCCATGGACCTCCCAGAACATCTCTGTAAAGGCCTTTTTAGGAGCTCAAGTCTCTGGTAGGGTTAAAAGGGGGTCTTCAGCACAGAAACACTGAAAGAACAACAAGGGGGAAAGGATGTAAAAATATAACATGAAGGAATAAAAAAAGTACTATTTTTCTATTAACTAACGAGATTTATCCACCATGCACCAGTTAGATTCACTGAACTGGAATCTGGAACTCTGACAAAGCCCATTTTATTCATAATGTTAAATGTCAATGTAAACAAATAATGTTAGTATTTTTTATCTATTAAAAATTCTTGTGTGCTTTCATAACTGTAAACACATTTTTTGTAATTATTGATTTTCCTGAGAAGAATATGGTTCCTCTACAGAATTGTAGGCAGGTTTGGATTGTGTTACATTTTAAATTAGGAATCTGTCTGCTTTTTGTTAAGTCTGCAGAAAAGGAACAGTACAAAAGACAGGTTTGTTCACTTCATTTTTAGATTTTTTTGTATATTTTTGTGCAGCAGCTTGACTATGATTATCCATTATTTTTTAAAAGCTAGACTTTGGTAATTAATGGAGCATATTGCATGAAAAGTCAACCACTTGTTATCATTAATAAAGGAACATGGCATCAGAAAGAAAACAACCCTGTTAGCATACTTAACTGTAGAGATTTAATCAAAACACTTATCAATGTTTCAGATAAAGTATATAAAAGCCTAAACACATTTATTTTTAGAAAATGAGACAGAGCTATGCAGCTGGGCTTGTAAGATCATTTGTTTATAATGTATGTCATTTCAGGACAGAAGAAAACCAAAGACCAAGTAATGAAAATGTAACTGTGTTGTATGTGATGTAAATAGGACTAAGGGAACTGGAAAATGGTGGACTATCCTGAGAGGAAATAAAAAACATGAATACTTTGCCATGCATGTCATATGGAAGCCAGTAATAGAAAACAGCTAACAGCTGTCTCTTTTCTCATTATGTGAGAGAGAAGACCAGAAAGTATTGAATATCTAATTAAAATCACTGCTTCTAAAAGACAAGAGTAGGACAAAGGTCAAATTAATCTGTACTGAAAGCCTGGAAAAGTTCTATCGCAACTTTGTAAAAGGACTGATTCTTTATGCCTTCATAAACTATTCCATCAGCTGAGATATTTTCAAGAAGCTTTGGTGTCTGATAAAACCTAATTTGTCAAAATATGTGTTTCTTACAAAAATTCCTTAATTAAAACCAGAAATGTTTTAAATATTTATCATTATTTTGATTGAACTTTCAACAAATTATGTTCTTAATGTCATTTGAACTTGCATCTTCTGAAACCAAGGTAACTATAGTAACAGATTAAATTAACGAAATAGTATGTAAAATTTTGATTGCCTAAGTTGTTTCTATTTTTGTTGTGAAGGTTGGTTGAGATTTTTGTCTTATACAATGCATGGAAATTATATTGACAGCAAATGAGCATTTACAGTTTTTGGCACATTTTGACACATATAATTTCACATTTAAAATATGCCTATTTATATTTCAGAATAAATTTCTTAATTGTCAGAGATACACGTTTCCATTTTTCTTCTGTTTTCTAGGAAAGGAAGTTATATATTGTAAATTACTCCATTCTAATAATCTAGGGGGGAAAAAAGGATTTGTACTATGGCCCCAGGGGTTGTAGAGAATTATAGAATAATTTAGGTTGGGAAACACCTTTAAGACCATCAAGTCCCACTGCCAAGTCCATCACTAAACCCCATCCCTAAGTATTTATTGCAGTGCAGTAGACCTTCTCATGAGAAAATGAACCAACAGGCTGAATATTGACATTTATTTTGACCTTTGCAGTTGAAACAGTCAGAGGGATGCATGACAAGAAAGATGGAATCATTAATAGAATCACAGAAAACTTTGGATTGGAATAGATCTTAAGGATGTTTTCGTTCCAGCCACTCACCCAGTGCCATGGACAGGGATGAGGGATGGCACCCCTCAGGACAGGTTGTAATGAGCCAGGTTACAGTAGAGAGGCACATGTCATGATGCATCACTTTGGAGATCAAAGGTTGTTTAGGTACCAGTGGTAACATCATTCTTCAGAATGCCATCCCAGATAGATTAGTTAACACATGGAGCCAGTAAAGGTAAAGCTGACCAGCTGGTAGTTCTCTGGGTCTTCCTGCTTGTCCTTTTGGAGACCAGGGTGGCATTTGCCATCTTCCAACCCTCAGGAACCCCTCCTGATCTCCATGATCTTTCAAAGATGGTTGTGAGTGGTGTCCACCAGCTCTCTCAGGACTGGTGGATGCCCATGGGCTCATCAGGGGTCCACAGACTTGTATGTCATCGACTTGACTTGGATGTCAAGTTTGCCGAAATATCCTCTAAACTAATTTTCCTTGACCCAGGGGAAATCTTCCTTCCAACACTCCTTTACCCTGGTCTCCTGGGTCAGGTGTTCCCAAGGGCTGGTCTTGTCAGTGAAGACCAGTGCAAAGAGGGCATTCAATAACTCTGCCTTCTCTGCACCCTCTGTTGCCAGGGTTCCCCCTCCACAAAGTCACAGGCCCACATTATCCCTGATTTTCCTTTCGTTTTTGATGTATTTGAAAAAGCCTTTCCTGTTGTCCTTGATGTCTTTGATCAGTTTTAATTCCAGATGGGCCTTGGCCTTCCTTATCTCGTTTCTCCTTACTCTGACAACCTCTCTATATTAATTCTAAGTGGCCTGACCCTGCTCCATCTCCTGTGTGTTTCCTGCTTACGCTTCAGTAATGACAGGAGTTCTTTATTCATCCTTGAAGGCCTCTTTCTCCCTCTGCTCAATTACTTGCTCATCTGGATGCATCTTTCTTGAGCCTGGAGGAAGTGATCTGTGAATACCAACCAGCTCTCTTGGACCCCTCTTCCCTGCAGGACCTATCCCCATGGGACACTTCCAAGGAGACCCCTGAAGAGGTGAAAGTGATCTCTCTGAAGTCCATGGTTGTCATCTTACTCGTTGTCCTGCTCCCTCCTTGTCTGGTACTGAACTCCACAATCTCAGTGTCACTGCAGCCAAGGCTGTGCCCAACATCCACATCTCCAGAGAGGCTATCCCTGTTAGTGCAGTAACAGCACACAATTCCATGTAGGATCCTCCACTACCTATGCAGGACATTGTCACCACTGCTTTCCAGAAACCTCCTGGACTGTTTGTGCTTTGCTGTGTTGAATCACCAGCAGATGTGAGGTTCTATTTTTGGCTGTTTGGACTTGTTCAAGGTATTTCCTCTTAAGCTCTTTACAGACAATTCAGGAGGGACCAAAATACTTGCTAAAACCTGAAGTATTAAACCAGGCTCAGATGATTGCTAAATCAGCAGAAAAGCACACAGTTCTGTGCAAAACTAACCTAATGCCATGACCTTACTTCACCCAGAAGTATGGTACTTGGTGATGGATATGTCATTGCACAAAACTGTGGTTTTTGTTATTGATATAAAAGAGGAATGTCATTGAGCAGAGTCATTATGAGTTCCACAGAAGTATTATGCCTATGTGAAATTGGCACTGAATGCCAATACTAGTTGAACTAAGTATATCAAGAAGCTACAAAGTAATACTGCCAACTTTCAGCTTTTTGGTCACCTCTGAGACATTACTCTTATCTATAGGTGGAAAAGTAACAAAGAGTTGGAAAGTATTCTATCTTATTATATCAAGATTTGGGATAGGCTTTCCATTCTTGCTTGCTTTCACCCTCAGGCAATATACAATGCAGCTATTCAAGCTTTAATGTGAGTTTTATACATTTTCCTGACACTGCTTGAAGCAATCTCACTTATATTACAGGTGAACCAAAAAGAACTAGTCCATTTAATATTCTGCTGTCATTTACATTATGTTACTTATAGTATTTTATTTCCCATATTAATATGACCAAAAATCCACATTTCCCCTCTTCATGTACTTGGGAAGGCTATAGGGAAATTCTAGTTCTTTTGTGTTAATGGACTTGCACTACAGTTCTGCAGGCCAAGTTGGAATGAATCACTGACTCTCAAAAAGGCAATTTATTTTCTTTAATATTTTGACCTTTGCAATTTTCTCTTTGACTATTTCTTTCAATGTTTAGCAACAGACAGGGAAGAGAATATTTAAAATGAAAAGTAGTAGCTAGCTTTAAAAAAGCAAAAGAAATATTTTAACATTTTCACTTAAAGTATGGTTTTTTATAATTGGCTTGTTTAAGAGGAAGAGTAGAAGCCTCCTAATATGAAAAGAAAGCAAATTCATTGTGAAGTCTACTGCTTGGATGGAGACTGAATGAACAGACTTTGTAAGTGGTCTGTAGAATCTGTAAATTAAAGTTGCAAATTTGTACTGAATTTCATGTGTGAAAGGGAAATTGCTTTATGCCTGTTTCATTCTTATGAGAAGAGACTAAAAAGCAGAGACTTGCCTTGCTACTTGGCATGTAACAACATGCAAATTGCAAAGCTTTCTTATGCCAGTTTTGTACTGTTTATTCAAATTGCCAACTTTTCTGCTCCTTAGGCCTACTCTGCCCTCATCTTTCCAAGGAAGGGTGGGACAGAAGTGGGGATTATTAGAGATAATTTATCTTCCCACTCATCAATCCACATGAAAACTGTTTTTTTAAATTCTCCTTTTTTTTTTCTTTCCTTCAGGAAATTCATAGAGACTATCTCATAAAGAACATTCATCCAACAGCATCATTATTTAAAATGATGGTCTCTCACCTCCTACATGTCCAGTAAATCTAGAAAACTGTTTCCTTCAAGCATTCAGGTGTAAACTATGTAGGGTGTTCTTGGAAAAAAGAATGCTCCTTCACTGTGTCTCTCCCACACTCCAAGGAGAGGACATAAGAATCCTTTAGTGCTCTGTTGGTAGGTACAGCTTCACCTACACTAACTTCAATCCTAAAATTTGGGTATTTAAGCACATTCTCTTTTAGAAACACTGATATAAAACCAAACTTAATGAAGCTTGTTCTCTGTCTGAAAATGAATTATCTACCATCAATGGGTAAAATGAGGCAGGGATACAACCCAGTGAAGACATACCCAACCTGTGTTTCTGAACTTACAAAAAAGAGAGGAGAGAAACATGCTCTGGGTGTACAGACCAGTCTAAGTATTGATCCCCAAAATATTTGTGAAGATAGACAGGCTTTTCTTCAAAACAGTTACTTTAACCTTGTTTGGTATCTGCAGGCTTACGTCTAAAGCCATGTGTTTCTAAACAGGAGTAGTAAAATAGTACAGTTAAGATGAAAACAGTGACAGTTGTAAATAAGGTAATTTTGTCCTTAAATCTAAGTTCAAATCAGAAAATGTTCCTCTGAGGTGAGGAACCTCAATATTGCTTGCTTCACAACCATCCTCTTCAGGACTTTGAGTAGGAAAGGGACAGAGTTGAACATGATGTCTGTGTAAATAGATTATATTTCCCTTTTTTTTAAAAAAAATATGAGATAATAAATATTGCTTACTTTTTATGTTACCCTATTGGTACAACTCTTCTTCTACAGGAAGCTGGCATTCAGTCTCCTTCTGAAACAGTAGAAATTCTGTAAAATTTTTATCCAGAATATTTCACTGAAACAACATTAAGTTACCATCTATGTTAAGCTCTTCAAACATTTGCTGAAAATTTGCTAATTCTGAATGTATGATTATGGCACCCTGTGCCTTCAATGAAAATAGAATCATTCCGTGAACACTGTTGTTTTAATTTTTTTATCCATTGCCTTTCTAATTATGACGGAGAAGAAGGATGGGAAGAAAGGAAGGGAGTGAGAAAAAGCTGGAGAAAGAAGGCAAGATACAAATAAAGGCTTAGATATTTAGTGCTGTACAAGATTTAGTGCTGTGCAAATTAAAACATTTGTGTTTTAAAGTCTTTCTCCTAATCGAAAGTTTATCATTTTTC
Source organism: Muscicapa striata striata (assembly GCA_030060385.1). Taxonomy (NCBI): domain Eukaryota; kingdom Metazoa; phylum Chordata; class Aves; order Passeriformes; family Muscicapidae; genus Muscicapa; species Muscicapa striata. The sequence goes on along the minus strand of JAREIS010000034.1, from coordinate 1,101,655 downwards.
AAAACAACATTGAAAATAAACCTCAAATTTTTCGCTCTTGAAAATGAACTGTTAATGAATTCAGATGTCTGTGGCTTCTCAGATACTTATGCAATTTGACAATGTTATCCCTCAGCCAGTATTTATGAGCTGCTTCCTGGACTGCAACTTCACACACTGCCACCAGCTGTCTTAAAATGAGGAGCAGTTTGTCCCTGAGTTCCACAAGGAAGGAATGGAGAATACTCTCAGCTCAACTATAGCACATATCCTTCTCCTCCTCCAGCTTTTCTCCTGTCCTCTGTCAACCTTCACTGACCTTGAAGATTTCTGTGGCCTTTGGGCTTTCTGATCCCACAAACAGAATAAATTGCATAGGTACTGCATAAACTCTAGAACACCAAGAGTTGTCCCAGAGAAGTTCGAATATCTGTCACATTTCTTCAGTGACAGAGAGAGCTTGTAACACCTGAAGTGGATTAGAGCCTGCCTGCAAAAGCAGAGTTTCAGCCTCACAGTACAGCTACTGCAGATTGGTGTGGCAGTGGAGGAGCCAGATTTTGATTCACACACATCAAGCTCATATTTCAGTGCCTTGTAAAATGTCTGTTAGGTGGAAGAAGTCAGGATGAGATAGTAGAATTTGCCTGTGTGCCAAGGAGGCATATTTTGGTCTGGCACTAGAAAATTTCCCAATTTACGGTTTTAGCCTAGGTGAATATTCCAGCTTGGTACAGAATATGGGTGCCAGTCAGGCGTATTTTATGTGATGTACAGGCAAAACCCAAGCTTAGGTGTTTGAATATATTTCTGTTCAAAAATGCGCGTGACAGTGATGCAGAAAGTTAATCTGAAAACAAGTAGTAAAAATATCCATAAAACTAACATGGAAGCTCATATTGAAAGATTCCTTTACTGAGAAAGTTGGATTATTTTGTGATTAGGCATAAGCACATCTAACGGACTGCAGATGACATTGCTCTTCAAAAAGCAAGAAAAAAACTCTCCTTATAGCATCTGGCATAGCTAGAACAAAGTGGACAGAAATTACTGCTGGCATTTTAGAATACTTTACTTTTTATAAAAAACTATCAGCAATTTTGTGGATTCTCTATTATTCAAGAGAAACAGATGAGTTGACTTGGCTTATATCTTTTGGCTTGTTGGCCTTGGGAGAAGGATTCATTTAGTCCTAAAGGTCTTTTGGCCATGCCTTAAAACTTTCTGACAATAGACCTAAAAAAAAGTTATCAGAGGTTTTTGGGGTCCTCTGCTCTGAAAAATCTTGTTCCAAAGGTGGCCATATGTGGCTGAGAAATGCAAAAAAAGTTCTTAAGTAAGAAAACAAATATCATTACAAATGGTGCAAATTTACCAGAGAAACTTTGCTTCTTTCAAGTTTTCTTAGTCCCCTTTTCTACATCTATTAATACAAAGGACTGTATCTTATACTGTATAGAGATTCCTACAATCAACTGAAAACGTGAATATGAAACATTTTCAAGGCATTTATCTCAATTAAAAGATAATAGACACTCATATATAGGTGTTAAACTTTCTATTTATCAGTGGCAATGAAAAGCTCTATTACATGCTTGGAGATATTTGTAAAATGAACTTTTTCTTACACCAGGTATCTTGTGAGAGTGTAAGATTTCCTTAAAGGACTTTTGTTCCTCTCTACAGTTTTTTTTGGTTTTTTGTTTTTTGTTATTTTTTTTATTTTTATTTTAACATTACAATCCTCAGGAAACTTTTTCCTACCAAAAATGTGAGAAGAAAATGAAGGGGAAAGGGAATATGACAGAAAAGAAGCTGAATAATGGCTGATAGCAGAAAGAATATAGTTAAGGTTTAGTAGATATTGTTTAGAAAAAAAAGCCATTTGGGTTTTAATACCATCACTGTTGTTGCTCCCGTCACCGATTTAGGAATGCCATTCACTATTTCTGATAACTTCTGCCATCTGTAAATAGAAGCTGGTGGTGATATATCAAACATTACTGAAATATAGAATATGAAAATTATTATGATACCTTCACTTCTGCACTATGCCTTTTCATACTTATTTAACAGAGTTTTAAAACAAGAGTTTCAGCAGTTAGGGGTGGGTGAACACATAAGCTAAAATAATAATGGAATTTAATCTTTCTTTAAACTTGAATTGGACCTTTGCTTAGCTTACTTGAGGTGATTTTTCATTTGCATGTATTCTAAACTTCCTGGTTTCAGCGGGCCATAAAAACAGATGTGCTGCAATACAAACACCATGAAAAGCTTGTTTTTGTGGTGTCTCCAGCCTGAAGGGAAGCCAAAGATGTTAGAAATCCCTTGAGAAACCCTATTTCCAGCCTACTTTTGGAGACAGATTTGTCTATAATTTATTTTATTACTGTAACCCAAGATAGACAGTAAATAGTAGAATTCACACACAGTCTCTTACTGTGTCACATTTCTACAGGGTGGTGAGGACAACTGCATGGAGAAAGGTAATTGTTTTCCCTGAAGAGTGTTCCATAATTTTAAGATTGGTTTCATCTTGATTTTTGTCATTAAAGTAAAAGACAATCAACACTCTTGTGAAAAGGAGAGGCTCTTCACCTTATGCTGTGAGAGTGCATGATGGATCTCTGAAATGGAGCCTGATGACAGAAAATCAAGAAGAATTAAATCTGGTTGATCTGATTCTAGTCAGAATTTTATTGAAATCAAATAAACTTTTGTGTCCTGAACTTGTAAATTCTGCAGGAAACACAGAATTCTGGAATCTCTTTCATCCTTTTGTGGTTCAGGTACTCTAAGAAGATACAAATTTTGTATTAATTGGGAATCAATCATCAGCTGATTCAGATCAGCTTTAAAGAAACTTCTGTGTCTGGTTCAACTACACAAAACCCAAAGCCTTTTTTTGTGTCTATTTTGTCCATCCAATGTTGTGAAATAAGACAGAGGATGCATAATACAACTGAGCCCATCCAGCCTGCCAGCTAGAAGCCATGTGAGCTGTGCACATCTGAAATATGTCCACAATGCCAGATGCAAATCTATGAGAGATGTGGAGCAGATAAATAACAGTAAACTCAACATCTTGGGAATTTCTAGAGTCCTGGAACACCTCTAACACATATGTAGACACCTACATGTAGAAGATCTGGAGCTCAGACTCACATCTTTAAGGTGAATCATAGAGAAGAAGCTACCACTGAATATTATTTTGTTCAGAGGTAGGTTTGGGATTACATTTATGTCTTGAGATGGAATATAGCTTATATCACCTTAGAAATAAAGGCACTTAAACTATTATTTAATTATGCATTTTTACTGCTGTCACTTCTGTTATAAAAATCTGCATGTTTTTAGATATAAACCTCCAATACAGAATATAATGGCTTTGGAAGCTTCATTATCCTTTTTGTTTTACTGTGCAGACTCAGCAAATCAGAAAATTGGAACATGACTTTTGTTATTACATTTAGAACATGTTATTTCCTTTCTCTTTTCTTTCCATCTTGGGTTACCATCACAAAGGAAATGATAGACAAATTTGTCTGCAAAAATAAGCTGGAAATGGGCTTTCTCAAAAAGAACTGGTTTGGCATTGTAACTTGTGGTTTCTATTTTGAATCCCCTTTAAAATCAGTAGATACACTGTTGATTTCCTGATAGGTAACAGTGTTTACATGAAGGTCTGTTTAGATTATTACACACTAATAAATAAATAAACTCCAAAACTATGTGTTGTGCTGGTGTTCACATCTGCCTCTGGCCCATGAACAAAACATAGAAAAGTCACAGAAGTGTTCTTTGGCTCTGGATTGTAAACTTACAGATAAGTAAAGCTTAGATTTTCATATTTTCTTCTTAATGTTTATATTAGGCACCTTTGAAACATCAGTTGTAGAAAGATTGAATCTAAGATGCCATTTCCAGAATGCCAGACGGGATCACCTTCATAATTTTACTTGACCTCCAACATCACCTAAGCCATAGGCCTTCTCTACTTTGAACAAGAACATGGCTCTCATATCATATCTTCTTCACAAGGGTTCTTACAATTGTTAAAAAAATATTATTCTGATAAATTAATTTCAAAAAATGTTCATCAAACAAGCCTTCAATTCTTTCCTAAGCTGAACGTGTCCAACTTTACCATCCAAAGACTGTTCTGGTGCTGCAGATTTCTCTGACAAATAACTCAGTATTGAAAATGTTGTTCCATGTCAAGAGTTTTATGGCTGTAGCTGGGATGCTTACTGTCTCTTGAAATATTTATATTGATCTCTTCAAACCTTTAATTGTAAAATATTGTTTCAAATCCTCCAGGCAGTCTTCTAGCTTTTCGCTCAATAATTTTACATATCAACATCTTTCCATAAATGTATGGACTGATTTGGGCTGAGATAATTTTCTGCATAACAGCTGGTACAGGGCTATGTTGAAGATTTGTGCTGAAAACAATGTTGATAATACAGGGATGTTTTCATTATTGGTGAGCAGGGCTTACACAGAGCTGAGGACTTTTCTGTTTCTCCCCACACCCCAGCAGTGAGTGGGTTGGGAGGGGTCACACCAACTCACCAAAGGGATATTCCATACCATAGGATGTCCTGTTCAACAATAAAAGCTCAGGAAGAGGGCCAGGAGGAAAGGGGATATTTGGAGTTCTGGCATTTGTCTTCCCAAGTAACTGTCTCAAGTGGTGGGGCCCTGCTCTCCTGGAGATGAGCACCTGCTTGCCTATGGGAAATAGTGAATTAAATCCGTATTTTGCACTACTTTCTTGTGTTACTTTTGCTTTATTAAACTGTCTTTATCTCAAAGCACAATTTTTCATGCCATTATTTACCTTTCTGTTCTCCCTTCTATCTCATTGAAGAGGGAGTCAGTGAGAGGTTATGTGTGGTTTAGCTGTCTATAGGGGTTAAAACACAAAAAGGATGATATTCAACTGTCCATAATGTTCCAACTGGACAAATACCTATGTCAGATGTGGATGCAAGATAACCATTCTGCTGAAAGACCATAGAGACCTGAAACAACAATTCCAATGTAGCAACTTTGTGAAGAACATAAAGATATTACGTTACAGTTCTGGCTCTCCATGTACTTGCCCTTACCTTTTTGATGTCTTCTTCTTACTTCTTATTGAATCAAAAAAAAGGTCCTTTTTCTAAAATATTCTGCTGCAGTTCTGTGGTATTTGTTGATATGGAAATGTGAAGCATGATGTCATGTTTGGAGTTTATAGACTGCCCACCAAAACCTTATGATTTACATTAGCTTGCAGAAAAGCAGATCCTGTCCTTCAAGGCACAGCCATATTTTTTAAGGAGTTTTGTGACTAATAGATAGGCTATAGTATAAAATACCTTGTATGCATACCAAACAAATTTTGCTGAGATAGCAGTGGAGAAAAAAATTAATCTGAGCAAAGCAATTGTTGAAGGAACACGGTGTTGGTAAGTAATTTAATAGCAAACATTTGTGTCTGGACTCAGTATAAAATTGTATCAGTAAAATGGTATGCAGTTTTATCTGGTTCAATTTTGGAAAAATGTAGGTAATCTACCAAATGGACAATGCCTTCAGATCGCCTCTGGCATGCAGCACAGCAACCAATTCAGAATATATTCTAGCATTATACAGTTCTTCAGAGAGCAGCATGTGAAGAAAAATGTTATATCCAGTTGAAACTGAGCCAAGAAAACAGAAATTACTAATTGGAATCTCTTTCCTTCAGATGTTACCAACTCAGCATGATGGCACATTTCACACTGAGAGAGCTTGTGTCTTTGTGGAGCCAAAGGGAAGGGAATCATTGTCTGACTTGTCAGCATCGCTTCAAGCTGCATGCATGATATTCCTGTGAGATTTCTGATTCTGTTGCTAGCCAGACCTAACCCTTCTGAATTTATGAGATCTGACAGAAACGTAGTTTGAGTGGCATATCTGCAAGTTATTATTGTAAACTTCAGGAAATTAATGTATCTGATTTCCACTTATTTCACCATGTTACCTATTTCATATGGTTTCCAGTAAGTCATATGGATGTTTTGCTCCTGAATCTGAAATAAGAACTGTTTTATTAGTCCTCACCAAAGTGCATTCAGATCATGGGTGCCATGTCCTGCCTGCCACTGGGGTTTTGAATGAGCTGGATCACCATCAATCTGCAGTGTTATGATGCTAAGTAGCTACTTATTTGTAACAAGATGTTGAATTACTGTCTGAATTCTCGTGGGGGTAAAGAATCAGATGACTTCCTTTTCGTAAAATTTATAGAATTCATAAAATTCAGCTTGGTTTAGCTGGTCCACTGAGCCATGCAGGTAGAATAACTCCACTGCTGGTGACTCACAAAGAATCTCAAATTCACATGGTCCTATCAAGAGTCATTTCATCAGCTCTGGTAATATCAGTGTGAGACTTGGATATTTCCTCTATAACCTGAACATTAAAAAACACTCTTTGAAAAGACTGTGGAAGCTTTGCTTTTAATTGAGAAAAATACTGAAAATGGGCAGATGTCTATTTTGTAAAATCATGTATTGTTCTTTTGATGAGGACATATTTCACAACCTTGAAAAAGAGTCAGATTTTCTACTATAGTAGTCAAATATCTAGTCTTAGAGTGCAGTCAATGTGTTGTGACAGAATGACAGAAATAAATCTGTCCTTGTTCCCTTTTTTTTCCTCTTAAATGTGGTAAGAAGTATTTTCAGGTTGACATTATTGGTCTGTAAAGCCAAAGCAATTTGCATTATTTGTTAACAGTGTTTATACAAATCAGATACAAGCCCCTTGGTAAGGAGTCCCAAATTAATTTTAGAAGCTGATGTAAATTCAATCTGATCTCAAACTAATATTATGTTTGAGTTCATCCTGTCCTGCTTTTGTGAGTTAATAGGAATATCAAGAAATATTTAATTGTCATCTTCAAGCACTGGGGAGAAATCAACATCACCTGAGAGTGATTAAGCATAAACAAGAATTGGAAAGGTAAGCAGGAGGAATCTGATTCTCACTTGCAAGAACATGGATATGAGTAAAACTGTTTCAAATAATACTGCAGATCAGGTAGTGCAACTTATTGTGTAGACAAAACCTTTGGCAGCTTCAAATACAGGTTAAATTTTTAAGAAGTGATTATACATTTTAAAAAATGGACAACTCTGGCAATCAAAAGAAAGCAGGTGTTGAATGCAATAAGAATAAGAATATTTTTCAGTTATTATATTAACAATAGAATAGAAGAGGGTCCTGCTCTGCACCTCTACAATGGGAAGAGATTTTGCACTGGTCATCCCTGGAAAACTAACTTGAGAGAAACAGGTTGGAGCCTTTTGTCCTCCCTGAACACTGTATTTGGAGCAGAAGTGTGGAAGTATGTGTGCAACCAGTGAAACTAAAGCAACCAGAAAGTTTGAGAAAAATATAAGAAAAAACCTCCTGCAATTCCGATGTTAAGAGTAAATGACAGATATGGTACGTGGAACTTTCTCTTTGAAAATGTTGGTGCCATCCCTTTTACTGTTTAATTGTCTCACTGTCTCCTGTGAAACATTTGTCTACAATTGTCTACTTGATGGTGACATGGAGGTCTACACAACCTCTAAACTTTGAAGAAAAAAGTGACAGAGATAGGAATACAGGGGTCACATATGCAAATGCTCAATGACTGAATGATGTATTCATGAACCTTTCTTAATGGATACATTATAGCAAAGATGACAAATTTGTGACTTGTAAGGTCTTATAAGGGCATAAAATCTTTCGTGTTGAGTGTTCACGTTTGATGCTCGGTTGTTTCATATCTGTTCATACAATAAAGAATGGCTCATTTTTTCTTTAGTTGTTTGCACAACTTTCAAGCAACCTGATAAAATAATTTTAAAACTTCTGCTTTTATCAAGGAGAAAAAAATCACAAGTACTGTGATTTGGCATATATGTTGCTCATTCATTGCAGCTGGAAAAGGTTATCAAGTTTATTTTAGCTGATTTGATACATGACTGATATCAACAGTCCTGACTGGTGATTAATTGCAAGTCAAAAATATGAGCTTAAGTGGCATTCAAATAAAACAGTCCTAAAAGAAAAATTATGGCAGATTGGAATAGGTGACCAGTGGTCAGTTACTCTGGCCTTGAATATTGCCACGTGGTATGAAAATGGTTAAAAAGATCTGTGTGCTGAACTTAATGGACTTCGTTTTGCCAAAAGGTTTGCTATGTATGAAAATCTGCTTTATGAGGGAAAATATGCAAGAGCAATGTACTGTGAGTAATTTCCTTTTAATGTTTTTCCATACAGAAAATTCAACACATCAAATGTCAAACTATTTGAAGGGTAAATAAACTAGTACATTTAGAGCAATGAAAAACAGTCTTGATGGCCCAAAGCATACATGAGTGTTAAAAACTGTACAACTATGCTATAAACAGAAAAAAAAATGCTTGTAATAAAAACTTGGAGGATTTTATACTTGTCTGCTTTCCTTGGTGAGCAAAATGAAAATAGATATGTCCAATTCAGAAGCTGATTTAAGGTAAAAGATTCTTATAAAATTAAAGATTTTAAAGCTAGATATAAACATTGGTAAAAGGAAATGGAAACAAATTATTTTAAGTTCAAAAATTATTTTTAGAGTGAGAAAATTGGATTAGAAAAAACATAAAACATTGTTTTGCACAATGTCTGTCTTTTGCATTGTGTTTCATGCTTCACATCACAGAATGTGAGTCCTTCAGTTTCATTAGACAGATATATAAGAAATAGAATAAACAACTATAGTTGTTTGCATTCACTAAATTAATTTTATTTCTAGATTGCAATAATGGTATCTGCTTGGTAAATAAGTAGTGTTTTGTGATCAGTTTAAGATTTATGTTATAAGCAGAACAATGTTGTCACAGTTTGAAGTGCAACTATGCACAGAAGGCATTACATTACTACATTTTGCAATTAATTTCTCCCAGTTTCCATAATCCTCTTTCTTCCATATTAAGGTAGCTCAGTTTATAAGACCAAAGATCAATATTCTGCAATATCACAACTGCAAACTGTATTTACAACCCCAAAAGTTAACTTCTCTCTCTTGTATCTTCCCCTAAATGTTATGCTGTTGGAGTATAGCTAGAAAACTGCTAGAAAACTGTTGTAGGAGTAGGGTTTTTTTCTAGAAACAAGCTCATCAGTGATACTGGAAGCTGTACTTGTTACAGAAAGGTGAATGTAGAAAATGAATGGACATATGTGGTCTTGTAGATAGGAAGAGGTACTTTATTATGGGTTAGCCCACAAAGATGGTGCCTGGTATTCATCAAGCTGTTGCCTGGAAAATCAGCTTGATTAAGAGTGTTAGAAATTAAAGACTGCTAAATAACAGAATGAGAATTAGTTCTGGCAGAAGATATTTGTATCTGCGTGACAATACTCTTGGAAAAAGAAACAGGAATAACTAATTAACAAATAGCTTTCTGGAAAGAAATGTAACAGATATAGCCTTCTCAGCATGAGTGCTAATATGCTTTGTTTCAAACAGTGCAACTTGTATGAATATTTCTTTATTAGAGGGTTTTAGCATGTATGAAAGATGCCAGACTGGGAGCTTTGGAAACTGAGTTTATTTATTCAAAGGAAGCCTACAGCCCTAGCAACAGCAGTAAGAACCAGTGTTCACTTCCTCACACTGAGAAGCCTGTTCTGAAGAATCACTAATAAAGTCATAAAATAGGTCAGCTTCCATGTACATTAGCCTTTGCCCTCTTTGCAGAGGCTGCCAGCAGGAATGCTGATTAATGACAGCTGTGTTGGACATTTGTTAACTGGGAACTAAACTGAGCTTGCAGATCCCTTTCACACAGCCTACAAAACACCTAGCAAATGGCAGTCTCATTTTGACCTTGGACAGCATTAGAAGTATTTTCCAATGAGAAAAGCTTCTCAAAACTAGTAGATTGCTCAGCAGAGAGAAAAAAGTAGGGTTTTTTGCTTATTCTTTTCTTATTCTGTAATCTTATTCTAGACGTGACAATAACCTTTATAAAGTTTAACAAAAAATAGAAAATGTATGGGGGTATGTCAGACAAACACTTTTTGTGTGACAGCAAAGATATTTTCATGAGATAATTTGTTAATTCATTCATGAAAACACTACTAAAAATTAGGTCAGTTTAGAAAGGGGACATATTTCCAGCAGATTTTGTGAAAGATTTGTTTTTTCTCGGATTTAAAATTTTGATTTGAAAATATGAAAATTTTGTTATCTCAGAATGCACCAGAACCCTTATAGAGATCTTCAAGATTCTTTTCTGAAATTAAGGACTCTTCAAAAAGTGTAAGTAATAAAGTATTATACAGGGTAAGTTTTAGAAAGACTTACTTTAAACCAATTTTAAAGGTATGTGTGATTAAATAAATCATAAAGATATCCTGCTGCCTTAAGGCAGTGTTTGGCATGATCAGTGGCCATTCACACCCTCAACAAAGCTGTATCTCTGATGCTGTGGGAGTACTTAACACTTGAATTCCCCATGGTACTCAGCAAAAGTGTGGTTATTCTGGTGCTTTTGAATCAAATTTGCTTATTTTTGGTTAGAGCTTGCCGGTGCCATTTTAAATAACACTTCACTAAAATGTGACCTAACAGTCTGAGGTTTCCAAAGTCTGAGAAGCACAAAGATTTGAGTTCACAGAGGAGCATGCTACAAAGAAACCTTTTTGGGAAGAGAAAGCAAGTGGTAAATACAGAAGCTGACTTTTTTGGATGTGCACTCCTGACTACTTGGCATCTTTTCAATAGAGTTCCACCTTTAAGAATGTAGATTATACTCAGTCACTTTTGGAGAGCCAAACCCTTATGCCCTAGATGAGGGACACAGTCAACACCCTTCCCTGGGGAGAAAGCACAGACAAGGGCAAGAGAAAGGAGGTCCTCACAGGCTTGCATCATGAAGTTTCCTCATTAATTTCCCTTCTGGGCCAATGAACAGTTCTCAGAATATTTCCTGAGACCCTGAAGATTCATGAGGTCTCCCCAGTCCCAGATGTAGACAGAAGCTTATAAAATCACTTGCCATTGTTGTACCCAATGCCACCAGACTAAAGAAAGGCACAAGTATCAAGAGGCTGCCTTATTTTTGCAAATGCAAGTATTAATTATAAATGTCTTCCATTTTTAGATCAGTTCCTCAGATCTACTGGGCAACCCAGGCGCAGACAAATTGCTGCATGGCAAGAATTCTAGGTTAAAGGACTATTGCCATTAATATAGAAGAATTCTTGCATACAAGTGGGCAAGAAGTATAAAGTCCATCATTATTATGCCACTTGCACACACTCAGTAACATCAGTGTATCCCAGGTTTCAAAAAAGTCCTAAGAGTTCACAATGTTATACATTGTGCTATGGACCAAAAATATGCAAGCCTAGTACAGGAAAGTTGTTTCTGTTTCCTGGTTGACATGAATTAGCAGAAACCTTTACTTTTTAGCAAATTTTACATTTCTGTGAAGATTGGCAAAAAGCAAAATGCCTGAAAAATGGAGGAAATTCCCAGGAAGTAAAATTCCAAGAATACGATGCATGCCTCTTGAATCTGCTCACTGGGACATTTGGTATATTTGTGCTGAAACATTTTTTTGCTTGCAATTTGATTTAATATCTATGCAACAATGTCCTCTGCTAATGTTTTGACTTTACAATAATTAGGTCTCTCAGCATATTTTTTCTCACAAGTCTTACTTTCCTTAGAGGGTGGCAGTTGTCATCATTACATTAATAAATCAGAAACTTTAAAAATTCTCACCTTTATTAGTTTTATCAGCAGTCACCATTGTGCTGGATTTACACTTTTCTATAAGATTACTTTATTACAAATAAAAAATAATGGATTTTTTTCATTCTTTTAATTAATGATTTGAGCAACTCTTCATGTACTGCTGAGATACCCATGTGAAGTTCAGCGAAGTCATGACAACAATGACCAACCAGATCTGCCCCTCTCATTCAGAGACAGTTCCTAGGCCACAACCTCTTTGCATTTAAGTTTCTCACAAATTGCTGCCCTTTTATTCAGCATTTTCACTGGAAGATTAACCAGCCATCAGCAAACAATACAATGAGGAATTACTCAACCAATTGACTACTCAACAATTTCTCACCTTTTACAACATAGCACCTCATTATAAGAATTCCTACTCTAATTTTAATCTTATTCTCTTCCTCTGGGAAAAAATACAGTGTGGTCTGCAATTCCTTCTTATCCCAGCTGGTACATTTGTAGAAGTGCATCACAGGCCCCTTGCTATGAGCCTGTTTCTTTCTGGCAGACTCTGGCATGTACAGGGTGGATGTTCTGCGCCCACATTGCTCCCTGACATGCATCCATGCAGGGCACTGCTCAGGTGCTCACCCACGCCTGGCAGTCAGGGAACATTCTCATTTGCTGAGTTTAGACTTCTCCAGGACAATTATGCTCTGGGGACAAAAAGAACAATGAAGTTTCAGTACGGGGAGAGGAGGGAAAGGTCATATTGAAAGCAAGTTTGTTATCATTTTGATCAAGGAGATTATTTTCAAGGTTCTTAATTTGTACTTTCTCATCAGTTTATTTCTGTCTCCACAACTTTTAACCCATTTGCTTCATTCTCTTGCAGCCTGCCAGAAATCAGTTTCAATTCATTATTTTACTTTCTACTACAAATATATCCTGATTCCTTCCTGCTCCTGTGCTTCTCATAAGTTTGCTGATAAACAGACATTGCATGCAATGTCATTGATGTAATGAATGTCATGTGAATCTTGCAGGACCCAGGAGCATGGACTAATTAATATAGCTTGATTTTTTTAATTTCTTTTTATTTCTGCAATTATCTGGCCTTCTTTTAAGCTCAGTTTCATGCCATTGATATTTTTTCTGAGCTGCTCCTTAATTACACTTAGTGGATAACACTTATTCTGGCACAAAGAAGTGGTCAGGGACAGTCAGAGGTTATTTGAAGGGTTTAAATAGCTTTGCACCAAGTGGAGGGAGTGCATAATCTAAGCAAGCGAAAAGAAGAGAACAGCACTGAGTAGTTTGTTTCCCTTCTGAATTGTAGGTAAAGGCGTGGATCAGCATCTGCAGGAAAATTTTCCTCACATTTTTTTTACAGGTCTAGTCCACATGGTTTGATAAGAATAGTCAATATTCAGGCTTGTATATTTAGAAGCAAATAACTGTGAACAAAGGAGGATGGCAACTGGAAGATCTGCACATTGGTGCCTCTTGCAGATACTCATTAGTCTTAGGTTGTATGCCTTATAGATCTTCTCAAAACTGGCAATGTGGCCCCATACTATCTAATCTTTCTATGGAAGGATACATTTTCAGAAGTAGAAATTATTTGAAGCAATGTTTTCATGACAGTGGTATTAAAAAACCTTGTTAAGAGTAAGCATAAGAAATATGAGACATAAGAAACAAACTAGCCAAGCAACCTGTAAGTCCTTGTTGTGCCTGTGCAAAATGAACATTTCATTTTGTGGTCAGTGGGCTTGATTGAAAGTTCACCTTCAAGTCAAGGGGAATCATTCCATTGACTTTCCATTCTTAACTGGAGTCTGGGCCCAGCCCAACATCCTTTAGAATTGAGATGCAATTGTAGCCAGTAAATTGGTAACAGTGTGCAGGCAGCTTCACCCAGACATCCATCTTCTGGTATGTTGCAGTCTCTTCCTCAAAGTATTTGATGTAAGCGGTAGATGTCAATGGAGAATTAACACAATGGCCAGGGATACATGGTAAAAAATGTTAGAAACCTTTGTATGTCCAAAGCATGTGAGTTTCAGCCTGACCTTGTATGGGATCATGTGTATGGTAGCAAGAAGGAGAATGGCTATGGTGTAATTGAATGCTTGATAGAAGATTTCATTGAATCAAAATAGTGTATACAGCTTTATTTCTAAGGTGCTAGGTGTGGCCAAGGGTTTTAACTGAATGAAGACTGATAGCCAAATGGTCATCAGTGCAATGGTTCTTTTACACAGGGTTCTGGCAGATGGAGTAGTTTCCTCTCTTAAATCTGTGAGGTGAAAATGTTCATATCTTGCATGTATCATCTTGAAATAGATGTTCAAATGTTTCCCCTATGTACACTGACTCAGCAGAACAATATGTTGTGTAATCATTGGTAAAGAACTAGAGAGACATTTATGGTATGAAATTCAGAGTTCTGATACTCATCCAAAGTGTTGATTGAAGTGTGGGAATGCTGTGACAGGAAATGCTACATTTGGTCCATCTAGGTGAAATATTGAAATCAGACCAAGAGACTGAAGAAGAGCTGTGACTTGGGTAAGTCAGGCCAGCAGCACCACCCTGAGAAAAGCTCGTTTCATTTCTTTGGCAGCTTTCCAAGCTTTTACTTCAGGCTTTGTGAGAACTGACATATGTGGTACACTTACCTAAAACAGAGCAAAATCACAGCAGCTGCCCTTAAATCCAGGCATGAGTAAAGGCTCATTTTAGTTAGTACAAGGTCCATTCCACACTTCATTTTCCATCCTGAGGACTCATACTCCGCTGCAAAAGGATCAAGGAAGGAGCAAGCCCATTGCAATGCAAATTTATCATGGGCATCTCTGTATCTCTATGTGGGCTGATCAAGTTTTATTGCCTCTATAGTACTTCCTCCTTTATTTATGAGTCATGCAGGAAATTGTAAGATACTTCATCAAAGTGACATGAATTGCTGTGACATTTTTATATCTCTAAAAAACTTTATTCATCACAACCAAAATTTTAAGTGCAATAATGTTAACTTCAATCAGTTAAACTTGCTTGGAGAAAAATATTTTATCTGTGAAAAAAGTCAAATACTGAGAAGAGAAAGGATGAGATACAAGTCTGAGATCTGGGATAGCAGTGGTTCCTGCTCTAAATCAAACTCTTCCATTGTGAGAAGAACAGTACTCATAGGCCATGTGAAAACGTGGATTAGAGGACAGAGGTGGTAGCCTGGAGTGCTTTTACATATCTGTGGTCTTCTTCTCTAAGACTAAAGACACTTACAAAGCAAGGAAAGTGTGTCTAGGAAATATCCATATTTTTTTCAAAAGCTTATGATGACAATAATTTCCAATAAATATGCTTCTCCATCATTTTATGTCTGCAGTGTGAGCAAAGATATTCTTTGCTTCCTAAGTGACATCAGTAAACTGGGAAATAATAAAATTATTGTGAGTTAAGAAAAATAACCTACAAGCTGTCTACAGTGTGTGTTGAAAATAGAAAGTGTTCAAACATACCTGAAGAGCGAGAGTGCCAATTTCCATTAAAATTAATGGAAACTTGCCATCCTGATCCTCTAGGTGGCTTCTGAATATCCCACACCTCCCTTCCTCTATGATTGTGAAGTAGGAAGAATTTTCTAGTGTGAAACTTTGAAAAATAGCCTTTATTAAACAAAAAAAGCCATTTGCATTTCTGACTCATATAAAAATAGCTGCTTCCCAGGGACTACAACTCACTGGAGGGTAATGATCTAATTGGGTTGTGGTTTGAAATCCAAGTTTACTTAAACATAAGATAAACAAGGAAAAATCTGTTTAAGCTTTCAAACTGCCTCTAACATTGTCAAAACACAGATTTCTGAAGAAAGTCAGTGGGAAGATCCCCTTTCCTGAAAAAATAAGTGCCACAAAGATGAAGATACTTACTGGAAATGGATGCCTTGTGGAAACTGTAGAGCTTAGCTCAGCATTTGGTAGCCACTTTGGTTGTTGCACTTCACAACACAAACAGATGTTATAGTCCTTTCTCTAAATCCAGCAGGAATCTGTGCAATCTTCTGCACATGGAAAAAAAATATAAACATCTCACATTTGAAATACAAAATTAGAATGGATACCCAGTGTCCCTCCAGTCAAAAAAGTATTTTATTACTGAAGAATCCCAGATGTATCTGAACAGGAATTAAAGTGACTAGTCCCAGTACTATTGGGATCCACATATTCGTAGCAAGGGAAGATACACAGACCTCAAGACCATCTCAGTGCAGGCCTTTTGCAAACTGGGATAATATTAGCACAACTTTCACAAGGATTGCAGGCAAGGAAATAAATAATAACTCCCTAGAGATTTTTTGCAAATAATCAGTCTTTGATGCCTTATGAACTGCTGAGCTGGAGTTTCTTTGTCTGGAATGGCATTTCAAGAACAGCAAGTGGCTTTCTTTATTGGATCTGAAACAACATTTTTGGCAATACAATATGCAGTGAAGCATTTCTAGCAGATGATTATCAAACAACTGCATGGAAGAGAAATAAGGCTGACCTGAGCACAGACTCTCTATGAAACATTGTGTAAAATAGCTTTTAAAATTTTTATTATGAATTCTTCATGAAAAAGAGGGAAATATACAGAGATTATTTTAAATATTTTATTCCCTGATGACATATCTGTCTATGCTGGGTTTGGCCAACTGTTTTCTTAAGTACTGCACCGTTTTTCCTTTTTGTGTTTTGTCTGTGCCCTGGTGCTTTGTGCCTGTTGTGTTTCACAAGAACTCCATAAACCTCTATTGAATGTGACAGCATCACACTGTTGCAAGGATTAGTTCCTACCTATAACTTTATGCTCCCTTCTGCCAGCTGGTTACTGCCTCTCACGGCTTCCAGCAAACAACCCTTTTAAAGCTAACTTCTATCCCTGAAACACCTCTTTTTGATAACCTCTTCAAAGTTGTAACCTCATCCCAATGCATCAGGATCTGAGCCATGACAGATGTGGGCTGCATTTTCCCTGCAACAAGAGGATAAGGTTAAAATAAATGTCCATTGCACTGTTATGTTCCAGCCCAGGGTAGTGAGTGGTGCTGAGTGTATTGGAACGAAACACAGCAAACCTAAAGTAGACAATTAAGAGAAATCTACTACCAGTCATAATTTTTCATATTTAAGGTGGTTCCATTAATCCAACTGCTGAGTAAAGTGCTTCCTTATGAGTACTTAGTTCTCCAGTACAACAATGGGCAACATTGGAAGCTTGAACAGGACTCATCCTAAAGGCATTGGGAAGGGTAAACATGTCTCCTCAAAACTCAACAAAAGGAATGGAGGATAAACAACTTTAGTATCTAATGAGCATTATCTGTCCAGTCGTGATTCTACTAACTAGATTACTGGTAAGGAGTCTCTAAAGTTCTAAAGGGACCTGAAATTTCATCAATGTTACCTCAGAAGTAGTAGGGGGGGATAAAGAAGGCTTATTCACAATGGCTATTTTTAAGTACAGATCTAAATTAAACTCCTTTTTCAAGTCATTCTCCAAAGGATAATCTGCCTGTCTGTCTTTTTGTCTCATCTTTCCTCTCTTTTTGTCTAAAGAAGCTGGGAAAGAGATTAGCCCTCATGAATATTCTGTCTGACACTAATTCGTTTTTCTAATGTTTTTTCTGACAAACTGAATACTCTGAAGCAAAGGGGAAAGACACCCTAGTAAAAAAAAAAAAATAAACTGAAAAAGAGTGGTGACCTTTGAAGACAATTCACAAGGTAGGATATGGCTGGGATATGTAATTCCTTTAAGTAGGACAGAGAAGTGCAGTGTCTACATTGTTCTGTCTAATTATGTGTCAAACTTCTTGTCTTTTAATTTCTCTCCCTTTTCCAATTTAATTTTATTAAGTTTGAAAAATCATTTAGATGTAGAAGTTTTTCAAGGATACCTATAAGCTTTGACATGGATGTGTAATTGTTTATGTATTTTCTGTAGGTTTTCTCCATTTTTATCCAAGGCTTTACTAAACTATGTGCAATATATATATATATAAGCTGTCAAGGGAGTTGTCTTCAAAACATGTGTCCACACTGTTTCAAACTAGGACGTAATCCATCCAAATATGTTATGGAATTGGAGCAATACTGTAGTGGTCAAAAAAAGACTAAAGATGATTATAAACTTTAATATAGAGGAACATTTAACTGTATTAAAAAAAAAATAAAACCTTTCTGATTTGAGTTGAAGATTTCTAAGGATTTATTGGAAAACACACAGATCCCATGGCATTTTGAAAAAATGTCTCCATTATAAAACATCAAAGTCTGGGACATAAGTCCTGAGCTTGTTGTATAACACTGTTTACACAGAGAACAAGTAAACCCTTCATAAAAAGTACAGAGTTCAATTGTCATGTCTTAAGCTGTATTTTTGTAAAATGTAACTTGAATATGGATTTTAATGCAACTATTTTATAGTATATGAAGCCATCTGAATATTAAATTACAGACTTAAATTACAGAATATAAACAAATAATAAAAATGAATATCAAAATTTTGCTTCTGAGAGATTTATTCCATGTTTTTATTAACAAAATATCATAAGTTTCTAGTCTCTATTAACTAAATTATGATGAATATTCTAGTAAATGTCATCTAAACAATTAAAAAAACTAATATTCTCTTCCACATACATACCACTGGAGCAGCACAGTAATAAATAATAATTATACAAATTGACAGCTCACCCAAATCTAATAAAAGGCCCAAACTAAATTTGAATCAAAATATTCGAGCTGTGATTCAGTAAGGCCCTTTAAATAAACACATGGGAAAACTATTAGAAACAGAGAGGACTCAGTTTGATAATACATGACATTCCGCTTATGGAAAAAAATTCTTTGTTTTATTGCCTAACACAGGAAGCTTTCTGCTACTAGTTATTACCAAAGCATATTCAAAAAACTAAAATGTCAAAACATCACTGTTTTCCCTATTTGAACTATTTAAATACACAGATTCAAGAGACCTCATGAGTAACAGAAGTGATTTATATGAGAAATATGCCATTTTCAGCTACCATACATGGAATAAAAGATGAAGAAATGATTGCAGCAATAAAACATGACTACATACTAATAGAATATAATAGCATATAATGAATTGTACTTGAATGGTTCTAAGCACCTTTACACTTATTATACACATAATGATAGAAATGGCTTCAAACTGGTAAGGAGTAGGTTGAGATTAGATATTAGGAAGAAATTCTTTACTGTGAGGGTTCTGGGGCACTGGAACAGGTTGTCCAAAGTAGTTGTAGATGCCCCATTCCTGAAGGTGTTCAAGTCCAGGTTGGATGGGGCCTGGAGCAACCTGGTCTCGTGGAAGGTGTCCCTGCCCATGTCAGAGGAGTTGGAACAAGGTGATCTTTAAGGTCCCTTCCAAACCAAGTGATTCTATGATGCTATATTGATTATCTAAGGACTGCAATGGAGTGTATAAAAGATAAGTAGTATCATTCTTGCAATAAAAACAAACATCCTGAAATGTATTGGCCACAGAAATTTGAATAAAGGCATTCTAAGTGCCTGTTCCTCTCAACTGGTAGTACTCCCTGTCTTGGACATAGCCTCTGGGTAGGAGCCACATTACCTACAATCCATGTGAAGAACAGCTGTCTATTTACAGTCCTCCCTAACTGAGATTTAATAGTTTTTTCAGATTTCTGGAATTGAAATTAATTAATATTATTTGAGTTTTACTGTATGGAATGAGTACAGTAATGCAAATGGCTCACAGTCCAAAAGGATGTGTGTGCTTTTATTTATCATGCAAATCAGCAATAGAAAGCCAGACATACTTTTATCTGGTACCAATTATTACTAAAAGTGGGTGACATTGGAAAAAAAAGTAGTAAGGGCTGTGGTGAGAAGCTGGCAGGGAAGAATCTCCTCTTCCCATCCTTCAAGGTTGTGAACTTCTCAAACAACATTGCCTTCTCAGCCAAGAATACCTGTCCAACAAGAGAGGAAATAGCAGCAGCAGGAATCTGAGCAGATGGGAAGTAGGATTTTAGCAGGTCATGTGGGAATTGGTCGTGATTTTTACAGCTTGTTCAAATTACCAGGACCAAATCTTTCCTAGTTTACCCAAAGAGAATAATAAAGCTCACAGCAAGCAAGACTGAAAGCAAGCAACATAATGCTTTAAGGAGTAAAGCAAACTATTGGGCAACGTAGAGCTAGAAACTCTGTAGAAATTACAATGGGTTCATTAACATCCTGGAAATGTTACCGTGTAATTATAAATTTGTGATATTTCTGAATTATCACAGATAAAAAATCTTGGGTTTATCTAGAAAGTAGTGTAAGCTTAAATTTGATAATCATGCCACCAACATTTCTGTCATTTTAAAGAATATTAAGAAAACACGGTTTTATTTCACAATGTGGGAAGAGAGGAAAAGCTACTGAGAAAGGAACATATACTAATTCTGAAACTAATAACAGATACTAATTCTGAATTCCAGCTTAATCAGAAAAATTACATATTAGTGATTTTTGAATTGTTTTTCAATACAAAGCACTCCAAATTTTGCAATTAAATTGAGTACTCAGTAGTCAGAAGCTGTTGAGCTAATAGACAGCAGTGGTATGTGGAGCAGACTAATGTGTACATGTTTCTGCCCCTTAACATCAGGGGGTTTACTGGCTGAAAATCATTATGAGTAATGATTTATAAACAGAAATAATATGGACTTAATTCTTTGGGCCTGGGACTTGGTTAGAAACAATTTTGTTTTGTTTAGCAAATAAAGAATGAAGTACTGTTCAAAGATATTTTTAGAGAGCATCTTTCTCTAATTAAAACCATTGCAATGACCACAGTATTTTTGGGCAATCCACGTATGATTCTACAGGAATGAGAACAATTTTCTTGTGAGCCACTTACTCTTTTCCCATTTCAAAATGCTGTTGGGAAGAACTGGAGGGAAGTGATACTCTCTCCTTTTATGGTAAATGAGCTGATAAACGCCAGTAAGCACAGCTGTATACCAAAATGGAAGCTATTGATTTCACAGGGGTTTAAAGCACTGCACAATTAAATAAGACACAGAAAAAGCTGCTTATGGCTCTACAAAAGGAACTTAATTTCCCTACAAGTACATGGGTGTGCTGGGGCCACACGGAGCAGGGAGGGGGATGGTGGCCCATCCCCCAAGAAGCCGCTTAAGAGCACATGGCTTAAGACAAAGGGAACAGTGTCCTCTCTGGGAGCCTCCCCTGAGGCTGCAGGGACCAATCAGAGACCCGGGTTGGTGATTGACAACCCAGGAAACCAATTAGAATGCTGTTTCACTTTCACAAATCACAGGGAAATAGTGTTAGTGGGGTCTTTTGTCTTTCCGGTCGGGCAGGGGAGCAGGAGCTCCACTGGGCTCCGGGCCTCGGCATGGGGCCCGGCCCGGCCTGAGCTCCGGGAGGAGGAAGAGCCCGGCTCTGGGATGGCCCCGGACCCGGGATGGCCCCGGACCCGGGATGGCCCGGGGGAGGGGAACCCGGCCTGACCCAGCCCCGGGGGGAGCCCAGCCGGCGGCCCGGCTCGGCTCGGCCCCTTGGCCCCATGCAGCAGGGCCCGGCCCGGCCCGGCCCAGCCCGGCCCGGCCCGGCTCGGCTTGGCTCCCAGCCCTGCGTGGCTGGGAAGAAGGAAGTCCAGCTGTCTCATCACCACGTGTGGCTGCGTTTTTTTCCCAGCATTGCTTCAGCCTGGCTCCTTACCATTTTGGATACAAGTTTAACTTTTAGTGTCTGAATGAGACTTTGGATTTCCTGAGCTCCCCAGAACTAAAAGCATGAAGCAAGAAGAGTTACAGAAGTCAGCAGAATGAAGTCCAAGGTCATAGAAGGAGAGATCAGGAAAAGTCACCGCTGATAAGTAGCTTAAAACCTTTTTTTGTGGGCTTTAGAGGATTGTGACTTTACTTAAATTCCTTTAAACTGTAGAATATATTTGGGGAGGTTAAAGTGCCTGAGATGAAGACTTTTTTGCCTCGAGAAATGGAGCTGTCTGTCTTTGGGACTGGAATGGACAGAGACATTTGAGTGAAGAGTGAGATAAAGAGATTTTTGTGTTTCTCAGTAGCCTCCCTTTAAAATGACACCCCATGTGTTTTCAGCAACCCATATACTGCTCTGAAAAGACTGTGGAAATGGGAGGAAAAATCATAATTTGTTTCCGGGCAGATGTGAGTTATGAGAGTGAGACACCCTCTAAGCCTAAACAAAAAGAAGTGACTTTTCTCTCTTGAGTGAACTGAACTGATTATTTAAGTGAATAACTGACCGAAGTGTTTTTCTGTATGTTGCTGGTATGAGGAAAGGGGGAGGAGGGAATAATCTGGAAATCTCGTTCTGAATTGTTTTGTGTTGTTAATAAATTTCTTGTACCCTTTTAAGTTTTAAGTCTGCTTTGTCTTTACTCCTGAATTCGATCCCCAAGAGAAATTAAATCTATTAAAATTGGCAAACCCCAGTCACACCGTGACAATGGGCTTAATGGAATTTGGAAACATAAAATTAAATGCAAATTCTGCTTAGCAGGGCTACAGTCTCATGGATGTCATGGTCCTTCATTCAGTAAATCTAGGTGTTTGCTGGCATAGGATATGCATTCCCATAATAAAGGATAATTTCTAACCCTGTGAAAGATAATTAAAAATTTAAATACTAATTTTGACTCTTGAGAAAGAGCTTCACAGAACATAAAAATCCTCTCACTTCTTCCTTTTCATAAGAAATTAGAACCTTGCATGAATCTCTAGAGTACCTATCCTTCAAAATCCTTCTATTATGTAGGAAGTGTGTCATGCAGCAGAGAACTTCAGATAACAGCAAACAGCAACCTAAAGCTATGCAAATCTAAGGTATCCCCATCCCATAACCACCTGGAAGCATAAATGTACAGATAAACATCTTACAAATAAAATGAAATATGTTAAGGTGTTTGTTACAAATAATTTTAAAAAAGAAAATAAGAAAGAAAGAGAACACGACACTCTCAAAAATCCATCTACTTGAGTCTGAGAAGAAGAGACACATCAGTCAAACTGTTCTTAACATGTAGATGATCAGGCTTACTATCTGACAGGCAACACCCATGTCGCAATCAGGGCAGACAGAATTTTTGAAAAAAAAATTAACAATACTTCCTGCCTGCTGTACTAAACATTTTAAACTGTGGTATTTAAAGTGTATTTAAGCTAACCTGAGGTTATTGCAATGAACCTTATATCTTTAATCAAGAAGATATGCAAAATATCTAAGCTGTGATATTTGTGAAATGCTACAACTAAAATAAACCCTATTGTGTACAGCTTGGTTGTGACCTACTTAGTTTCTCAGTGTAACATGAAGCACTTAATGTGACTTCTTGGCACAACCAGATGATTAACTTTTTTATTTATTTTTTTGTTTGTTTGTTTGAATTTGCTTTTGAGCATGCTATTTTTTAGTTCTCACTGAATCTGCATAGACCTGAAAAAACATATTTGAGACTCAGTAAACATTCTGCTCCTACACCTTTATCTCTCCTTAGTGTCTTTATAAGTCCTACTGCAACCTTTCCCCTTTGCAGCCCAGGATCCCAGATAATGACTAGAGGAGGAAAACCAACTTGGAACAATATAATACTAGTAGAAAAACAAGAGGCTCTGCTTGTGGATGATTAGGGATCTTTGGATCACCTTGTTAAAGTTACTAGATTTTTTTCGGTATGTGATAATTAATTAAAAATTCCTTTTCACTTTCAAGTTGCATATATCCTGCTTACAGAGTCTCTGAACCAAATTAAAAATGACCCGACAAACTGACCCAAAATAAGTGAGGTAACATCATCTTCCTTCCTTCTGCTGCTGTTTCCTCTCTGCTCCTCCACCTTGAAGCTTTTACCTCTTTTCCTAGACAGCAGTAGCAAATTAAACCTGGAGGTATTTGACCCCTTTTGCTTACCACTTTTGCAGTCCCATGGCAGTATCGCTACAGAAACATCAGTCAGAAATTATTTTTCCACGCTGTCTTCTGTGGGTTTCTGCTAGGAAATGGCTGGTTTAACATACCAGACACTCAAACCCATTTCAGCCAATATATGGAAATGTCATCCATAATAAGGTAGCTGTTTTCTTGAAGTTGAAACCAAACCTCCTTCCGTATAGTAATATAAACATAAAATCTAATCCCAGTCTTTCCAACTGCCTTTGTTTTTCTATAGACTCCATATAGGTTTCAGATCAAGAATGCTAGAGCAGCCAAAATGGCATTGAAATTGGACCTTCATTTTGCTGCTAATAGCCCTGGAGGGAATGAGAAACAAACAGTGAGGATGATTTAGACAGATTCACTGCTTCAGCAGCTAAACTTAGATTGATTCCCTTAATGGATTTCTGACAATGTGAAGGTGATTTTTAACACAGCATTTTTATTTTAGGGTTACTTGTAATTTCTGGGTAGCTTTGTGTCATCAAAGGAAGATGTGGATCTGTTGCAGAGTGGATCTGGTATCTTGTGGGACTTCCAGAATCCTGCCTCATTGTTGAGAGATGTGGAAAGAGTCGCCAGTAAAGTATATAAATCTCACTTGGAATGAGTGTGGTAATTGGTTGAGGACCAGGACAACCATTTCTGAAGAGTGTAATTATGATTCTTCCTTGAGTAGTGCCAGGAAATTGATTTGTGGTCATTACAGCAGGGAAGAAAGTGGTTCGCTTCACCCGTACTTCCTGCCCTTTCACATAAGATGATAATAATTTATTGTTGTTTCATTTGTTCTCTGATGCTTAAAGTTCTCCACTGGAATTCAAACCTGCTTTAATGTGGCTTCAAGTGGCCCATATTTCTTAAGAAGTGTGGTGATCTGTGGCAGAAGTTCTGGTGGAAATGGCATTTTGGTGCCAATATACCAAACACACTGGAGCTATTCAAGTCCTTAGTACCCTTTGCAAGGTTTTCTGGTTTCGTGAGCCATTTTCCTGGCATTTTAAAATGGCTAAATTCTGGTTTTATAAGGGGAAAGTACCAGGGTTTTTTTCCATCTTCTAATCCACTCTATCACAAGAGGTTTTGCACATGTAGCTTTATTCCTCAGGGGAAACACAGTCTGAGCAGATGATGTACAATGATGATGCAAAGAGGAAACATTTATTTAATTTTTGTCTATGGCTCCTTTTATTAGGTTGTACTATCACTGTAGAAGTATTAATTTTGGCTTACAATTTCAGACAATTGCTGAATAAAATATTGTATTTTTTTAAATAATGGTTTTTGGGGTTTTTTTTTTTGGTTAGAAGTTAAAATTCAGTGTCCTTCTTCCTGCTTTTTTACTAGCCTGACAATACAGGTCTCTGAATTTACCTAGGCTTTTCTTGGGCTGACATGATGTTATCTTGTTTCAGTTGTGGCAGCAACTGTCTAGCAGTCAGTTAACCATTGACTAAGGTTGTTGTAGCTCAGATTCAGTTTATACTAATTACAAGTACTTATTCTGTATGAAACTAACTGGATCTGAACTGGCATAAAGGGCAGTGAAGAAAAGCACAGGTACAAGATGGTAGCAGATCTTTCAGACAAGTAGCACAGATCAGACATCCATCTGTAGGCAGGAGTGCAAACTTGGGAGCTGGAAAAAAAAGACATGGTAGAAATAATAAGAACATGAGCACTATCTAATTGGGATCCAATAAAAAGAAAGAACATGTGAGTAGGCTGTCTTAAAAACAAGAAAATAAACAGAAATGGATCCCAAGAGAAAGGAGGAAAAAATTATTTCTATGGGCATCATTCACTTCCTGAGGAGAAAGAAACACTCACAGTAAACATCATACTCCTTCTGGTGAAGACTGAGATGGTGATAACTTATGTAAGCACCAGACCTTTTTACCTTTTCTTCTCTCTTTTTCAAGAATTTGTCAAGCTTAGGATGCAGAGGCACACTGGCAGGTTGAATATGTTTTTCCACAAGAAAAGGGTAGATTCTGTGATGGTTTTGGGCAGCAATTTAATCTACTTTATTTAAAGGCTTCTCAGATTAATTAAGAATTTTGAGTATCTGACTGTAGAATTACTTATACCTGTAATAAATTCACAGCTTCTCATACAGACTATGTCTCATTTTGCCCATAACAACAGTAAGATTATTATCATTGAGGAAAACAGCAGATATTCAACAAAATGTGCCTGCTTAAACATGGGAGAGTGAGAAAAAAGAATCAAAGAAATCTTCAGATTGGATGGAACTTTAAAGATTATCTAATTCCAGCCCCTCTATCATGGGCAAGGAAACCTCCCACTAGACCAGGCTGCTCATGTCCCCACCCAGCGTACCTTAAACACTTCCAGGAATGGGGCATCCACAACTTCTCTGAGCAGCCTGTTCCTGTGCCTCACCACCCTCACAGTAAAGAATTTCTTCTTAATATCTGATCTAAAACTGCCCCCTTATTGTTTGAAATCATCTCTTCCTGTCATATCATTACATGCCCTTGAAAAAGTCCTCTCCAGCCCTCTTCTCTTGCCCACTGGAAGGCTGCAGTGAGGTCTCACTGGAGCTTTCTCTTCTCATCTCAACAACCCTAAGCCTCTCAGCCTGTCTTCACAGGAGACGCATTCCAGCCTCCTACTCATCTTTGTGGACCTCCACTGGACTTGCTCCAAGCAGTCCACATCCTTCTTATGATGGGGTTCCAGAGCAGGATGCAGCACTCCAGGTGCCCATGGGAGTGAAGCAGAAGGGAGAATCACCTCCCTTGCCCTGCTGGCCACGCTGCATTTGGCACAGCCCAGAGTGTGTTTGGCTTTCTGTGCACATTGCCATGTTGAGCTTCTCATACAGCATGGGACTCAAGTCCTTCTCCTCAGGGCTGCCCTGAGCCCAGACTTTGTATGTTTGGGATTGTCCTGTCCTAGGTGCAGGACCTTGGCTTTGGTTTTGTTGAGCTTCGTGGGGTTCCCTCTGGCCCATTGCTGTAGCCTAACAAGATACCAAGAATGATAATAAAAATTTTACAAATTAACTAAAAATTCATTCTTTCTGGTGAAGAGAGAGGAAAACAATTCTATTTTAACATCAAAAGAGATGGACATATTTGTTTTGAGTAAATGCTTCTAATATTTCAATTATATAGACTACATAAAGGTATTCAGAGTTAAAGAAAGGAAAAACACAGAAACTCGTGATTATTCTTTGGAAAACTGGAAAATAAATTAAATACTTCTAACTAAAGGCAAACAGAGAAAAAAGCTCAGTGGCGGACACAAGCATGACAAATGGAAGTTAGGTCATAATAGTTATTACAGAGGCCTGGTTCCTCCCAAAGGAAGAGGTTGCATTATAGAATTACAGGATGTTCCAAAATAAAATATTCATCAGAGAAAAGCAGAAGAGGAAAGGTATATCTTTGAACTGTGCAAAACTATAAGCAATCTCAAATGAAAAATAAAATCAATTTGCCAAAATTAATGTAGAGCAAATGTCTAAACACCCAAACTATAAAGTGGTAACATAAAGATTCTTGTTGCCAAAAAAGTAAAGAGCAGAGGACAGAAAAATATCACAGCTGCTCTAAATTAGTACAATTGAGTTGGTTTCATTGGAGCTACAGTGATTTGTATCATCAAAGATATGTGAAAGAAGAGTCTAGATAAAAAGAGAAGATGAAAGATGACAGCTGTATTCCTAAGCAGAAAATCATGGAAGAATTTAAATGAGGACTATCATAGATGATTCCTGTTAGAGCTGGGGTTTATTAACTGTATCTGATCTCGGATTCACTTATACTTTGGAGCTTTTAAAGCTAGATTCAAATCAAGAGCTTTTTGATTTGTTTTTCCATATGAAAATTTGTAAAAAAATAAGTAGAAAAGAAATAGAGGTGGAAAAATCCAGTAAAAAGGGGGATGACTGCTGGGGAAGAAAAAACAGGGCATTAAGAACTTTTCATAATACTTCAGAAAAGCTATTCCTTGCTGTTCTGAGCCAGAGTGACATTCCAGCCGTGATCTCTCTGTGGCTTTGGTCACTCTGTTTTGTGGTCACTTTCAACCAGCTGGGGTATAATTCTTTAGGAAATATGGCTGTGTGAAAAAGAACACTACAAAATTTGTATATTACCTCCTATACTGAGCAAGAAAAATGTACATCCTGTGGTTCATTATCTTCTTTTAATGGTGATTGCAGGTTTGGGCTAAGATGCAACATTGTGTTTCTTTACAGTTTGATTAGAGGATATGTTGTTAATTCCTATGTAACAAAGATTCGGATGTTCAGATGAAAAAGTCAAAGCAAAGAAAGCATTCAAGAATAATAGATTACTTGGGGGCTGTGATATAAGTACAGAATATCACAGACTCAGAGCTCAAATTCCCTATGTGTGTTGGAATTTGCATTTGGAAATCTAATGAAATTCAGATGCTGGTTGAAGTTGCACCTTTGTCCTACTCTTTAACGCAATCCCTGCTGACAAGATAGGTTTCACTGACCTCTGGTGTCTACACATTTTTTCTCTGCTATGTAACCCATTTTGGTTCCAGATAAAGATTGCCTTGCAATGTTTCAGCAGGGATTTTTTTTCCTTACGTTAACTCAGGGATAGACAAATCTAACAGAAACACCATATTCATTTATTAGCAACTGCCAATTTAGTAAGTTGCAGGAAATAACCTTGAATTCATATTTAGTGCTTATAGTTTCAGTTGTCTGCAGCATGGTAAATAAACTTTTTCTCATGAGAAACTATGGAGAAAAACAGATTTGTAGCAATTGTTTTACTCCCTCACATTTTACTCAGGAAAACCTGTTGCTTCCATAACAGAATAGTTTTGCAAACTACCGGGTCACATTTTGTCATCTTTAACACTTCTATTGCTTATTGCTTCTAAATGTTCCTTTATTTTAGGACATCCTTGCGGAATTCATTGAGATATTAAACCAAAGCTTAAACAGGTCAGAATATGGGTCAGGAAGAATAATTAGGGACAGAAGGATCTCTGGGATCAAGCTGTAATACATGTTTAACTTTTTGAACCAGGAGGTGTAATCTTTAGGAAATGTAACATTCTTTTTTTACTTTAGTGAATTAAATACAAATTCCATGATCAATCTGGGCAGCGAGGTACCATCAGCACAATGCTTCAAGATGGTTTATGATTCTTTTAATAAAAATGGAGCACACAAGGGTGATATCTATGTCCTTTCCTACAAGTGTGATACAACTTTCAGGCCATACTTTTATTAAAGACTTTTATTAAAGACTTTTATTAAAGAATTTGTTTTTCAGGCCTGTGTTAAAGTAGTATTACAGGTAACTGTTCGGTAATTTCACTGCTCTTTAATGAAATCTAGAGCTATATTTCTTAATGCAAAGCTCAAATAGGACCTTGACCCAAGTAGCCAGGTCTTGTGTGGTGCAGTCTCTATCCACTACCTGTGGCAATAGATCTTGTTGGGCCTTCTCAACGATACCTTTTTCCCCCGCCAACTAGAAATCTTTACTTGCTTCCACCATCAAAATTGCTCTTCATCAGCCTACTCAACATGCATTTGGGTTTTTAAACATTTGTTTTCTGTAATTTCTATAGGGAATACTATTAAATTTTAAAAAGAAGTGGTAATAATATGAATCAGAAAACATCTGGAAACACTATCAAGCAGATCTGTTTTTCAAATACTCAAATTTTTAGAGAAAAAAGCCAAGCATGGGACTTGTTTGATTCTTCCCTAGTTTATTTGCAGTGTCTCTACATATGATGAATGGCACAGCCCTGGAGGACAAAAAACAAAGGGATAGAGATACAAAGTGGTTTATTTATGCCTGATGGAGACACTGCAGATGTTCTGTTCAGGCAACACTGCTGCAGTCCAACTGAGGTGGGGAAGAAACTGCTATACACCCAAAAGTGTCTGTCTCCATTGTCAGTGGTGCCTGAAGAGGACAAATCAGAGCAGCAAAGCTGGGCAGAAACTGACTCTAGCAGTCATCTTTGAAGAGGTATATTTCATTATATTGACCACAAATGGAGCCCCATCTCTTTACCGGGACTTCTGTTCTTCTATATGCCTAAAGAAAAATGTAGCCTCCTCAAACAACTGTTCTTTTATTAATGAATCCTATATAGTTTGGAGGTCGGTCTTTCCTTCCTATTTTACTTTTTTAAAAAAAAAATATATATGTACCTGGCAGTTAGCATCTGTAGTTATTTCCAGGCCACAAAATACCTTCCTAAGTAATTTCCAGTACCTTCTCCAAAAGTTTTGTTTGGCAAGCAATAGAAATTTCCAACCTTTTAATGAATAAAAACATATTAAATTGGCCATATAGAAAGAATAATTCTCAAAAGGTCTTGTACTGAATGGAAAGACCTGCATTAATATCTTTTCTTACAGGCCTTGAAACATATAGGAAGTACATATACTGTTTACAGGAATTTCATCTCACTCCAGTTTATTAACACTCCTGGTACCTGATCCAACTTTGACATGTGCTTGGACTGAAAATCAGAATTTTATATTTTGTTCTCTGGCTTTGTTCCCCCTTCTGTGTGATTATGAACAATTCCCATTTCACCAGCACCTACTAGAATGTTTTGTGTACACGAACTAGAGGTTATACTGAAATAGAGACAAGAAGGAGAGTTATGCTGAAAAACCACACACACATGGAATGGCCTCTAACGTGTGCCATGGTGGAAAATACGTGTTCAAATGTTAGAGGTTTGTAACCCCTGATATGTGGAGATAAACAAACCTTATGAAATTTCATCTTGGCTCTTCACTAGGCACAGACAAGCTGAACTTGTAGTTTTCCCTTTGATTTGGTTCCATTTTTAAAAGCTTGTTCCAGTGATGGAAAGCTTGTTCCAGTGATGGAGTCAACGTCGTGTGGACACACTGAAAACCTCTTCAGAACACTCCCAAGTTCTTTGCCAACCTGTACACATATTATCTGTAGTTCAGCCATTAGCAGCTGATATTTTGCCTCACACCTGAGCAAAAGAGGGGAAAATGGGAAGTCTCTTCCCCCTGCCCTTTCCCCAAAAATGAGATTTTCTTTCTTATATTTCTTCTTTAGGATCTCACTTAATTTTTGGTCAAATAACCAGAACACATTTGTTCAGCAGATTGGTCTTTCACACACACACAAAAAAACACATTATGAATCTCACAAAGTATTTTCTGGAAAAGGAAAATATGTTCCTTTTGGAAAGAGAATCTACTATGCTCTTGCTCATTATTTGGTGAAAAGAATGCTCTTACCATCTGCAGATGAGTCTCCTTTACTGGATTCTTTCATTCTGGAGAACATGAAACACTGTATTCTGCTAGGAAAATGGGAACTGAGGTTCAGTGTCCAGTTCAGTCTAGCTAGGACAGGGCTGTTGCTGCTATCACTGCTGCGTCCCATTCATGATGAATTGCACACAAATACACAACACACAGACCAACTTCAGTTGGAGTTGCCTTATGGCCATATGGTTTTGCAGTTCCCTTTGCTGGTCTTTGCAACAATCTGGAAGCAAGACTGTCTGTGACTGATTTATTTTTTCTTTGTTGTAGTATGCACAAGAACCTTAAGTATTTGACAGAAAAGGGAATATAGAGTATGTTAGATTAATTCTAGCTGATTTGGAGGGCTCTGTAGGCATATTCATTTTGTGAACAAATAATAAATAATAAAATCAGAACAAATACAAGCTTGACCAACATAAGCTCCGATGAAAACCTTCAGGATTTTGAGCTCCATCCCAAATCTTTTTGAAACAGATCTTGTTATCTTTGAAATTTAGCCTTATTTCATCCCAAATATTTCACTCAAATTTCTTTTTCCAGATGCAATAAAATAAGGGCAGCTCCATAAATGAACCCATAAGAACTTGTTCACAAGGCCAAGGCACTCCTTGAACATCCTAACCTTTTCTTGTACATGGTCTTGGTCATGTTGGGACAGCCAGCTTAGAGTCCTCTGTTCATCCTTTTCTGAGGAAGCTGCTCGAACTAAATAGTTCAAATGTGTTGGACATGCTCAGATGCGTGGGGGAAATGAACTGCAACTCTCCATCATGCTATAATGATGCTATAAAAACCCCTATACTAGCAAGATGAATGGTGCTGTCATCCAGAATTGGACCTAGCCCTGATGATTTCCATGCATATTCCGGCTCTGGTGCATTAGCTGTCCTCATTCCACTGTAAGCTTTTTATCTCAATGATTACTCAAGGACAAGGGCAAGCAAGGAGAAAACAGTGGTTGAAAGCTGAGAACTTGAGCTCTTATCAGATCTTCAGGACACATTTGCTGACAAAAAATTGTTCTGGATTCTTCTGGCAGTTGTGGGAACTGACAGTTACTTATCTTCAAGTTAGCTTCTAAAGGTGAACCCTCTTCTACCACAAAAGAGGTAGCATTCAGACTGGTGTAAATGTTTAGTCCAAAAAACCTGTGGGAAAAGTGAATTTAAGTTGGAGTCTCTAGAAGAAGATTATCTGCAAAAAGGCTTCTCTCTTACAAGACAGTGTTTTATCTGGGTATTTCTTTTAATAGAAAAATAGGGTAATCTTGGAAAAATTGGGAATTAACTAGTGAAGTATCAAAATATTAAAATTATGTGAAGAAAAGCTCTTCCTCACTTTTTTTTAGCTGAACATTGAAAAGTATATGAAATTAAATATTTTTGGGGAAAAAACAATTTTTGTCTTTCTAATTTCTAGTAATTTTCCCCACTTATCATGATTTTCTCAGTTAGAAGCCAAAAAAACAATTAGTGGAAGTCAGAGGTCCTGATGCCAAGGCCCCAAGATGAGACACTCTACTTAACAAAACTTTGGCCTAGAATAATATTATAAACAGAACTTAAGTGTAACCATTCAGAGGGCTCACAGCAGTATTTTATTATAGAGTAATCAGTGGCATGGGTTAGAAGGGCAATATTTAACTCTGAGAGCACTGCTCTTTACTATAGGCAAAAAGACATCAATTAAGGCAAGTTATTACTCTGTCACTTTTGGATAAGCTAAAATCTAATTAATGTCTGAAACTCTAAGACATAGTAATAAATATTTCAGTCCTTGAAGTCTTCTCAGCCAGTTATAGAAGTCACTCTTTCCTTAATAACTCAGAGTCATACTTGTTTTAGTCTCACATATGCCCTTACAAAGGAAAGGCAAAATGAGGAGTCTAAAATAACAGAATGAGATTTATTAGGGATGAAATTCTCTATAAAAAGTGCAAGGCAATAACTTAGGCAAAAAAATACTAATATGACAGAGGAACAATTATTTAAGTCCCTATTCTTCGGCAAATTTGACAGCTGGAATGGATCTCAATCTGAACATGAATGAACTATGCCAGATAAGAATTTTCTTGGATCTTTCATAACATAGATTTCAAGAGGCATGAAATAAACTTCTACTTTATCACCATTAGTAAGCCCTCAGCTATATCTAATTTTAAGCAGGTGTTTTCCTGTGTGCATTAGTGTAGATCAACTAGAAAAACAGTGCAGACAAAAAAAGGAAAAAATATCTAGAGAACTTGACCTGAAAGAGATGAAAGATGAAGGAGAGAAGGGAGAATTTAATAAAATTGTTATAAATACAAAATTTCTGAAAAGTCTGTTTGCATGTACAAATTTGCCTAGTGGATGAGATACACTGCAGCAGGAAAGATCAGTTTAAATATCAGGTATTTTCTTACCATAAGGAGTAGAAGTATACCTTGGATAGCTTGGGAAACTGGGGAATGCCTATAGTTGTGGCACTCCTGAAGGGTAATTGAAACAAAGTTTTCAGGACTGCTGAAGGTATAAATGCTCCTGGATGCAGTTGAGCTATGGATTAGAAGATCCAATACAACCAATTTTCTAGATTCTTTAAGGGTGTTCATTTTTTTATTTATTCTGGTTAATGTTTATTCCTGCCTATGACCTTTCCATGTCAGTATCCAAAGAAAGTAGACACTGACATTTTGAAAGAGCACATAAAATTACCTAAATATTCTCATTTCACTGAATGCTTAGCAGACTTTAGGAAACTGGTTTGAATATGTTGGCCATATGTACATCAGGGAAAGTGAAACAAATGAAAAAAGGAAAATTGCCAGGAAAAGAAATAATTAGTCACAGAATGATGGTGGGTATTAAATACCTTACTAGCTGGGAATGTTTAAAATAAATTGTAAATAATAGCGTAATAAATATGGGAAATTAAATTTAAGCCCAAAACAAACATTTGGTTGAAATGTGTTTAACTTTGATAGGTTTTGAACATTCAAATTTTTTGATAAAGTGAAAAAAAAGAAATTTTTATGAGGTCAAGGTCTTTCTCAAGTTTGTTATGCTGTGCTAAGACTGTTCTTTTAGCTTTTTATGATGACAAACAATTGTGTCTTAATTGGTCATGAATAAGAATATCACTGAAGACATCAAAAATGTGTATCATGGAGACCTTTGCTAAATTGACACTTCTGTGCTTCCAGGAACATGACTTGCCTCAGAGAGGAAAAAAGAATGCTGGCAGTACTGTGCTTTCTTTGAGCCAGAATATAGTGTTTCTTTCAAATGTACTTAAAAATGCATATGTTCTTTGTGGAAAACATTTAGGCATCCAACACTGCTGTTTGTATTCAGTGATAGAAAAGTCAAGCAGCAAAGGTAAAGCTGACCTTCAGTCTGGTTGAAGTACCACTGCTTTATTTTTCAGTCTTTTTATAGCATCATTTTGCAAAAAGATATCTATTTTATCTTTGCTGCTGTTTCTTAGCCAAAAACCATTTATTAATTTAGTTTACCCCAGCAGGCTCAAGATGGCTGAAAATATTCTGGAGAGGAAAACTTGAGAGGCTTTTGTAGGGGAGTCACTACTTTAGGAAAGTAGAACAATTGGACATGGAGAAGAGTGCCAGGTAAAAAGAAAAGAATTAAACAAAAAAAGTTTCCAGTAGGAACAAAAATGTTTCCAGAAAGAATAACTGAAGCAGGGAAAAGGTTTGTCTTGGTCATTATGGCTAAACTTTTTTTTTTTTGTGACATGGATAAGTCATAGTTCAGATTTCATTTGCACACTGTCTATCAAAAAACCTTCAAATTTACTTCAGCTGTTCAGGAGTATCTTCCAGGTGTTCTGACTCTGTCCAGATGTGCAATACTTAAAGTATTCCTCTGAAGTGAGACCAGTTAAAGCCACTTTCAAACAATGACAGGTCTGTCAAATGCAGAGCTTACATAGCATCCAGCATCAGTGTTCCTGAAAGAAGATGCAGTTTATCCTAAACATATTATGTTTGTAGGAATCTTGATGTAATCAGAAATATATTTCTATGAAAAAAAATTATAATCTTCTACCAGAGAGTTTGAAAGGCAAAAGATTTTGTATGCGATAATGAAACCCAGTGAATCCTATTTTATAGAACTCACATGCTGTTAATCTCCCTAAGACATATGCACTGTTACAAACATAATAATTCTGTCAGAACCACAAGCATTCCTTGTATTCTTAAAACTGGAAATCCTTGCAGTAGGAAAGTGTATTCTTTGTGCCAGAGCACAAGACAAGCTGAAAAACCGTGCTGACTTTTTCTGAAGTAGATCATCTTCACAAATGCCAGGAATGGAACATTTGTTAGCTTCAAGTATTTCTGGGAGTAGAAATGGAAACCACAATGAACTGCTGCACCTTGAGAAATAAATTCTTCATTGTATCTTTTTACTCTAGTTATCTTCTTTAGTATATGAACAGTGAGTGTTACAGTCATAAAAAACACCCCAGCAACATTCTTGCTTTAACAACTATTCATAAATCTTAGGGCATATTTAAATCTAATTTCTACATCATAAATAATATGACACATACATTATTGAAAATTAATCCTTTTATACAGTGGTATTTGACTGCTTACGGGTGTTGAGAGCACAGACTTCCTAGGACATACCATGAGACACTTGAAGATGACCACATATTTATACCCAGGCATGAAGGAGCAGGAGTGTGGGACTGTCTTTATTCTAGTACTCATATTTCTACACTGGCAAAGGATGGCTCTGGCAATTGCCAGTTAATGGCATGCAACAGGAATAGAAGTCTCATTTCCTCTCAAAATAGATCACACTCTGGAGTAGAACATGATGTGTAATTTCAAAGGAACATTTGGCGATGTTGCCACTTCCAGCGCTTTCTGCATAGAGAGTGAAGAGCTCATGGACTGTGTAAGTCCATGAAAGCAAAAAACATCTGATTTCTTAAAGCTTCTATGCAGTTCAATGAACCATATAAAGAAAAGGAAGGCTTTGGGTATTGGTATGCAAATGTTTATATCCACATTTCAAAATCCATCATAAGATTTCAATATTCAGACCAAGAATTAAGGGGGAAAGTAACTTCAAAGACATTGCAGCATACCTACCTAAGAACACCTGGAAGTAGTACAGCTGAATTGGCCAAAAAAAATCACTCTAAACTTAAAACAATTCACAGAAGGAAAAAATAAAATGGGTGATTTAATTTCATTTGTAGAAAAAAGACGTAGCAGGAGTGTACAGACAGAATATTTGGTATCAACCCACCATTTCTGTTACAAGATTTCAATGTTTCTTCCAAAGGTAGAATCTTTGATTCTTCAGAGATACAGCTCAAAAAAGATGAGACATTATTCAAAAAAGAGAGATCTGTTGGTAACTGAGGTAAACTTTTTAAGTATATTCCTTAATTTGGGAGATAATATTTTATTTCACAATAATGTAAGAGGTTTTTATAAGACCATAAAGATATTTTGGGCTGAACATATTTTATCACTACTTAATCTGCGTGCCACATCTTTCCATTTCTACATTTTTCAGGATCAACATTTTGCATTTCCTCATTTTCATGCTGACTAAGAGACTATTGGAAATCAACCGAAAAGCAGGAATCCCACTGACGTCAGTGGGAACGGGACTTATCACTGGATACATTCCTGGAGTGAGTCACACTAGCATAACTGTCAGATGATCACATTTCCTTTACACTACTCTTTGTAATTTACTTAATTACTAAGATGAAGGATTGTAGCATAATTCAGACAGGAAAGGCCCCTGGAAGGTTTCTGGTCCAGTCTACAGTTTCTTACACTCAGATGCTGAACACAGTGATGGACCTTCATTACAGAAATTTTCTCGTGGGTGGTTAACAGATGTCAGTACATCCAAGATAAGAATATTACATCCTTCTTGACTCTCCTATCTTTCTTATCTCAAGGAGCTGGGCTTTCATCATTAAATAAAAGCCAATTTATTTAGTTTTTTTCATGCTTCACTTGGTTTGAATTATTTTTTCTAATCATTTTACATTCCAGTAGCTTTTACTCGACTGTGAAAAAAAAATAGATTCCAGATAATAGGAGAACGTAGTTAGTATGAAGTGATGATGTACAATAGATAATTATAATAAAAACTCTGAAACATTTTTATGTTTGTAGCATGTTGGTTGCATTGAGGTGGTAAACGTGAAAATCTAATTTTGTAAGAAATAGCAAACTAGGCTCATCCAACTAATTAAACCAACTTCAAAATTAACTGTACTGATCACCGTAGAAAGCTGTATTTGCATCTCAGAATCAAGGTGTTTTACTCAGAGCAGAATCTTCTGAAAGTTTTGAGAGGTTTCAGACAGCTTCTTTGCATTCATAAACCTAATTCAAAGTCAATAACTACAAAAGGGCTGAAACCAATCTCTCACGGCTGAGAAAACATGCTATAGGAAAAATAAATGGGCAGGCAGGCTAGAAGATGGCACTGTAGTTAGGACATAATAATCCGTCCATTTTGCTTGTTCCTGACAGTGGAAAGTTAATACCTGAAACATTTGGAGAACAGCCTTAGTTTTTTTCTCTCACTTCCCATCTGTGAAACTGGAACATTAGCTGTACTTTTTTGTAAATCTCAGGAGAGAGTGGGCTATTGAGGCTGTGGCCTCAATTGCAAATAGATATATCAGCATGGCTGTACTCAATGTCTGGAGGTCTGGAAAACAGAAGATCTAGAAGTCGATGTCTAGGCCCAAAGAAAATGAATCTATGTCCTTTCTGTGCTGTGGCTCCTGGGCTTCTGTTGATACCCCATTGCAAGCTTGCATCACACTGAGCAGACTGGAAAGAAATCATCATGTATTTCAGCATATTCTGGATTTTAATAGCCAAGAGGTGGAGCCTGCAGTACCATGTCAACTTAAACACCTCTGAATACAATTCAATGTGTAAGTTAATACCAAACAAACAAAGAAATACAGAGGAATTAATTGACCTGCGTCCTACATCCTGGAGATTGAGTGTCCCCTATCACCCAGCATATCATCCAAGCCAAAGCTTTCTTCCCAGTGGCTCACTGTGTTGGTTTGATTTGGGTTTGCCAATTTTAATATATTCAATTTCTTTTAGAGATGGGATTTAAGAGCAAAGACAAGGCAGGCCAAAAACTTAAAAGGGTATATAGAAGGAATTTATTAATAACACAGGAAAAAAAAAAATTCAGAATAAGATTTCCAGATTATTCCCTCCTCCCTCCTCCCTCACTTTCTACACTTCTCAACAAAAACTTACAGAGAACACTTCAGTCAGTTTTCCACTTAAATAATAATTTCAGTTCACTCTTGAGAGAAAAATTTCTTTTTTGATTTAGGCATAGGGAGTGTCTTCACTTTCACAAATTGCATCCACCCGGAGAAAAATTTGAGAATTCCTCCCAGCTTCACAGTCTTTCCAGAGCTGTGTTATAGGTTATGCCACATACATAGGGGTATTACTTTTAAGGGCAAGCTGTTCAAAGACAAAATCCTCTTCATCTCTTTTTCCATTAAATGTCTCTGTCCATATTTCCTGTCTCCAAAACAGAGAGCCCCATTCCCTCAGGGCAAAGGATCTTTTTCCTCAAGCACTTTAACCCCACCTCAAGTAGTTTTTCACAGTTTAAAGGAATTTTAGTGTAGTCACAGTCCTCTCATAGCCCACAAAAACGGTTTTTCAGCCACTTATTAGTAGCATCTCTTCAATCTCTTCCTATCTGGAAACTTAGCTTTCATTTCACTGACTTCAGTAGACTCCTTGCTTTATTCCTCTCATTCAGGGGAGCTCAGGAGATCCACAATCTTATCCAGACATTAAAAGGGTTAAAATTGCACCCAAGAAGTGAAGAGAGCCAGGCCATGCCATCTTGGAAACCATGCTAGGGCTTTCATGCTGCACAGGCTGTGTGGAAGAAGTTGGATAAAAACCGCAACAGCCCAGCTGCACCTCTCCACACCGCATGGTCAGCTGAGGGCCTCTCCCCCTCCTGGCTGCTTCCAAAACGCCAGCAGAACCCCCGCCGAGCTGTGGCCACACTGGAGAGAGACTAGGACCCCAGCAAAAGTCTCCCTTTCCCCTGGCCACCAGGGTCCCCAGCTGAAAACAGGGGGAGGGGGCCTCGGTGGCCTCTCCACCCCTGCCCCGGCCAGGCCATGGGGAAGGGGCCAGGCCAAGCTGGGCCAGGGGCCGGCCAGTTGTTACCTGCGCCACCAACAGAAGTGAAAAGAGACAGGTTAACCTTACCTGTGTAATTTATGAAAGCGAAATAAATTTTTAATTGGTTACCCAGGTTGTCAACCACCAACTCAGCCCTCCGATTGGTCCCGCAGCCCACAGAGGAAGCTCCCACAGCCCTACTGTGTTTCCATGCTCCGTGCTGCTCCTCTCAGGCCACCGCCCTCCATGCAAAACCAGCACACTCCCCTTGTCTCAGCACTGACACACAGGAGCTCTGTAGTTGACTAGAAATAGTTCACCCTTCCTGGTAGAAATTATCTGCACCAGAAAATCATGTTTTATGTTTCCAGATCAGATTAGAATCACAGGTGCTAAAGTGAAAAGGTACAAAGCTACCAAACATATGTGGTGAATGTATTTTACAAGTAATGTAAAAATATCTAAGAAACTGTGAAGAATGTAAATGCTTTGGGGAAGAGTTCCAAAAAATACAAATTCCCTGTTCCTCTCAGGAAGGGTCCTTGATCAGAGTTCAGATGCTGATACTGTGAAATCCACCATTCTTCAACAAGCGAGTCCAAAAACTACACCATTGAGTGAGTCAAGTCTTGTATTGCTGGCCCAGCTAAGACATTCCAGTTCCTTATAATGCCGGAGAGGTTGGTAGGACCTAGGATGTTTTCAATCTGCATCAAGGACTCCAGATGAGTTCATACAAAACGCATACCATGGACACAGAGACTATTTTGTAGAAATAGTTTTGGTGTTTGAGTAGTTGACCAAAGTGCTTTATTTCTTTTTTCTAATTGCATCTTTATATCATGCACCTAAACAATAGTAATCTTCCAGTTGAAAGCGTGCAATGTAAGAATACTCCTATATCATATTCATTTGCATATTCCCTTCCCATGAAAAATATGCATATTCTGAAATACTTGCAAATATTTTTTCTGTTTTTAATACGGTATTTTGAAACATCTGAGATTTTTGCAGTCTATTCAGCAAATTTATTATTTAAAATTATAAGTCAATCATAATTTTCTGAACTGATAAAACTTCTTCGAGAAGTTAACTCTAACACTGACTTATTGCTCATAAAATAACAACAAATATAAGGATAATATAATAATAAATAATATATCTTTTTTGATCATAAAATATGTATTGAATGGTTGCATAAAGCTTTTCTTCACTTTTCTCTACATTTAAATTTTTTTCATAACTTTCATTACTTGGACAAGACGGTTGGTTTATATTTCCATATTCAGGTTTTACTTGCTGCGTTTAAGGTTTTCCTGAAGAGCAAGGATCTCTCAAAACTAACATTTTTTAATTACAAGCCTTATGCATTTTTCCAAATTTGAGGCCTAATTTCTCTAAAACAAAATAAGCAATTTAGGATGAAAACAAAATACCTGGGAAAACAACGTAAAGGTAAAAAAAAAAATTCAATTGCTTCTGTTTGTTAAGAATAGATGAAGAAAGCCAAGTTCTTTCACAGAGCCTGATAGAAGCAACAAAGGCACTGTCAACTCAAATGTGAAAACACAGATATATGCAAGACATGTGAGCATAAAGGTAGTATTATGGTCTTTTTACATCAGCACCTTCAGGCATAGTGAAAAGACACACCTCAGACCTGAAGTTCATTGCCTAAATTCAGGTTTTTTTCCATAGATTTCTTTTAGTCAAAGGAGAGACACAGGCACCTTGAGTGGATGTCTATGTGAGGAAAAGATAAATCAGTCTTTGGCCGTCTCTGCTTACTAGTTATTTACTAGATTTTTTTAGTTTATTGATACCATTTTGAATAGAAAATGATGAGAAAATATTTATTCAGTGTACTATGTAAAGATACTTTTTCCTGTATTTTAAAACTGTCAGGCTTGACTAGATAGTAAAAAATAATTAAATTTTGTGATCTTCAAGATAATTGTTGATGTATAGACTGCAGCGTTTATCTGCTGTCTTTGAGTTCTGTTATCTCTCTTGGAGAAGAAATCTAGTCTTGGGCAAAAGAAGTTTTATTGGCAGCAGGGATTTTGAGGACAGACTGTCCCTAGTACTCTTACTGAAACATTTGTCTGTTTTCCAACTGTCATAGCAGCAACTGTTTGGAAAATTCTCCAGAGAGTTTTTGAACTCAAGATCACGATTCGTATTCCTGGCTGACCTCTATGCCACTATAAAACTCAGGGCAATACATCCAGAGATGCAAGTAATATAGAACAGCTCTGAATTACCCCAGCTTTAAGGTACTGACTGGCAAAGAGCAAAGATGGCAAAAATCCTGGCTAAAACTTTGTACATTGCTTTTCTTTGTCTTGTCATCTAAATATCCAGTTAGGAAGCCCTTCTTTTGATTGCAATTTATTTTACTTTGCTACTAATTGTGGATGTGAACACACCATCTCTGGATTTTCTTGACGATTGTCAGTTCAGGAAATTCCAGAGCTGCAAGGCAAGATCTGCAAAATGAAGATGCCTTTTGGCTTACCTTTCTTCTCTCTATTAATTTATCTTACTTCATGAACAAGTGCAATTGCCAATAAAAAGCTTCACAATCTGTCTTTTGATTTACATGAAGTTCTGACAAAATTTCTCTTGGAAAGATGCCTGTCATTTGACGTTAGAGCTCTTAATACATTTGCTTTTCATCATGCTTGGGTTAAGTGAGCTGCCATCAGCTGATGCCTCTACTTCCCCCCATCACATTTCTTGAGTGTTTGATTCCGATGATATGGGCTGGAGGGCTCCTTTCTCAAAGGAATGGCATTCACAGCAGGACATGGGAAATTTATTGCAAGGGTACAAATATGTTCTTTCTAAATCAGCTATTTTAATGGAATGATGACTGTTTCTGTGAGCTTCTATGGAACCATCTTTTGAATTGTTCTGTTGGTTCAGTTATCTTCCAAAATCCTTACAGTATCTTTTTGTCCTACTACACATTTGTATTCCTTTCAGAAGGGATGTTCATGCTCTCAATTGTAATTATGGTAGAAATTTAGCAAAAGACTCACAAAATAATGTAGAGGTGCTTACTGCTTTCCATTGATTCTGCAGGGAGCTAGATGCCTGCATCCTGCTCTTAGAACTGTAAGGTCATTTCAATCCTTCCCTTGATTCTCAAGTTACAAGTGTCTCAGGTGGTCCAGCTTACCTGTACTGAAAAAACTTAACAGAATATGCTCTTTAAACAGATGTTGTAAATATAGCAGATTTATTTTCAGTATATATGTAAAAGGCCAAAATCAAAGTAGCTCACGTGGTAGATGCTGGACATCCTTTCTGAGTGCGCTGGGAGACTCTCAACTGAAATCAGCTACACCTGCAAAACTAAATTATATATGTTTGATTCAATGCTAACCTGTTTGTAACATTTAAAGTATATTGACATATTTTTAAGTAAAATAATTTCAACATGGCGTTGCATTTCATCCTTGTGCTGTGTTGCCTTGTAGAGGCTTGTGCCCCTATTCTCTTTGTGATCCAGCTTTTCTTGTGTAAATCTCATCTCCCTTAAAGTAATAGGGAGTAAATATAGCCCCAGTTACGTTAGAAAAGATACATTTTTAATGTGAAAAGAATTGACAAATCTTAATTATAGATCCTTTTTGGCCAAATCACAAGGAGAAATGAAGAAAGCTCAGTGTTTATCCTTTTCAGTCTCATTCTCTGAGGTAGTGTCAAATATGGGCAGTTTACTCCTGATGTTTTCACTCTGGAAAGTGTCTGTTGAAGGAAACGTCACTTATGGGCTGATCCACTTACTTGGCTGCCCACTGGGCCTGCAGATAAAAATGTCCAGACTAACAAGACTATCAATGCTCTTCAAAGGACAGCATTTTTTTGCCATAGCAATGCTGTCAGCAGCACCACACAAAAGGAAATATACCTTTCCTGTCTAACATGAGGTTAATAAATGCAATTTGAGACCCACCTACACACACATACACATGTACATACATATATTTGGGTTCAACACATCAAAAATGTGATTTATCTCAAAACAGGGCAAATGTAAGGCTACCATATATTAGATAAAGAAATTATTACTTTGCTACCTTCAGGGTTGGTACGACATTGGTGTTAAAACAATTTTCCGTTTTAGACAGTGAGACTTCAGAAGACATGCAGATATGTGAAAGGAGTGATGAGGACAAAAAAAAATACAGCTTTCTTTAAAAATGTTGGAAATTCATGTATAAGCCTATACATGAAAGTGTGGAGCAGCCACTGAAAATGAGCTCCCCCTAAATGACTGTAAGAGTCTTAGGGTTTCTAAGACCTTCTAGAAAAACTTTGTGAAGTACTTTTCCCTACTTTCTCCAAAAATTTTGCTGTGGCCATAGTTTATGCAGTGGAAAATCCTTTGTGTGAATTTGTTCATGGGCAAAAATTTCCCCTCATTTGCATCTAGGAGCCTATCAATCTGCCGATCATTCTTCTGACAAACTCTTTAATACTACTGAGCTGAGGAGCTGCTATCAGCTATCTATAGCATTTAGTAAGTTAAATAATCCTTAAAAGACCAAAAAGTTCTAAAAAGGCAAGTAAATTTTAACTCCATAAGATGTCTCTCATTAGTGCCTTTTTAATTTAATGTTACTAATGGATACTGTGTTATCAGTTTTTCTCAAACTTTTTTTTAAAGATGTTAGTATTTTAGTTCTAGTAATCTATACACGTAGCAATGAGAACAACTGAGAACAGGTATCTTTCTTTGAATTAGTCACTGGAAAACTAGAGAGATTAAGCCCTGCCAAGTTAACAATTTATTGGAAAGCTGCAGTTGAGCACAGCCATTAGAAAGAAAATGTGGTCTTTGTGATATTTTGTAACTATTTCATGCATATAGGAAAGAACAGCACAGGTTTCTGCAAAAGTGTCAGCTCTAATTTTTGGTGCTGTTAACATGAAGAATATGGAAATAGACATTCAGCAAATTGTGAAGAACCCTTGCAGGTTAAAAATACACTTTTCTTGCCTACATGTCTGTTTTACTACATGTGAATGAAGGTAAGATGTTCTTGATGTGCTGGGTCTTTTTTGGCTCTCTCATTGACTAAATAATTCATGAGTTTGAGTCTCAGCTTACTATTTCTAGAAATATGTAGTTTGTGTTTCTGGACAATCATGAGTTAATATTATTAATGCTGACTTAAATGGCGGCAGGGATTTATT
Organism: Muscicapa striata striata; assembly: GCA_030060385.1. NCBI lineage: Eukaryota > Metazoa > Chordata > Aves > Passeriformes > Muscicapidae > Muscicapa > Muscicapa striata. The sequence goes on along the minus strand of JAREIS010000034.1, from coordinate 1,057,193 downwards.
TGTTTCCTGTGTGCCAGGTCACATTCAGCTTTGATTTGAGAGTTCATAGTTATTGAAGTAAACCACCAGATATCAAGATGTCATCTTTTGCAAGGCTGCATGGTGAGTGAAGTCTGTTAAATCCACATAAAATCTTTAGGAGGGATAAAGCAATAAAACCTAAGACGTGTTTGTGCCACTGGTAGAAATCTGAAGTGTCCTTTGAGTTCGGTGTAAGTATAGGCTCTTCAGATTTTTAAGTTTATTTTGATTATCATTTAATGAAAAACTATAAATGTCTTAAAATCCCAGGAATAGGTTAGTTAGTTTGGTAAAAGACACATTCATTTAAGAATTTATAATTCCTTTCAAATCTCTTTATGAAAGGTTTTGAATGCAATATGGAAAATCAGTACCTCTTTTGCTGCTGCCTGTTTCTCATAATCTCACAAATCCTCACAGACTCATAATTTTGAGTTTCTGGATGTGTCTCTGTATAATGGTGAATTGGCATGTGGTCAACCTAATTTCTCAATAAGCATATTTTCAAAGTCCAAATCTGGCACAGGAAAATCTGTTTTAGGGTTCATGTGGTTGCACTGCCCAAGCCCCTCTCAAATGACAGTTTCAGTGCTGAAACTGAGACCACTGTGTGCCTGAGCTGAGAAACAGAGAGGTCACTGGAGACAGAGAGCCACTGCCTTACTTTAAAGACCAGGGAAGTGCAGATTAACCTTCCTCCTTAAAATCCATTTTGGATAGGGTTTTCTGGAGGGCAACCTCTTCTTTGGCAAGCTTTCTGGGAGCTCTGAGGGTGTGTGAGGGACAGCCACCATAAAGAGAGGATGAAGGCCTGGAAATTCCATTAAGCCAGCCAGTAAACTGTCTCCAACTGAGCCAGGATGGCCAAGAATAGGAGATTAACCATGGGCAGCACTTCCACTCTGCCACTGCTGTAAGTGGAAAATACCACTGCTGATTTTCTGAAGGAAATAAAAAAAAAATCAAAAGAGAAAAGGTAGTCCAAATGCTTTTAAATGGCCAGAAATAGGAGCTGATTAATGATTAAATTTTAAATCTTATCTAATGATAATTGTCTGCCTCTGTTTTCATGTTCATGTAATTGCTAAGAGCAAATTATAGATACAGAAAAAAATTTGCAGTTGAAGTGGAGAGATAACATCAAACTGCCCACACTTTCTGTGTAACTTAATGGCTTTTGGGGTTCTCTGAAATTCTTTTGATGGGCAGACAATATGTATAAGCATGCCCCATGGTTCTTAGGTTTTGTTTCTTTTCTCAGAGGAAAAGAAGTACAGTAATGGAGGATTTTCTTTTTCTGGTCCTTCAAGATTATAATTTGTATGGTAAAGAGAGGCAGAGCTGTCACTAATTTCAGACATATATTAAGGGAATGACATGGTCCTGTTCAGGCCAGGGATCCACTATGATGCACTTGTCCAGGAATAATGCCAGCATGAGATGCAGAGGTAGAGCAAGTCAGAGTGCCTCTTCCCATGAAGCACCATCTGCTTCTGCTCCCAGAAGAAGCACCAAAGAGAGGGTGAAGTTACTCTTTGCCAATTGGGCAGTTCACTGAAGGACTCAAACCTGAGGCAATGGTGGTCTAATGGCAGGCAGCAGGCACTCCTGAATCCACAGTGCCAAGTGACAGATGAGACATCAGCCATCAGCCACTTGACATAATATTCTTCCAGATTTGCAGGAGTTTCTGCAGTGGATATGCTATTCCTCTCTACCTCCTCAGGAACCTCACAAATGCCTGGCAGGGGCAAACCAGTGACCCATGAAGGAACCACTCTGTTTCTGGCAGCAGGGGAGCACATAAAGTTGGCTGTTCTTCGTAGTGCACGTTCTGAAAGCCAGACCATCCACTGTCACTGCATTAGCAGTTCCAGAACAGTTAAAATACCTTCTCTGGTGTGAATGCAGATCCTGAGAACAAATTCTACTGGGCTATGTCTTATACAATTCCTCTCCTCTCCAATCAGACAACCCTCTGGAAACAAACTGGAATAGAGAAAGAGGCAGTCATTCCCAGCAGGGACCTTCAGGTACTGCTACCCCTGTAGGTTTCCCACTCAGTGCACCAGCCCTTGTGCCCTTTTCTTTTTCCCATCTTTCTTCACCTTCAACATCTTCCACCATCTTCTAGCTAACAAGGCACTCTGGAGGTTATTCCACTGAAACTTGTTTTGCAATGTAAAGCACAAAATCAAAAGCAAATTAACTAATGCATTGAAATTGGGTATTTGAAACTGATCTGTTTACATGTTCTATTGATCAACCATATCTTTATCTTATGACAGATTTTTGTATTTCATCTTTTTAGAGAATTAGCTTTTCAGGGAAGAAGCTCTTATCTCCCCTTGTCTAGTATCTGGGTCCTTTTCGTGCATGGGCCCTAATAACTTTCATACCAAACATGGAAAACAAATGCAAAGAAAGAGGAAAACTGCTGCAGGCAAATTGAAGTAAAGCCCTTCTTAAAGACAAAAATATATACCATTATTCAAACTGGATATGGGAATGTCATCTGTTTTCTCAGAGGTGTGCAAACACATGTCTGTAATTCAAAGATGTATGAATAACACATGTCCTCTTTAGACCTAGGCCAAGATCTAAAAATTTTGATCTTCAAACTTGATTTATGTATTACACATATTTATCTCTTCATTGTGGCAATTCTTCTTGACAGACTGTAATGTTTCAAGTGTTAATCATATTTTGTATCATCTGCACTATATATTATACTGCTTAATAATTTCCAAAAGCTACTCTTGGTACAATGTAAAGTAACAAACATTTCAAAGAATGGGTTCAGACACTGATATATAGATGGAGTCAAATGTGCTCACTTCCCCCAGCCACACATCCATGAGCAGAGAACACAGAGAACATGTGTTTTCTTCAGGGAATACAACACAACTGTAATATTCATTTACTTTCATGATTTTCTCAGGTTGTCTTGTGTTTCCATGAGTCAGTGCTGGGTGAATGTATTATGAAGTCATTAGTTTTTTTAAAAAATAAGAGAAAGCAGTTTTCTGACACCTGTACCATTTTTGGGATGCTCACAGCCCATTTCTTTGGAAAATCTGAAGACAGCTCTGTCCTAGGAGAGTGTTCCTAGGTTACACAGCCTGTCTGTAACCAGCCAGTCTGTGACCAGACTGAAAAGCTTAGTCAGGACTGGATGGATCTTCAGCACAGGCACACAGCTGGCTGGGAAGCTTAACTTAATTTCTGCAAAAGATTTTATGTTTTGAAAAGCTTTGTGAAGGGGATGAAAAGTCCAACTCTCTGTTTCCACTACAGGAACATGTCCATGTTTCTGAAATCAATTGCACTCTCCAGACTCCCTTGTTCTCTGTTAGCCTGCTGGGGAGCACTGGAGCCTGGGAGCTGGGAAGTGCCCTGGGCCATGGCTGCCTGCATCTGCCTGAGGGTGTCATAGGACCAGGGAACTACAAGGACCTGCACTATAAGAGTCTGTCACATAAGCATTGTTTTTTTTTTTTTTTTTTTTTTTTTTTAAGCTGAGGCAAGAAAGTGATACAGCTGTTTTTTCCTGCCCAGAGTCCATCTTCAGGAATAAAGGAAAACAGCTGCAGCTCTATGTTACAGGATCAGAATCCCAAGATTACATGCAGAAATTTCTATTACCATTAGTTAAAAGATAATATAATTGATATGTGAGTATTTTAGAAATGATGTGTTCTGTTCAGTATGATTACTGGACCCTCCATTTTCATTACTTGGAAAGTTTGTGAATATTCTATTCCAGAATTTTCCAAAGACTTAATTATGAAAGAATCTTACTTTTCAAACTTAAAGTCATTATTCTGCTTTCAAAACATTGCTTTCCTCCATAACGAGGATTCAAAGTACCTTTGGAAATAGAGGAGAGTAACATTACTAGTCATGATTTTAATCATTATTTTCTCAGTATAATTTTTTTTAAAGGAGAGTGTCACTAAAAGGCATAAAAAAGACCTAAATTTTACCACAGAATCATTGTGAAAAGATTCTGAAAGGAGTACTGAAGTAGGTCCAGCTTTGAAGCTGGATCCACCTAAATGGACCAGGTTGCTCAGTCACCTCCAATTGCATTGCAATTGTCTTTAAGGATGGAGGTTCTACAACCTCTGTGGGTGATCCATTTCAGCTCCTGACTATATTGAAAAAAATTATTTATCAATAACTAACTGGAATTTGCGATTTGTGGCCATTGTCCCCCATTATTTTGCTATGCACTTTCAAGAAGTCTGGCTTTATCTTCTCTAGAAATCTCTTAGACAGATGAGGTCAGTGTTAAGATTTCTACTTTAACCTTGCCTTCTCCAAAGAAGCAGTTTCAACCCCTCTGTGTGTGTCACACCTCCTAATCTGCACTGTTGTCTCACCCTGGACCCTTTGGTTTGTCAATGTCTTTTCTGCACTGAGGAGTCCAAACCCAGACACTTCTTGAAGAAGCTCACAGGGGCTGACTAGAGGGTAATAAGCAAATGATTTTTCCCACCTGCTAGCTAAACTCCTTCTAACATAGCTAACGTTAATTAACCTTTGTTGTTGGAAATTTCAACTGCTGATAAATTTTTGACTTGCTGAATGCTGGGAACTCAGGACATCTTCTACAAAGCTGTTTTTTTTTTTTTCCCAGGCATATCCCAGCCTATACTGCTGGGGTTATTCTGTCTCAGGTGCAGGACTCTGTATCAATTTCTTTTTAACTGCATGAGGTTCTTCTCTGCCCATTTCTTTAGCCTGTCCAGATCTGTCTGTCTTCAGCTCTTCCATCCTGGCTGCCCCCCATGACATAGTAATGCCCACAAGCTTGCAGAGGGTGTATTCCATCCTTGCATGCCCTGAACACTATCAGCCTCTGGGGAGCACCATTTGGAACTGGCTTCTGCTTAGACTTCATATAGCAAAACCCTCTATGCCTGTGATGCACTCACACCAGACAGCAGGAAGTATGGTGCTAGGGGTTATCTGTCCACTACTGCTGCTTAACAGAAACTGATTAAAATGTTTGGGGGTTGGATGGTTTTGGTTTTTGGTTTTTGGTTTTTTTATTCCATTTCCTCACTGATTTCTGTTGCTGAAATCAGGAACCCTCCACTTTAACCAACTGTGTTGACACACGCTTTTGAACACACCTCTTATCTGACCCTCTGCTTTCCTATTTTACTAGCTGAAGCAGAACCAAAACCTAGGCACTACTGAAAGTGGAGTTATCTGCTGCCACAAGATAGCAAGGGGTACAGAGTAGGAAAGAGAGGCAAAACATTCTGGCTGCTTGCAAACTCACAGTCTCTTAGAGGCTTGCATTTGTCCTGCCAATTTAAGTATGAATGACAAACAGCAACAGAAAGCATCATATTATACTGTATTCTCAAATGCTAAATACATATATGGATTTCATTAAGTTTTCATTAGTTCAATGAAAAGCCCATCTGTGAACTCCAGTGAACAAAACACAGTAACATGGAATCTAAACAGAACATCTGGTAAACTCTAGAGAAAGTTCAAATAGAAACTAGTCTGTGACTGACTCTGGAAAAAGAAAATTTTAAAGCAAAAAAGCACTCTTCCAATTCATGACTCAATAAAAACCACACTGTTCATTAACAGGCACTCAACATAATAGAAATTGTACAACACAAAGAGAATTTATTTACATTTATTGGGAGTAAGGAAAATAGGTTGCTTCATTCCACTGAGAAACTCTGCATCCATTCATATGAGAGTTCAATTAATTTCCAGTTTTCCAGCACTACTGACACTAATTTTACTGTGCTACAGACATACTTGCACCAAAATGCCCATAAGCTTTTAAAAAGTGCTTTGAGGCACTGCGAAGCATAAATTTGGACAGGAAATTGTTGTCGATGATGGCAGGAGCTGCTGAGAACTGAATTGACAAAGGTAACCCTTAAATAAGTTTTTTTTATTCACTTCTCAGTTCTATGAGGTGACCAAAGATGATGCAGTTGCCCCGGCCACTTGCCTCTACCATACACCATTTCTGCTAGCATGGGATAACTTTTACTTAGCTACCTGCTGACAGCCTGAAGCAGAAACTGATAATCTTTATTTTAAAAACACTTATCAATTTTATCCTTTATTAATTTAACAGAATTTTAAAGTATTATACTCTATTTGATAGTTGAAGGGAGATGATAGTGCCAATGCATTTGGATTGTGGATTTTTTTATTTTCTAATATGAGGTTGACTACTGAGAAGGCAACTCTTGCTGAAAAAGAAAGGGCATTATAAATACCAGGTTCATATGAGCTAGGAAAGCCAAAATACATCTTTAACTTCTTTTCCACTGATTACTCTGTGTATTAAAGTTTTGAGGCTCAGCTAATGTGGGAGAACTCCAGAATTGAAATTGTTATTAAAAGTCCGTTTCAGAACAATGTAACAACAGCAAGCTCTGATGACATCCATAAATCTTCATATCAGGGAAAGAATGAGGTGCTAAATAAGGTAAATTTATATTGTAATTTGTTCATGAAATCTCAAGTTGGCAAGTGAAGGAAACAATACATACTTATTTTTCTTAAAAATTGCCAGAATAGATACTATCATAAAGTCTGAATGTGTGATTTTGCTTCTATTTTTAGGTATATTGAAGGCCTAAAAAATGTCAAGAAAATGTATTTTTGTGGAAAAATCTGTGCTGTGAACATGAAAAAGTTGAATGAGGTTTCCAGAACACTGGATCATCTTGTCAGCTGGTGTAAATTAGTGTGATTTGAGCATACGTCAAGAATGTGTGCTAGCATCATCTGATAGCTCTGTGAAATTAAAAAAAAAAAAATCTCAACCTTATAAAAATGTTTTTAACTGTTTTTAGATTAAAATTAAAATGTGTAATAACTCTCTGAGATTTTCCCTTCTGTGTCAAGAAATCTCAATTTATGTGCCTGAAAACATTTCTGAGTTTCTTTATTTCTTGAACAAAGAAAGTTTATTAATGTCAAAACCTTTTCAAAAGTTTTTATGTACTTTATATTTTAATGAAAATACAAGAATTTGTTAGGAAGTGGATAATTTAATACAATAATTAATCTATAGCAAATTATAAACTTGTGTAGAGGTTTAAATGCTGAGACACTGAACTGTTCTTACACCATCACTGTGTAAGAAAACATCTGTTTCTTCCAAATTTAAGGAAGATAGAAAGGTTTAGCATATATACCATTCTAGTTCTCAATTACAGTTGAATCAGTGGTTTATTCCTTATCCTGTTACAGTTTTTTCTTAAGCTTATTTTATGAAAGAGGCCCCAATGCTCATTTCTTTAAATATTTTTTGTTTTCTCTGCTTTGTTTTGTAAGATCTGCTTCTTGTAAATGAATGTTTTTCCTATATTAACATTGTCCTTTACGCCTGTGATCAGAAAATGCAGGTTGATCAGCGTCCCAAATCATAATATAAAAAGTAACAAGGAAAATTTCCTGCCCCACATGTATTGCTTCAGAGTCAGCAACAAAAGAAGCTGTGAGAAGGAAGAGTCTACTAGTGATTATTGACCAGGAAAGGTGTATTACAATACATGGGACCACATGAAAGGCAAAAGAAGCAATAGTGTGAAACACTCCAGGTGCAAGAAATACTAAAAAAGTGAGAGATTTGATTTGAGAGAGTGATTTCTTCTTCATTGTCTGACTTCATATTATGACAGCAGCTTTCTCTCCTGTCCCCTGATGTCTGAGGCCAACATAAACATAAGGAAGGAAACTTATCTTTGTAGCTGTGTGGGGTTCCTGCTGCTGGTTGGTTTTGCAGCACAGACTGCCAGTCTGTGGTTACAAGTCACTGGGGATATGAGAAAGGTCTAGGTGGTCGTGAATGGCATTGAGGGCACACTGACTGAATTCCAGGAAAAGACCTAAGGGCTCATCAGCATCAAAAGAAGGCAGAAGTGGCTGTGGGACATGAACAGAGATATTAAGGAGGGAGAAAGCCCGTTCAGAAGGTCACTGGTGGGGAAAGGCTACTAAGCAAAACAGACCTTTAATCTGAATCCATACAGCTTGTCTCATGTTTCTATTCAGCTGCTAGTCATTCATTCATGTCTTGCTTTCAGACTCTTACAGTTCTATATTTCCACGACTCCTTTCAAAACTATTTTGAAGTCTTCATCGATGAGGAATACACAATCACCCTAATTTTCCACATTTTCCCTGCTATTTGAAAGATGTAGCTATGAGATCAATTGCCCAAAATACAGAGAAGCAAAGTATCATGGTTTATGCCTATCTGTTTTATCTGAATTTTATTTTCTATTTAAATCCTTCTTTTTTTTTCCTGAAGAATCATATATTAGACCAAAACTTCAAAACAGAGCATTATATTATCTAGCTATGTCACCTCCTCATACTCCTCATACTTTTAACAGTAACATCACAGGTCATTAAGCTTGCTAAGCAATATCTTTGGTTTTTATTTTCTGATCTCACACATTTCTTTCGGTTTTGCAAGGAACCTTGAATATTAAATAAAAATCTTTCAGAATTCTTTCTACATTTAAGACTTAGAAGAACCTGATGGGGAAAAAGTAATCTAAAACAACTAAGGGAGGGGTGAAATTGCTTAAAAAGAAGAAAAGAGAACAGAGAGAAGCTGAGATGTAAAAGGCAAGGAAAGGAATGTGCACGGGATAAGGGCTGCTTTGGATAAGCGTTAGCTGTCAGACTGATAGCTGTCTGAAATTACTGCTTCAAAATAACCATTACTTAATGTCTCCTGTGAGGACATGAATGGAGGAGTTCAAGGTCCTTGAGGCAGTAAGGAAGGTGCACAGCACATTCACTTCTCTGGACTTGAAGAGACCAAACTTCAGCCTCTTCAAGAATCTGCTTGGTAAATTACCATGCGATAAACACCTTGGGGGAAGAGAGGCCCAAAGAATCTTAATGTTCAAGGATCACCTCTGAATTCAGCAAAAATGAATCCCAAAGAAGAGGAAGGCAAGCAAAAATGCTAAGAGGGCTGATATATGGACAAACAAGAAGTTTGTGACAAACTCAGCACACAAAAGGAGGTTACAAAGGGAGGAAGAAGAGATAAGTAGCTGGGAGGAGTGCAGAAGAAATTGCCCAAAGTATCCAGGGATTGGGTTAGGAAAGCCAAAGCCCTGAGAGAATTATATCTCACTATGGATGTCAATGACAATAAGAAAAGATTCTATAGGTATGTCAGTGATAAAAGGAAGACTAGGGGAAATGTCATTTCTCTCTAGAAGCAAACAGGAGTTCACCCAGGTGGAGAAGGCTGAGGTACTGAATGACTCTTCTCCCTTAGTCTTCACGGACAAATGTGCTAGGCACACCACCCAAGTTACAAGGAAGTGAGGCAGTGACTGGGAGAATGAGGCACCACCCAATGCAGGAGAAGGTAACTCTAGGACCATCTAAGGAACCTGAAGTTGCACAAGTCCACGGGACCTGATGTGTCCCAAGGGAAATGGCAGGTGAAGTGACTAAGCCATATCCATCCTATTTGAGAAATCTTTGTAGTCTGGTGAAGTTCTCTCAATCTGGAGAAGTGGTAATATAACTTTCATTTTTTAAAAAAGGGAAAAATTATCTAAAGCTGTCAGTCTGATTTTGGTGCTTGGGAAAGTCATGGAGTATCCATTCCTGGAAACCATTCTAAGACCCATGGAAAATAAGGAGATGGTTGGTGGCAGTCAGTATGGTTATACTGAGGGCAAATTGTGCCTGACAAATTTTGTGGCCTTTCATGACATGGTTACAAAATTGGTGGATAGGAGAGGAGCAGCAGACATCCATTTGCATCTGGACTGGTGCAAAACATTTGACATTGTCCTACATGTCTTGCTTGTCTCTAAACTGGAAAGACATTAATTTTCTGACTAGAGGGCTTGGTGGATAAGGAATGAGCTGTGTGGTCACACTCTGAGTCTTGTGGTCAAATGGCTGGATTTCAAAGAGAAAGCAGTGATGAGTGGCATCCATCAGGGGTTGGTATTGGGGACAGCATTGTTTAACATCTTTGTTGGTGACATGAAGTGTAGGATTGAGAGCACTTTCAGCAAGTTTGTCCACAGAATCACAGAATGGTTGGAAGGTGTCCCTGCCCACAGCAAGGAAGTTGGAACTGGATGACTTTTAAGGTCCCTTTGTCCTCAAACCAGTCTGTGACACTATTTGAAAAATACTTCAACCCCAAATAATTGATTTGCAAATAAAACCAAAATCAGCTTAGCTGATCTGGCTTCAGCCTGAAATAAAGCTGATTTTTTTTTTTTTTTTTTTTTTTTTGGAAAGAATGTTTTCACATGGAAACTTGTGTGGAATGGTTAAATTCTGTTTGAATACCTTCTTGGTACAAGGTTTGCTGCTCATTTCCTTCTGACTAGATGAGACTAGATGAGATTTCAGCATGTTTCTTTTACATGGGTCTGCTATCAAGGCCTGATTCTGATTCCATTTATATAGCAGAAATTTATACCAGCATACCCAAATAACCTTATTGGAGAGATTCCTGATTTAGTCTGGTATGAGATCAGTATCGAGACTTTAATGTTGTTTGAATAGATGCTTTCTCTGTTTAATAGCCAAGATGAAAAAAAGTTTGGATCAAACTATGAATATTTTTTGCTTCTCATCCTTGCTGAAATGAAAATGTAGTAAAAATAGTTTAATACAATACAACATATTGGCCTGAGATGAAAGGTTTCATATATTCTAAATAAAACAAAAAAGGGAGGATTCACGAAATAAAAATTCCTTACACTGCTGCTGTTCTCTTCCTCTCCCTTTTAGTCACTAGTTCAAGGTTAGTCTTTTCATTCATACTTGGAAAAATAGGTCCAGATACTGTATTTTTGAACTCATTTCAAGACAATACCTTAACAACCAAGCTATATGCCATTCTAAGAGAAAAAGTGATCTTTTTCTGTGATGTTTTTACACCCACTTTAAATAGCATTCATCGCAGCACACAAGTCAAATTTATCTGATCAAATTCAGATGTCTACATCTAGATACCATCATCTTCCTTTAAATAATAGCAAGAAATAAGTACTTTGAGGTTTTATTACCTTAAGAGCTAAAATAAGCATGACATTTTTCTTTGACCTTCAAGCTGTAAATGTGCTTTCCTGCCTTATGCCACCAAGCTCTCTTACCGTATGCCAGACAGCTTTTAATGTCACAGAGGACACTCCTGCCTACGCTGTGCCCTACAATGCCAGCTCTCATGATGTGCACAGGACATACAGACACTCTGTTACTGTGTAAAACCAATGGATGATGAGTTGGGCAGGTATGGATATTTTTATAATGTCCAAGATATCAAGTTTATCTATTTCTCACACTTGTGTCTGAGGAATGCTTTGCTTCTTTCCAATTAGATTTAAGCCAGGGCAAATAAAATGCAATCACAGCCAATAATTCATAATATTTAACACAGAAAACTGCAGGTGTATTTGAGGGACAAAAGTGAGAAAATTAAACACAAATATAATTATTCTACTTACTTGTAGTATCTAAATAGAATTTGTTTCTGATTCTCAGCTAGGACCAGATAATGGCTCTATTCCACTTGGGAATAACTACAGGGCTGATGACTATCTTCCTTTTAGGTGCATTGTAACAACAGTCTAGGTGATTTAAACTTAGAATTCTACTTCTTTTTTTCTGAATAGGGAATGGGTACTTACAAAAGGCACAAGAGTAACATGGAAATGCAAAGTAGGTCATGCATAGCAGTTGAAACAGGAGTATTCTAACACCTCACCTCACAGAACCTTCCAGCTTGAAGGCAGTCAAGAGAGAGGGAAGATATTGAGTAAAATGTTTAGAGTGGACCAGGACTTGAAGGTCCTGCCTTTCAGCTGGCTTATATAGACATGTGGCTATATCAACATTAAAGCTTAAGCCTCTAAAGCCACCAAGTCAGACCTATTCTAGTCCATTTCCCCATAGTCCTTAGAAGAGCAAAAACTGGTGAAGCAATCCTTTTTTTCAAAACATAAAATCAGACATGTCAAAGATACATTTAAAATGTATTGGTTGAGGGAGAAAAGAAAATCTGTATACACTAGTACCCAATCTAACATTTTGGTCCCCTCCCCCCCACCACCATTTATGTGGATGTTGACATTCAAAACAAATTTATTCTCAACTAATGAGTAAATTCAGACTAAATTCGGAAATTTTGCAAGAATGAAAGCATATTTAGATTTAAAGACACCCAACACTTGAGAAAATAGCTTTGACTATTTTAGTCTCAGACTATAATTAGTCTGAGATATATTCAAAAGCTCTTAAAAATTATCCACCTAACTTCTGTCTTCTCTTTGCATTGCATCACCCTTAAATCCCGCAGCAGCCTGGAGGATTTACAGGATTTATAGGTAGACTAGATAGCTCTGCATTAGGTGATGATCATATCCCTGACCTCAGTAAGAATATGAATGTCCCCCTGCTTCGGTTACCTGGCAGCAGGGGAAGGTCTGCTATGTAACACAGTGCTGATTTCTTATGCTGTGCACATATTTTAAAGGCATTATCCAATTCTATAAATTGTTGTATCTCTTTCTCCCATCCCAGCTTGTATAAATCAGCACTTGAATCCAGGATCACTCAAATGAAAATTCAGGGAGTGAATGAAGACTCCCTTTCTTTTTCTCTAAGTAGATCACAGTCTCAGTAGAGAAAAAAGTACACTGCTGATGCCAGGAAAGAGGAGGAGGGCAAAAATTCTGCTGCAGAGGATTTGTGAGGTGTGGAGTTATTTTAATATTGCTGGATGAAAAATCTGTTACTAAAATAAGAGTTGGGAATGAATCCACTTCCACCAGAGTGGAGGAATGTTGGCTTCAATAGTTTTAAAAGCTCCAATAAAAATGCTACTTTTTCATAATTCTGTCTATGTTCACTTTCAACTTAGTCTCCATAAATTGCTGACACTTGATGAAAACTTTGGCCTAGGCATTTAATTTTCATTAGTTTTATCTATATTTCATTATTTTGTGTTTGATATGCAGAAAATACATTAAAACCTGAACAAAACCAAGTTGCACACCTGAAGCATATATGGTATATATCATGAAATGACACAGTTCTAGGACATGGCAAGAGTGTAAACATCTTAAAATAGACATTAAATGGTAAGCATAAACCTGATCTGAAATGCCAAATTAATGTGCAATTATTTCAGAATTTTTGGTTAAGAACTGTGTATTTCATTACTTAATTTCATGTTCATCTGGAAAAGCAAATGAGATATGGCTCCCAGAAAGTATTACTTGATTTTATTTAAGTTTAAAAAAAAAAAAATTATTGCCTGAATTAATATTGTGGAAAGAAGGGTTTACTCAATTTATAAAACGCATCTCTCTCTTCCATATTTTTTAATATCTCTGTAGGAGGACCAGGGATACTTCAGTGAATGATACTTCATTTTTTCTTAATTTCATTCAGAAATGATGCTTCATTTTTTTTATCAATTCTATTGTAATTTATTTTCCAAGACCCATAAAACCATCTAGATTGGAAGGGATCTATGAAGATCATCTTGTCTAACAACATGCTCAGAGCAGGATCCAGAGGGCCGTGTCCGTTTGGGTTTTGAATATCTTCAAGGAAGAAAATTGTCTCTGGTCCAAAGAATGAAAATCACCATGAAGAGTTTTTTCACCATAAGAAGAGTCTGGGTCCATCCTCTTTGTATCATCTTTCCAGGTAGTTGGAGACCTCAATAAGATTTCTTCTAAAGTCTCCACTACAGAATGAACAAAATCAGCTTACTCAAGCTCTTCTTTTATTTCAGGTACCCTAAAACTGTGACTATTTTGGCAGCTCTCCATCTCTGCCAAAGACATTCTAGTGCGTTGATTTTTTTTTTTCTGAAATCATAAATAAAAAGCAGTGCAATGACTAGGGACTTCCAATGTGAGGAGCAGGCTGAGATCCTGGTCATGAATATTTTGGAGCAAGGATCTGAAGTTATATAGAAATAGTTCTACTTTACATAAGTAATAAAAATGTTCATTTTGAGGTAAAGAAAGCAAGAGCATTCAACACCAAAGGAATGGATATAAGCTCATATATCTAGGCAAGTAAAACAGGGCAAGGTGCTAAAACTAAATCAGGTAACTTGTGAAAACATCCTTTGAGAATGCTATTGTTTATAAAGGAGGGATTCTCTGATGAAAAGCAGGAAGAGGTCCTGGCTGAAATACAGAATGAAAAAATTACTCTGAAATATCTAACAGAATATTATTTAACAAAAATAGCATTATCTTTGGTTTCTGAAAAATAATAATTGATAATACAACATGCTCATAAATTGAAATATGTTCTCCTTTTAACTTCTTTTGAAAGAATGAATTTGTGCTGGATTAAAACCTATGTTAATTCCTGAGAGCAATTGTTAGACTTCTAAAGCAATTTAATTTGACCTAGTAAATTTCTTGGCAGCAAATCCACCAGATATACATGTATGAATTCCCAGAGTAAAATTCTAATCGCTTCACTTATGTTGGAGGTCTCAGTTTTTTCTTGGAAGGGATTACTTTCATCAACATGCTAACCAAGTCCAGGTTCTACAAAGCCTTGAGGACTACAGGCCTACCCTCAGGAGCAGTTCCACTGGCATCATCCGAGTCTTGTCTAAGTAAAAGGTGCAGAAGTTGAGGAAATACACATTTCCCAAGATTTTAGGACATGATTTCCTTATCAGGCAGCAACAATCCCATAAATCACAAAAATTAAAATATTAAATGCTGCCAGTATCTTAATTTAACATAAGCGTATGTAAAGAAGGAAGTGAGCTAACTATTCACTAAAATATTTTTAACATATTGGTACTAGTTAAATTAACTCCCTACTCAGGGTGTGACTCACGCATATGTCTTTAATTTAGCTTAATTTCTGAATATTCTCTGGCTTCATTTTCCAAAGAGCATGGTTGAAAAATAATATGAAAACAACTAGAGAAAACCATGCTTAAGTAGGTAGCTGAGATTTTGGGTTGCTCATGAGAAGAGGACTACAGACATCATTCTGCTTTTTCTACTTTTCCAGTTCTCATTTTGCTGTCTATAAATAACAACTTCAGAGAAATAATCTTTTATATAATCTTTCTCTAGAGATGGTTTTACATTTATCATATGAAACAAGGCTAAAGAGAGGGAAAAGCATGTATACATTGAATTACCATAGAATCATGGAATCATTAAGGTTGAAAAAGATCTCCAAGATCTTTGAGTCTAACTTTTGTCTGAACACCACCTTGTCAGTTAAACTGCACAATTAAGTGCCTCATGAAATGTCCTGTCATTTTTTGAACACTTCCAAGGACGATCACTCCACCACTTCCCTGGGCATTTCCTTCCGATTCTTAACCACTCTTTCAGTGAAGAAATTTATCCTGATGTCCAACCTGAATATCCTCTGGTGCAATTTGGGGTCATTTCCCCTTGTCATGTCACTGGCTGCTTGGGAGAAAAGACTGACCCCCACCTTGCTACAACCTCCTTTCAGGGAGCTGTAGAGAGAAAAACATCTCCCCTGAGCCTCCTTTTCTCCATCATAAACACCCCCAGCTCCCCCAACTGCTCCTCACAGGACGTGTGCTCCTGACCCTTTGGCTGCTCCACTGCCCTTCTCTGGACTCACTGCAGCCCCTCGATGTCCTCCTTGCAGTGAGAGGTCCAGGACTGGACACAGGACAGAGCTGTGGCCACACCAGTGCCCAGCACAGAGGGACAATCCCTGCCTGCTCCTGCTGGCCACACTATTGCTGATACAGCCCAGGATGCCATTGGCCTTCTTGGCCACCTGGGCACACACTGGCTCATGTGCAGCCACTGTCACCAACACCTACAGGTGCTTTTCCACAGGGCATCTTTCCAGGCACTCTTCCCCAGCCTGTAGCACTGTAGCCTGTAGTTGTTGTGATTCAAGGGCAGAACTCAGCACTTGGCCTTTTTGAACCTCTCTTGGCCTTGACCCATCAATCCAGCCTGTTCAGATCCTCCTGCAGAACTTTCCAACCCTCCAGCAGATCAATACTCCCACCCAACTTAATGTTGTCTGCAACTTTCTGAGTGTGCCCTTGATCCTCTTATCCAGATCATTGATAAAGTTATTAAACAAGACTGGTCCAATACTGAGCATCACTGTGCTCAAGACAACCTCCAAACACCACATGTCCTGGTAGCCCTTCTCTGTTTGTAAACAGGTCTAGCAGGGCACTGCTCCTGGCAGGCTGATTTGCCAGCTGTGTCAGGAATTTATCTTCCACACTCTCTAGCAACCTCCTAGACTCCCTCTTCTTCACTGTGTTGAGTTTCCAGCAGACATCTGACAAGTTGAAGTCTCCCTCAAGGGCAAGGGCTATTGATTGTGAACTGTCAGCCAGACACTTATTAAACACAGTAAGAGAATGGCTATAGCAATTTCCTGCAGGTCCATAACATGGATTTGAATTGTACTCTAGACTCAGGCCAGATCTTCTCTGCCATCACCCGAACCATCATCACTACTCAGTGGCTAATCTGAGAGGAGAGAAACAATTATGAATCATGACTTTATGATTCCTGCATATGCCACTGATGGCAAGAGGCCTCCAGTTCATTTAGCTAGGCTGGACAAACCTTGAGGCTCACATAAAGTCTGATTAATGTGGTATTACCACAAATACCTCTATTTTCTTCATTTAGCAGAATTTGCGTGCAGAAACAGCTTTATCTACTTACCAGTACTCACCCCTGTAGAAACCAACTTGTGCAACATATGTCTTGAGACTGATGAGACATTTTCCAGCATCACACAGCATGGCTCAGATATAAGCTACCTCCTACTGTTGTGTCTGTCAAGTCTATTCAAAGCAGAAGCTGCTTAGAGCAAGGTTCTTCTGTTACTCACCACTGTACAGAGAAGAACACAGGAGTACCAATGTTTCAAATATGTCTTTGCCCATCCAGCACAATTAGGAAAATAAAGAAAATAATTATTTTCCAAACTTATTGTAAATTGAACTTTTGTGCCACTTCAAAAACAATTGTTCTACTTTTAAAGATATTGAGAAGTAAAAAATTATGTTTTCTCATAGATACCCATGCAGATGAGTCACATCATTTGCTATCAACATACTCATTAAAGTGAAATTTAGCCTGTTTTTCATTGAAGAATTTGTCAAATACATAAACATAAAAACTATGCTTCTGGCAATTCTAATTATATATTGGTTATGTTTTTCTTTAAAAATATACATTCTCTTTGAAAAACATAGAGGGTTTTACTGACTTCTAATTTTAGAGTGTAATGGAAAAAAAGCAATACACACATATCCACTGAGATGAGCCTTATAATTTTTATATATTTAGTGCCATATTCATAATTTCAAAGATCCAAAGTCTGCCCTGGCATGCTACATTTCCTAGTGGAAGAAAAGGATAATGGAAAAGAGTTGTCAACACTCTGCCATAAGAACCTCTCGAGTCAAAAGTAATTTGCCTATACAGAATAGACCAATTTTCAAGAAAATGTTGCCACTTTCTGTTCTAAGCACTGTAGGATGATTGTAAGGAATCACAGCTCAAAAGGTAAAGGAAAATGTCTACAATTTTCATGTTCTGTGGGGTTGAAAGAATGATTAGCCATCATCTACTGCAAATGTCAGAAAGTTGGAGAAAACAGTATTGTCTTTGTTTAAAGAAATCAGTATAAAAAGGAAACAGTATATTTCCTTGAACAACAAACACTGCAATTACAAATTAAGTAAAACTTATCAAATGAGGTAGCCTGTATTTCCCAGCACTGTATGAATCACATTGTAAGGGGGAAGGGTGAGAAAAGAGTATAGACAATGATTGGTATCAGATGCCAGTCAGATGTGCTCTTTGGTCTGTATTTGGGCTGATGTTTGATGCTTGATTATCTTCTAGACTATTCTATCTTGCTAAAAAAAATTTCCCTTTACAGATACCACACCAAATATCTGGGCAATAGCACAGGCAATCAGTCCCTAATCCAGTTCTGGGAGAAAAGTGCATATTAGATTAAATAATGTGAAAAGTAGAGTGCTTTCTTCCAGGTGTGCTAAACTATTTTCATCTTACACCTGGGAAAATTATGTTGTATCCAATCTATTTGTGTTATAGTCAGGTTCACTGCCTTCCCCTCTTCAGAGGAAGCAGGATAAAGGAAATTTTCCTTATGATTTAAGTTTACTAAAGAAGTAATAACTCTGAGTAGCTAATTCCTCGTCTGAAGGATGTCACTGCAGTAATTATTATTCTCATCATTAATGTTTTTTCTCTTTTTTTTCATCTAGGTAGGAAAATATAATACCCATGCCTAAAGGAATAACAAGCTTTTCTATGGAAAAAAAAAGTCTATATAGGAATGTGGTGATGTTCTTACAATTTAAATTCATTCTGCTTGAAAATAATGAAAAAATCTTAATGTCAGCCACTTCCCCTTAGACTAAACAAAATTCTGACAATATTTAATGATTTGCTCCTATAGTTTTATACTGGCACTTCAAAATCTGTAATGAAGACCATGATGATCCCAAACTGAAAAATCATAAATCATTCAGGTTGTGACAATAAGATAGTTTGATACTGATTTTTTTTTTTTTAAAAGAAATATTATGTAAAGTTAGTCTCAAGAGCACTTCTCAGTCTTTCCTCTTCAGCAAAGAGTCCTGTGGAAGATGAAATGCATGCCTGTGGTTGGTATTGGTATTCCAAACTTAGTTGGGTTGCCAAGCGTTTCAGCTGGCAATATTTGTTCCTCATAAGCCACAGAGCAGTTTCACTCCATTCTTCTGTTTAAATAATTTTAATACTTTCCAGAATGTAAAAAGATGGTTTTAATATAGGGTTGTTTCCACAGACAGCCCCAGTAAGCCCCAGGTTGCAATAAATGTATACAAGTGACATTACAGATGCTTTTTCTTGTTTATGTAACATCAAAGGCATCTCCTTTGTAAATATTGTAAAACCACATGTAGTCATTGGTATCTATACTAAACATAACACCGTTACACTTATTTGTCATAATTATTTTAATGGCTTAAAAGATATGTATTTGTGATGACTCGTGGTAAATATGCACATCCCACATGTGGACTACTCACATATTCAAACTTCAAAAGAGTATTATTGTGAAGCCAAGCAGTTAAAAGTTATAAAAAGCAGAATTATGCTTGCTTATGGATGCAGCTTTTGATACTGTGATCACATGCTGATTTTTCATCATGATCCTTTTCCCATTTAGCAGACTGGAGGAGGGATAATGTTTTGTTATTTAGTATCCAATCTCCAGTACAACAAATGATGCTATATCTGATTTACTTGCACATCTAACAATGTCCTTGAACACCAAGTGTGCTGACGCCTGGAAACAGATCTTTTTGAAGTTAAAGGGGGTAATAAGCATAGAGTACCTGAGTTAAGCTATCCTGGCTAATACCAGGCACCACCCTGGCATTCAGAGTAGCCTTTTTTCTAGCTAAGGTAGCATGCTGCCCTTCATTTCCTTGGAGTGGGGATTGTTTTGCGCTTCAGTAACACACGAAACTCAAAGAGCCTCTACACGGCTTTGCCATCAAATGCCACATGTAAATTAAGTATAAATAATTTAATTTGAAACTTCAAGTGCCTAAGAAAAATAAAATTCCAAAGCCACTATGAAGAACATGTGTTGGATTACTCTTAGCATAAAACTTCAATAAAAGGGTTTGAACTTCAATTATTGTTATGATTGCTTGTTGACAACTGAAATGTCTCTTTCTATTGACTCAAAGATACATATTCTACATCTGGTTGCTGGTGCCTATTGAGATGGAGGCCTGGAACAGCAAATAAGCCTGATTGACTCAGCAGCACAGAAAAACAGAAAATTTACTGGAGAAAATATTACTATTTCTCCAGTTACTCAAAATCCAGCTTTACTAAAAGTGGAGTTAAGGTACATCTACACTTAGGTACAGAGAGAGACAGACCAGGCTCTACCAATCTGGACTGGTGCTTCCAAGCCAGCTTTGGTCTAGAAGCTGTTCAGACACACTGACCTGTGACTGCTGATTGCACTCACACCTGCTTCCCCTCCAGAGGGGGAGATTGGCCAACAGAGACAGTCCTGTGCTATTGTGTATGAATAGTTTTAAGTCCACTGTCAGCTGTACTCTACACTAAGAGCCTGGTGATGATGATGTGTGTCAGATGCAGGTTCTCAGTCTCCATATCCATGTGAGAAAAACTCACAACTTGTACTAGGACTGCTGCTTAATGGCAAATCCAATCACGGCCCAGGAAATGCCATAGCAGAGCTAAGTTGGTGGTGTGATTCACTGCCATAAAGACCAGAAAAATAACACAAAGTTTGATTCTGGAAAGTAAAATAATTTATTGTCTCCTGGAAGAAATAGAAAACAAGGTCATATTTAAAGAGAATTACACAACATTCTCAGGAAAAGAGAGGTTAAAGGGAAAAAAAGAGAAAAAGAGAAGTTCATATGAAAATTTAGGCTGCCAGGTATGATTTACTGATGTTATTTTATGGTATCACAGAAAACAAATCTGAGGATGGCAGCAGATGCTGGAGCAGTGCCCCATTTTTGTTTAGGATGTGACCACACCTGTTTAAAGTCACTTTCATGATAAAAATAAAATGTTAAAGCATTTTCTTTTCAGGCAGAAATGGTTTTCTGGGTCTACACAGTTTTGGTCATATGCAAGTGTAATTTAGAAGACTTTGGTATAAAATTTAGGAAAATAATGTTAAGACTCATGTGGCAACACATGTTGTTCTAGAAAGCAGACATGCAGCACAATACCATTTTTTTGGATGCAGTGACATTTTCTTTCAGCTTTGTACTATTTATAACTTCACTCACTTGGGTATTCAAAAACAGAATGTAGGCAGAAAACTAGAATGCAATATATTTGTTAAAAACACAGAAGTAAACACTGAATAACTTTAAGAAGAAAAAATATATCTAGGTTTGAGTTTATTTGGTTTGGTTATAGTTTGCTTTTGAAAAGTTATCCAAGTGTCATGTTGTTATTAGCATTTGAAATTCATTCACTGAAATGGCTTAAATGGTCAAAACATTTGAAGGGGCTAACATATGAGGCATGCTAAACAAATAAATAAAAATAAATAAATAAATAAATTTCCTTTTCATTTAATTCACACTCTAATGAATGAGAACAATTCCTTCCATATGTATCAAGGGGACCTTATTCATGTATATAAATATATTATGGGATGGAAGGGTGCACAAAAGATGGACCCTGCTCTTTCCAGTGGCGCCCAGTGACAGGGCTGCAGTCAATGGACAGAAACAAACACAGGAGATTCCCTCTGAATATCTGAAAACACCTTTTCTCTGTAAGAGTCTCTGAGCACTGGTACAGACTGCCCAGAGAGGTCATGGAGATGTTCAAAAGTTGTCTGGATACCAGCTTGAACTGGCTTTAGGTGGCAATGATTTAGCAGGATATTTGGACCAGATGACCTCCAGAGGTCCCTTCAAAACCATTCTGTGGTTCTGTGACAAATACTGTCACAAGCAGTCCAAGAATGTATCTTACTAATTTGTATACTACAGTCATCTATCACATATCTCACATAGACACCAGGATTTTTTTGTTTGGTTTTAAATGAGTCAAATGTAACATTTATTGACAAGAGAGAGTGAAATTTCATATTGGAAACCATTACAAATTTCCTATTCTTATCACTGAGTTCCCCTAACTTTTCCATAATACTTTTCAAAAGGGGTCATTATTATTACAATATTTAATGGTATACTTGTTAACATAAATTTTATATAGGATTTAGATAACATTCACAAGTGATGTTTCTGTCCCTCACTACTCTGGCAGTTCTTTAATCTTCAAATGTTTCAGAACAGATGCAGTTTGCAAATACACAAAACTATGAAATTACAGTACAAGAAAAGGTACCACCAAGTAGATCTGTGATAGAAGTTCTGTTACAACTCTAAACAATGAATTTCAGTGTTCCTAGAAATATATTAATATGTAGACCTACAGTATAGAAACATGACATGCAATGGCAGTGGCCTTGACAGATCATTGTAGAACCTCTTACCCCTTGCTGAAAAGGAGACTAAAGGTGTTTTCTTATCAAAAACATTAATTTCCTCAGAAATCTGAATCTTTTATAAGACTTTCATCTAGGCTTCACTTTCATAGCCTTTTGGTTTGTAACATCCTTTGATTTTTCTTAATGATTTTTTGTTACAAGAAATGCAACCCTGCCATCTTTTAATCTCCATTTCATATGGATTTTTTTTTGATTCTTTATTTCCTTCCTTCCTTTCAAGCCACAGATTTTTGATGTCTCATTTCCCTTCTTCTACTAGTCTCTGTCCTGCAGTAGCATCCCCTCTCTTGGTCGTTCAGCTCTCACTTCACAGGCACCCTCTGCTCGCCGCCTGTCCTGTCTGTCTTTGCATAAGGCACGTTTTCTTTGACACATGACTTCACAGTGCAGAAGAGAAGAGCTTTTTTCTCTCACTATTGATGTCTGGCCTCGGCCCAGCCTGGAAATAATAATGTGAAGAGTAGACTCATAGAATCATTAAGGTTGAAAAGACCTTCAAGATCAGAGTCCAGCCTTGGACCAAACACTGCCATGTCAACTAAATCTTAACACTAAGTGCCATGTCCAGACATTCCTTAAACACTTCCAGGGATGATTAATCCACCACTTCCCTGGGCAGCAAGTTCCAGTGGTAAATCACCCCTTCAGTGAAGAAATTTATCCTGATGTCCAACCTAAACCTGTCCTGGTGCAACATGAGATTGTTTGCTCTCATCCTGTCACTTCTTACCTGGGAGTAGAGGCTGACCCCCACCCAGCTGCAACCTCCTTTCAGGCAGCTGTAAGGGGTTATAAGGTCTCCCCTGAGCCTCTGTTTCTCCAGCATAAAAACCCTCAAATCCCTCAGCTGTTTCTCACAGGACTTGTGCTCCAGACCCCTCATCAGCTCCATGATCTTATTCCAGACTTGCTCCAGCACCTCAATGCCCTTCCTGAATCGAAGCCCAGACCTGGACACAGTACACAAGGTCTCACCAGTGCCCAGCACACAGGGACAATCCTTGCCCAGGTCCTGTTGGCCACACTGTTGCTGATATTGACCAGGATGCCATTGGCCTTCTTGGCCACCTGGGCACACACTGGCTCATGTTCAGCTGCTGTCACCAGCACCTCCAGGTCCTTTTCCATCAGGCAACTTTCCAATCACTCTGCTCCAGCCTGCAGCACAGCCTGGGGTTTCTGTGACCCAAGGGCAGGACCCACCACTTGGCCTTGCTGATACTCACACCATTGGCCTTCACCCATCAAGCCAGCCTGTCCAGATCCTCCTGAAGACCCTTCCCACCCTCCAACACATCAACACTCATCCAGCTTGGTGTCATCTGTGAACTTACTGTGGGTGCACTTGATCCCCTCATCCAAATCATCAATAAAGAAATTAAACCTGAAATTAGGCCTGAAATGTCAGTATGCTCCATAAGAAGAGAAGTTTCTGGGATTTTTGTGGTCAAGTGAGTTCATACAAATTGGACTTTTCCAAGATTTACATTCTGAGTGGTTTCTGGTATGGGTAGCAAACAGCGCATCAGTGACACACAGACCACCCTTTTGCCAGATGTCAGTTTCCTGCTCAATATATGAGGAGGGCACAAGAGCCGCCAAAGTAAAGGTTACGGCACTATTTTCTTAACTGCAAAAAATAGCATGTTTTTCTCTTGCTTCACAGCAGAAGCATTTTGGCTGAAATTTTCCAAAAGATTTCTTCACAAGGCAAATGCCGCACATGGAAAATTTCAACCTAAACTGTTAGTTTGGCAAAAGTATAAGCAACTAGGTCTTATAACAGGAAATGTTTGCAGACTTAATACTAAGCAGTGCTACCAATTCAGCATATAATTTACTCAGCACCACCCTTATGCACTGACAAAGATATTCAGCACCTTGCAAGGCCAAGCTGTGAACTTGGAAGGAATGAGCCACAGCTCCCACTTAGTGCTGACAAGTGTTGACTATTCCCTTTTAACCACAATCTTCACCCATTTTTTGCAGCATAGCTGTTTACATTCTACAGCTACACCATATTTCTGAAAGTCCTTTTCTAAGCTTGGCACTCATGCTGATTTCAACAAAGATTAAAAGAAGAGAAGATTAAAACTATGGCTTGCATAGTTTCCATCAAAGTTTTATGACTAAGATAGTTTTGAATCCATTTTTACTCTTCCATGAAGACACTCTGCCCATCTATGGTTGTTCTGGTAGAACATGAGGTTATCCACATGACCAGATATAGGATCCACATCATCAAATATATGACACATGAGCATTGCATACCACTGAATACTCCACAAAAGTGATGCCAAGTCTGCAAAATACAGGTTACTAGTGTACAGGCCTCACTATCTTTTCCATTAGATGGGCAGTGACCTTAGGTACAAAGGGATTTTGCTTTCGGCTTCTATACTCCAGAAGAATTTTGCAGTATCACTGTATATAGAAAAAAACCTGCCCTCTATAATAGGTCTAGAAAAGCCCCTCTTCTGGGTTTTTTCAGCCATGTTACTTGTGCACATGTATTTTTCTACTGGTTCAGACTCAGAAAAATGTAAGAGAGATGTGTTTTTCTGGGAAACCTTTTCTTTCTCTGAGCTGATTATTTTAGTGTAATGAGACATGGGTGACAGTCATTCAAAGTTCAAATTCATCCTTAGACTTGAAGTGCAAGAAATCCTCTCTTGCTGCTTCTATTAAAGCATTAAGCTTCCAAAACAGAGGGACAGAACACATACCTATGTTCCACCAATGCCACCAGGACCACTGAAAGGAATGTTTGCAGGTGGCAGGAGGCGGCAGACACCTCTTGAGCTGAGGGTGATCATACAGATCATTTCATTAGTACAACATCCCTTCCTAGATGAGATACCACCTCTTATCTAACACTGCTGTGTTATGTCCCAGTAAGCTGCTCAAAAAGGAAAGCTGAGGGTAAAAACATATATTAAATTGCATTTGATTTGTATGGAGAGGTTTTTGGAGCAAGAGGTGTAC
Source organism: Muscicapa striata striata (assembly GCA_030060385.1). NCBI lineage: Eukaryota > Metazoa > Chordata > Aves > Passeriformes > Muscicapidae > Muscicapa > Muscicapa striata. The sequence continues at coordinate 1,032,065 of JAREIS010000034.1, read as the reverse complement.
AGGGCTGGCTTCTGTGAGAAGATGCTAGAAGCTTCCTCTGTGTCCAATAAAGCCAATGTCAGCCAGCCCAAGACAGACCTGCTGCTGATGAATGCTGAGTGGCAGTCGTAGCACCTCAAATTTACTGTGCAGGAGTGAATTGCATCCAGAGCAGAGAGGAGTGAGAATAAACAAGAGGAACCATTCTGCAAACATCAAGGTCAGTGTAAAAGCACAAGGAGAAGGCACTCCAGGTGCCAGAGCTGAGATTCCCCTGCAGCCTGTAGTGCAGACTGTGGTGAGGCAGCTGTGCCCCTGCAGGCAATGAAGAACTAAGGGGGAACAAAGATCCACCTACAGCCCCTGGAGGAGCACACACTGGAGCAGGGGAAGAGTGTGAGGAATCCTTCCCCTGAGGATGAAGGAGCAGCAGACACAACATATAATAAACTGATCACAACTGCCCTTCCCAGCTCCCATGCACCACTCGGTGGGAGGAGGCAAAGAAATGGGAAGCAAAACTGAGCTTGAGGAAGAAGGAAGAGGTGGAGTAATGTGCTTTAAGATTTGGTTTTATTTCTTTTTATCATACTCTGGCTTGACTGTTAACAAACCAAACTAATTTTGTAAAATTGACTGTAACTGGTCAGTGATCTCTCCCTGCCCTTATTTTGACCCTTGAACCTTTTGTTGTATCTTCTCTGCACCATCCAGCTGAGAAGAGTGAGAGTGGCACTGGTGAGAAGCCAGTGTCCAGCCACAATCAGCCCAACACACAAATACTAGAGGGTAAGATTCACAAGGAAATATGCAGAAGTAAAGCATACTATTGCAAAGCCAGAGCCTTAAGATTGACAAAAAAAAAAAAAGAAAATAAATTTAACCATGCTAAATATTTCAAAATCACAGAAATTAATTATTGTACAGACACATTACCTATCAGATTTCATATAGAGATATCATGTGATAGTATGTGATTGTGGTTAAGGCAAAAAAGGTGTTGTTACAGGCAACAAGAAGGCATTATTGTGAGTGTGTAATTTCCAAAGAGTCAGTTGAAAGACAGGTACATTATCTTAAAGAGAAAATGCCACAACCTTTAATGAAGTTTAATATGCAATAAAGTGTTGAACCACAACAATTAGCTGTTTCATATGAAGGCTAGATCTGGCATTAGAAATGAAGGATTTAATCCTCATGATTCAATAAATTAGTCCCGAAAATGAACATTCAGTATCCCAGGATTCAATGTAAAAAATGTTAATGCAAAAGCAGAATATCATTGTCTTGTTTCCCTTTTTCTAAGTGGAGTTTTACCTGCTGACAACTTAGCAGACATTGATGCTCAATTTGTACAAGAAGAGAGCTGCAACTTTCTGCTGAAGTATTGTTGGACTTCTTTCATTACTCAATATGTTTTCATTTCATCTTTGGCAAAAGAAGAGCTGATGATTAGCAATAAATTTATAAGGAAATAAAATGAAGAGACACAGGAAAGTTAGTATTTCTATTTGTTCTGAAGACTTTTATTGTGCTTCCATTTTTACATATGTATATTTTATCATTTGAAAGTGATTGTGCATAAAAGGAATAGCTGAATTTAAAAAGAAGTGTCAGTACCAAATACTGCATTCCATTTACCTCAAATGACCAATTCATTTTCACTGAGAAGCTACTGCTGAGCCTTGGTCATAGAGATGCTGTAGAAATACTGATACAAGCTTTGCCGAGAATTTTGTAATTTGCTTCATTCCATCTACTCATAAGAAGCATGGCCTAGTGAATCAAATGGCAGATGGAATGTTCCTGGATGGAAAATCAGAACACTGTCTTAAGAAAAATGTTAACATTTGAACATTTGGTTTCGTTTTAAAATAGAATAAAAATGACGTCCTTTCAAATATTTAATTTAAAATACAAAACAGCCTACACCCCAGTGGTTAGGATGCTGAAGTAAAATCTGTTTGGAAGATTTTCAATAAATTGTATGTTGTTGGGAAACAGCAGTTTGTTAAAATGGGAATCAAATCTGTTTATCTCTATGTTGTTAAAAGAAGTTTTAGACCTAAAGCAACATTTCTCATTCAAGTTGTAAGAGTGGCCTTGCAAAGGGATTTGAACTTAATTCTTCCAAGTCCCCAGTGATTTCTCACAGAAAAATGGCCATTAGGATTAGACTTCACTTCCTACTCTGAGACAGACTTCCCATGTTATCTTGGGACAAGTTGCTTTGGTCCAGATTGTTTAAAGGAATTGAATGTCTAAACCCACTATGTATGCACATTTTTTCCAGTTTAACTGCATAGTCTAATCTTACAAAGAGGTCCAGAGTACATGTCAGAACAAGATATGGGAACACCAACTACAGACCATCATTGGATAAGATAACAGCCTGACATTTAGAGGTGGTGGGAACAAATACATTGTGATTGAGTACTGGTGGCAAAGGATGTTGAAAAGAAGTGGGCAGTCAAGTTTCAAGTTCACACTCTGCTCCCAAAGCTACAGAACTTAGAACATGGAATTGAACCTTGACATAGCTGGAAGCTCTGTCTTCTGCTCTGTTTTACAGATCAATCAAACTGCATTTTAAAGCTATTTTATCCAAGAGACTATATGACTGGGAAAAGTTTCAGAACCTCGCTGCTTTGACTGCCAAACAGCTTTTTCTACCCATTAATTGAGAGATATTAATTTACCATTTTACAATCATTGGCAATGACACCAACGATTGTAACTTATGTAACCAATGATTTGACTTATATGGTTCCTTTCTTCACTGGAATTTGTGTAGCTGGTGTACCTGGAGGAAGTAATCACAACTATTCTAAATTCTGTTTTTTCTAGGTTAGACAACAGATCTCTTTTAGTACCCCTTTGTAAATAAAGTTTATCTCAGTTGCAAAATCTGGTAGCCCTCCTCTGCACAAAGAATCTGGGGAACATTTAGCTGGGGAAAGACCTCCAAGATCAGCAAGTCCCACTATTAACCCAGCACCACTGTGTTCACCATTAGTCCATATCCCCAAGTGCCACATCCATGCACCTTTTGAAGATTTCCAGGGATGGGGATCCCACCCCTTCCCTGGGCAGCCTTTCAGTGAAGACGTTTATCCTAATATCTAATCTAAACCTTGCCTGGTGCAACTTGAGGACATTTCCTCTTGTCCTGTGGCTTTTTACCCAGGAGATGAGACCAAATAGCACCTGGCTACACCCTCCTTTCAGGTATTTGTAGAAGAGCAATAAGGTCTCACCTGAGCCTCCTTTTTTCAAGGCTAAACAACCCTAGTTCTCTCAGCTGCTTCTTATAAAACTTGTGCTCCAGACCCTTTACCAGATTCTTTGTCCTCCTTTGGACACCTTCCAATGTGAATTTTCTTCACCACATAGCATATTTCCTCATCTTTTTCTGGTAATATTTTGCTATATGGACTCCAGGATCCCTGTCTCAGCTTTTCCCAGCACAGAAAATCACCTCTCTCTCTCTCTCTCTCTCTCTCTCTCTATCTATCTAGCTGTATTTGATGATACTTGGTTCATCAATAAATTTCGTTAGATGATTTTTACCAGCTGTGCCTAGTTCTGTATTGAAAATGTGAAAAAAAATTTTGAAATAATAAATTGTCCTGGAGACTGATTCTTGAGAGGCTCCAACTGTAAATCCTTTTCAGCCCAATCTGCTCTTTTTAATACATGCTACTTGTGTTTCCTGTCACCCACACAAAGTTTTCTGCACCAGTGCAGCTACTCTTTCTTATTCTGTTATTTTCAGCTCTAGACTCAACCTCTGCTCCTGTTACAAGACTTGAGCTTTTGCTCCAGCTTAATGTTTCAGAGATTTGAATGTGTTCTCTCACACCACAATGAGTGACAGACCTGGAAGATTACTGACTTCAAAATTCTCATTTTTTTATGGTTGAAAAAACATCCTTCTAAGCAGAGTCAATGTAAGAATTGATTAATACCAAGGGAGTGTTTGGAGCTGTAAAGTGCAGGAAGACTCCCAGTAAGTGAAGAGAAACTCCTGAAAAGTTGGAGGAAAGTGGGGCCTCTAACTGAGAAGTATTATTCCCCTGGTCAAACAGCTGTATGTTATGTACAACAACCAAGAGTGAAGTGCTTATTTTTCTCTAAGGAGATGTGCCTTAATCAGCCTATATGGCAGCTGCAATTTTGCAACTTCCAGTGAGTCTTGCTAATAAGTTTAAGTCAGGTATAAAGAAGTTGTTAATTTATTATCACATACTGTATAATTTTCAATTTGTGACATAGGCAGGTTCAGAAATATGGTAAAAAATGTGTAATTCTGCAAAATAATTTTTGATGTTTGATCTCATTCACTGGTTTGTCCTCAAATTTAATACAGTAAATGAGAATGAAGTAGTAGAATATCCACTCTTGGCAGCTAGAAAAGCTACTGATATCTGGTTTTCTCTGTTTAATTTTCCTCTGTTCTAACATAAGCATTTTTCTAGCATGAATGGATACAGATTTTTCCATTAAAAACTGCTAGCAGTGGATGAGTAAATGTCTGCCAATGTTACAGCCAGTTCATGAAGAATCCAGCTCCATGGTCTCGCCAGCACAGCAATTAGGACCACATGTGCTAGAGAGGGAAGGGAAACCCATGCATAGTGATGACAGTCCCATAAGGCCTGATGGCTGCCTTTCCATTCCCAAATTTCAGAGGTTTTTAAAACCATATCTGCCTATTAGAAAGTTTTTGGACTGTGTTTTTAAAACCCACAATACTCCTTTCTATATTATTATTCATCTCTTCTTTGACTATATTTATAAATTATTATGTCAGGAAGAGAGTCAGTTTTAAAATTATTTAATTATCTAATAATAGAACAAGAACATAGATAATGTTGTGCATGTATACAGCTTGTATCCATATAGGTAAGAATATGTGTATAAGTTGATGTAGGTGAAAAAATATACACAAATATTAAAACACGGATATTTGGACTGTGAATGACTTCTGGGACTGGTACCAGCCTTTGGAAGCTTCTACACCTCATTCAAGGAATTTGCTTCATGCAGGATTTTGTCACTTGCTTAGCAGCCTGCATGAAATTAGTTTGGGGTTATGCTCTCTTCTCAACAAATGTACAAATCAGGCTAGAGTAATTGGATCTTAATAATGTATTTTCCAAAAGGAATTGTAAGCCTGGATAGATATGGAACTCAAACTATACTACTGCTTTAGCTACTGCTAAATTTTATTAATAATTTGAGCAATTAAATCTAAAATGGCAAGTATATATATGTAGGTTGTGACTCTGATTAAAACATAAATCCAACAGCAAGTAATAAAGTGATGGCAGCAATCAAGGGACAGAAAAATCAGCATTCCAAAATAGGATTAATGGTGGCTGACATACAGACAGAGAGCTCACTGACCTTAACAGATGAAATACATATTTTTCAAAGAACAACTCAACCTAGCTCAGTGGCAGCAGACACAGAAGAAAACAGGATTACTGAGGGATGGCGCAGTGCCTGAGGTACCATGGAACAGCCTGTGCACACTGGAGCCAGGATGGAGGCACAAGCACAGGCTGCCAGTGCAGAGACCAGGAGGACACCCAGTTCCATGGTTCACAGCTTCAGAGGCATGTCCAGTCCCTCCTGCATTTACCAGGTGAGTTAACACACAGTGGGCACATCTGTCTCTGAAGGGCAGCCTGAAATTAGGCCACCGTGACACATCCCTCACATCAGCCACCAGACTGTCCTGGCCAGGCTGTTATGCCAGGCATGTTGTGACCCCTCTGCATAACTAATTGGGTAAATTAAAAATTACCCAATTGGGTAATTGGGTAAACTAAAGGCACAGGCTTTAGACATCCCAGAACATGGCTGGTCCCACCACATAACACCCTGCATGATGCTGGTCACTGTCACCATTCCTCTCTCAGACCACTGCCAGCTGGGGGTATCTCCCCTGCCAGGCTCCATTCCCCAGGTATTTAGACTGTGGTCTCCCTGGTTCAGGAGAGGGAAAAGGCTATGATTTGGGCACAGGTGACAGGTTGGACTATTGCTCTTGTGCCTGGAGGATGGTCCTTGCTCTCTTGCTCTCTGGCTTTACTCATCTGATCAGAGTACACTCCCCACCAGGTATCAGTTGTCTTTCTAAATTTTGAGGGTACAGAGTGCAGGTCTTGTAACATGTCAGATTCTGGATATTTGGCTCAGAGTGCTTTGCAGATAAGTACTGGACCCACTACAATTACTGAGGCATGCTGCTGCAAAGAGATCAATATTTTTCAATTATTTTTTAGTCAGTTCATTTAACACTGTACTTGAAAGTGATGTATTTTTTTGTGTGAAGAATCTATTTTTTTTTTCACATAATCAAAATCATCACTTTAGCTTTACATTGGTAATGTTTGTCAACATATCCCATGCATTCATTTGGTGCCCAGAGCTGATAAGAAATGCCTGCAGTATAATGAACTGAGGAAGTACAATATTTTAGTTAAGATGGGTACTGCCAGAGAAAGCCCTGACATCTAGCGACTAAAGGCTGGTAGGAACTGTAAATCCCCAAAGAGTTGAAACCAGACTCTTTTTTTTTTTAACTGTGGCTCTTTGCCAACAGGATACGGCTCTGTTACTGCATTGCAGTGAAGTGGTTAGGGTCAGAATTGCATTTAGGCACAGTCATTGTTGGATAACTGCCTGCCCAGCCTCATTCATTCACATACAGTACATATGTTTATAATGCATTTTGAGGCCTCTGTAACATGGACTTGAAACCAAAAGAGAGAACAATAAAGATTTAACCAACCAGCATAGCTGGTTCATTTCCCAGACTCTGAACTCTATCCAGAAGACATAGCCAGACATGGCTTGAAGAAAGAGCCCATAATACAGGGAGTAAAAGAAGAAGATGGAGAGAAAAGGAGTTTTCAGGGCATCAGTTAAGAAAAAAATAGCCTTGCTTACATGTGGGACTAAGGAGTCTACAGATGTGCTCAGGATGAAACATCCTCAGCTTCAGGCATGCATTTCTCAGGAAATCACTAACTTCCAGTGCAGCCCCTGATATTGCTCTTTTAGATAGAAGAGTCCTGAACTTGCATTTTCTCTTCACATAATATTCTCTTGATATTTTAAGAAAATGGACTTATAATACTTTTGTACATGGATCCTAGCAATCAGGGCGTATACGACTGCAAAATTAAGAATCTTGTAAGATGCAATTTAAAAAAATATCCTCCAGGGCACAGTTATAATATGGAGTACAGGGCAGTGCTGTGCACTAATGAATCATAAGAGGAGAGGACAGAGCTGGGGCTGTTCTGCCTAGAGAAGAGAGTGGAAAGCTCAGGTGGGTCTTCTGAATGTGATGTTGAAGAGTAGTAAAGAAGATGGAATCAGGATCTTCTCATAGATTTCCAGTGACAGGACAAGAGGCACTGGGAGCTAATAGAAAAAGAGGAAATCCCATTTAAGTATAAAAAATTATTTTTCTTTTTAATGTGAGGCTGACTGAACATAGAAACAGGCTTCCCAGAGAGGTTGTGAAGTCTCCATCATTGGAGATATTTATATCCCACTTGAGTATAACCTTCTGCAAAATGCTGCAGCTCACCCCAGATTGAACTAGATGTCTCCAAAGGTGTTGTCCAACCTCAAATTGTGGTTCTGCTGTCTGTAAACCAGCAGTGATATGTCAGCCAGGCTGGGTTGGTGGTGGGCTGTGCTCAATCATGTTGTTTTTTCCATGCCACCAACACAGTTTAAAAACTGCTGACACTCCAGTTGGTGCCTCTCTATGTTTCATGCATTAGAGCATCTGGGCCTATCACCCTTTCTCTTAAGATCTTTATTTCTCCACAGCAGTGTCCTACAAATGGCCTTGGATACCTGGAAAATACCTTCAGTTTGAGTTTCCTTCATCTAGTTCTAACTGCTCCAAAGTTTAGCATGGCTTTCTAAAAGCTTGGAGGTCCTATGTGAGAGACACTTCTGAACACTATATCCAAATGTAATATTGTTTTCTGATCATTATATGGTTAGTAAGATAATTTTTGACGGCAGGTCTACAAAGGGCACATTTTGCAGTCTTTCTCCATTACAGAAACCTCACTATTTGCTGAAAAAATGTCAGCCAAATCATATGAAGTGGTATCTTCCAATTAGAGCTAGATTTTTTAAAATAACCACTCTAGCTATTAATCAGTTTTATGTGTACTTCAGCAAATACGGGCAGAAATGTTCCACTTATCATGGGAAAATTTAAAAAATAGAAACACATTAATGCAGAAAAGTAGACAAGTCTCCTTTTTTTTTTTTTAAGTGACAGCTCTGTGGTATACCTTGGATTTAGTTACAACATATGAAGAATATGTTGTATTCTAACCCCTATTGAAATTACAGAGAAATACACCAAGGTTTTGTGCATGAAGAGTAACTGGCAAGACTTAAAAATCATAAATATTCATTTTATATGGAATTAATGACAAAACAATAGTATGTGAAACTCTTGATTTGAGAAATATTTTGAGAATTTTGAGAAAATTAATTTTATTTATTTGGTAAAATTTTTGGTTTAGATTCTTGTCCTTGAACAAGATTGTATTCACTTAACTGGGGATGTCCCAAATTCTCCCTGATTTTATTAGTCTAAAGCAAAATCTGTTCAGTTACTAGTTAGTACTGGCATTTTGAGCACATTGTGTCACTTCTGCACTTGTACATTTGTAGAGCTGAAAAAGAAAACTGACTGAAATAACACAACCTAGCATTAAATTAATAGGAAAGAGCTATCCTTTATAAATCAGAGCAGCTATCCAGAGAGGTTGGATGCAGCTGTGCATAAACAGGAAAACTCTGCAGCTGCTCTCCTGTCCAGTCATCCAGTCTGTGAGTGCACTGGCTGACATTAATGGATGAGAATTTCTCAAAGTGCTTAGAATAAATCTGTGCCTGGCCCTCAGTACCACATTTAAGTACCTTATTTTTCTTCAGGCCATCTTTGTGGTATTAACAAATAGTTTTTCTGTGACTCTTAAATAAAGTTTCCTTTTGGTTAAGGAACACTTTTAAACAGAATCAAGGTATTTCTTGTTTGTGAAATATTGTGTTTTCAAATTGATACCCACTAAGTTTCTGCCTAGCAATTTTTGAAAATTCATGGTATGTACCAGTTATTAAAACCTATTCACCTGCTAAGTTATGTTCCTCTATCTTTTGATGATGGTGTTCAAGTCTTAATTTGAAATGAAGACTACTGCAAACAGCCAGCCATAACTGGTGGTTTTGCTGAGAAAAATTGTTAGGATATGATTTTATAACAGTATAACTTTGTTATTAAAGAAATCTCAAGCAATGACAGCATAAAGGGGAAAGAAAGAGTGCATATTTGCATATGGTCAATACATTCAGCTCTCTGGTAGACTGAATTCTTTTATGAACCCATGGAACAAGTTGTGCTTGGAATAAACCCTTGATTAGCATGGAATCACTGGAGGCTGGAGGCATCTTTCTTTGCCTGAGGTGTATCTTTTGTGGGTAAGCACTCTGAAAGTCATCTTTACAGCTCTCATCAATCTTAAACATTCTGGAGAGACATTTTAATCCTCATGTACATATGGTGCAAATATATCACAAAAACTGAAAGCACCTCCTGAAAACTAACCAGCAGGTCAGCAGCAAAATTGTTATATGTGGATTCCTCCATGAAAATAACTTATCCAGACATGGTTTTTCCAAAATATTGTCAGTTTAAAATAATTGCCAAGCATTTCCTTTACTCACCTTCTTTCTCTGATCCTCACAGACTACGTACAAAGTTATCCTTCTAGTCTTAGGCAGTCAGGAGTGATGCAAATGGACACATTCCTAAGCATTTCACTGTCTGGATTTCTATGTCTATGAGACAAAGAAAAGAACCATAGTGATTGTGCATGCATTAGTCCATGCAGTGGTTAATGAATTACGGTCAATTAGTTATTAATGGCTGCAGTTTACCTACTCATTCTCTAGATAGTTACATAGTTACTTCAGACTAGTGAAACTGCTTTTTCCATCCCCCACTTGCACCATGTGTGTGCATCTAGCCAGCTGTGTAACAGTAGTTCTTGTGTAAAGACAGGAGAGAGAAAACCATCATCTGAGACTTTGTCTCAGTCTCACTGACAGCTTGTTTTCAAAGTGATGGCCCAATGGTTGGTAAAGGTAGAAAGAAACCTCCTGGTTATACTACTTGTAAATATATGTGGCTATGGTAGCCCAAAGGAATCCAACACAGCTTAAACAATGGCATGTTGTGTTTTCTAGGCTAAAATTAAGTTTTCCTAGAGTTTGGATATAATAATAAAACTATCTACAATCATTTTATAGACTTATATTCCTTTGAATATTCCTTTCTGCCTTTGTGGCAGAAGTAGCCTATATTCTTTCTCTAGTGCAACTCAGATTTGCTTTTGCTGAACAAACAAATCTCTCAATCAAATGATCCTTCAGATCAGGGTAAATGCCCAAGGCAAGTGCTATTGTTCTATTAGGACTGGTAATACTCCCTCATTTTAATGTGAATGCATTAAAACAAGAAAATTCTACTTCTCTGGTATTTCCCCAGAACTTCCAGAACAGAACAACTCCATACTCTTCCCTGGGAAAGCAGCAGAGTGGTTCAGCATGGATAGCAAATGGATATAGCAAATGTCCCCAGAAGTCCTGCTAGTGCATCTGCATGATAATAATACTGGTGAGGACAAGTATGGTTCTCCAGTGCAATAAAATTAAAGATGATGCCAGTCACTGGCAAGGTCACCAGTCAAACCATAATTTCAATGGCACATAATGACAAATAATGCCAGTTAGTTAAGAGAAAAAAACTGTAAAAGGTGCTTTAATAATATTTATGTATTTTAAAAATATTTAGAAGGAAGGAAAGGGACATTATGTACTCTCAGGCATATGTGTGAAAAATGTGATAACTGTTTTATTTTCTTTAATGTTATTGGCTAGATTCTCATTTGTAATTTAATGAGGTGTGGTGATTCATTTTATAGCAGTTTCAGCAGATGAGGATCTGGTTTTAATACTGAGCACAGTAGAAACTGCAAGACAACAAACAATATTGACGTAGATCTTGCTGCACAAGGACAAGATTTTGAATAATACAGGTCAAGATTAAAGTTCTGATTTTGATACCAAGGTTAAGTGGCTTAATTCTTAACTATCCTGACTACACAGCAAGTCTTCCTGGTGTCTGCTCCATATGGTGCCAGTACATTGTATATCAGGCAGTTTCCTTATCAATTGCTTTCATGGTTTTTTTCCAGTGCTCATATCTGCTGGGTCCTCTGCATTTGCTGACTGCTCTCCTATTTAAATGTGCATCAAAACACATTCTTGTGAGACTTTTTCAGCCCTTGCCAAAAGATACCTGTGTTTGTACAGAATTTGTGGTCTATCTTTGCCTTCATAGCCCTTCTAAGGAACAGAGAAATCTGGACCTTGTGTTTATCAATGAGGGACTCACACAGCCAATAAATATTTTCCAGCCACTAGGGAGAATGTTCTACTCATGTGCCTCAGTTTGTTATCTTCTTTTCACCTGGTGTCAGAATCTGACCCTTATTCCTTTTGAAAGGTATTTCAATTTTTTTACATTTAGATATTTGCACATCACTAATGAGTAAATGTGATATATTCATAGAATCACAGAATGTTCTGAGTTTGGAAGGGACCCACAAAATATCACCAAACCCAACTCTTAAGTGAATGGCCTGTAAGGGGATCTAACCTGGGACCTTGGTGTTATTGGCACCATGCTTTAACCAATTGAGCTAAGGAAGGTTGGATATTATTGAATTAAACTTTCATTTCTGGTGGTATCTCAGATGAACCAGAAGTGTTCCACAGAGAAATGACAGACTTGGCTTATTGCTTTGAATAACAGGAGGAGCATATTGACTAGTTCTCAAACTATGGCAAGAAAATAAAATTTACATGGTTTTCCATATCCACTCACACATATCTTCAGCAACTGTCATCTAAAGAGTCACTTCAGACTACTGGAGGTGACTAAGACAAGTGACATGTAACACCATGAAGAAGCATGCACAAAATATTTATTCTGCATAATTCAGCTCCAAACCAGCTTTTAAAATCATTTGTTTATGTCACATGAGAAAGATCAGTGAAAACTGCTCTGTTGGCTTTGTTGCATAGGAATGACTTCAAAATCAAGAAAAGAAACAAAACTTTTATATTAATATTCATATATCTCATAAGATTTCAAACTTCATAATCTTCTGAGAATCTGCTTTGCAGATGACTGGGAGGACTTGAACAAAACTGTTTATGCCCACCTATGAGTTTAAAATAATGCTCCTGTGACAGCACAGAAAATGCTTTCTGATCTCATAAGAGACACTGTTTGCAAATTCTGAATTGTCACTGATGAATCATATTTAGCAAACTGAACACAATAAGTAGTAGAACAATGACTTACTGATGACATAATAAAATCTAGTGCTGCTGATGTACAGAAATCACTACAAGTCACCATGAGAAATAAATTACAGATCCTGCATGACCTTCTAGTTCTCAAACATATTAATTGTAGAAAACAGAAATGTTATACTCCCCCTTTTGGAAATCTCTTCCTGAGGGTTATCAGACAGCTCAGCACATAGTGAATCCAGCTGGTCTTTGCTCCAGGACCGAGTACATAAGATTTTAGTTACTGTGTGCTTCTAATGCATACTGAGAAAATTAAAAGTGTTTGGTTTGCTGTGCTCTGTTATGGTTTCTGGACCTTCTGCCAATAATTTTTCTGGTAGTGAAAATGTAGTGGTCTTAGGTCTGTATCACATGTGCTGGAGGACCCTGTATTCACACTGCATTTGGTCTTGTTGGAACACTCTTTCATGCCTTTCATCAGGAGGAAAACTGTTTAATTTTTGAGATTGAGTCTAAAGGAAAATGTGCATCAAATACAAGCTTTTCAGCATATTAATTTCCTAATTTATGCACCTACAGATTGCTTCATCATATCTCCAACCTGTCCTAGAAAGTCACTTACTTTAGAGGTGTTTATAGTAGCAAGTTCTTCCCATCACTAAAACTTGTTTCAGTTGTCAGTAATACTCCCCTGTTAAAACAGTATGGTACTGCTGCCTCAGTTATTCTGCCTTTAGGTTCTATATTTCATCTTCTGTTATACTTCTCTGTTTTACCTGTAACTTGGGCTTCTGCCATACTTTTCTAAACTAAACATAGGTTCTTGTCTTTATTAATTTCTTTAAAGAATATTCTTTTTTAAAAAATTGACTTACTAATTGTTGCTGAAAGTTGATTTAATAACAGGAAATCTTTAAAATGGTTAGCATTGGTTCTAGACTGTGATACAGAGAAAGAGGGAAGATTTTATGGGTCTTAAGAAAATAAACTGCATTTTCTACTGAATATGTGTACCATGGATTAGCTGAGCTGTAGAATGATAATTGTGCCCATATGTTAAAGATGTTTTCAGAATAATTAATTTCTGTGGAGACATCCAAAGGCAATGTACTCATACTCATGAAGTTAAAACTCAGTATCATCCTGTTTGAAGTGATACTTCATAGATTTTGAGATTTTTTTCATATTTTTCACAAATTATTTGACATAATACTTGAGATTAGATATGTCTTTTCACAGCTGAATGATTGTGTCTAATGGAAAACAGACTTTTTAAAAGCTCTAAATTTACAATTTCTGGTGGATTTTGGTTTGTCTAGCTCTTTCCTTGCACACTTGAAGTGTTTCCATATTCCTTCCTTCCCTTGCTTCCATATCTCTCTTTTTGTGTTTGAGTTTTATGAAGATCATCTTCCTCAGCCATGCAGGCCAGCTGCTGTCTTTGCTTAAATTCCAGTACACAGAGATGGAAGCTTGAAGAAGGTAATTCTTGAATATCTACCAGCTCACCAGGACCCCTCTTTTCTTCAAAGAAGAGGATTCTTCCCTGTGGGTATCTGAACAAAGTTTTCTCCTGAAGTTCAGGACCACGATCCTGCTTTTTGTCTCATTCTCTCCTCTCAGTATCCTGAACTCTGATATTTCATGCCTGCTGCAGGGGAAGCTGCCCCATTTCCACATGCCCAGAAGATCTTGGTTTGCAAGCACAGCAGACCATGTACCCATATTAATTACCCACGTCATCAACACACCTCAGAAACCTCCTGGATTGCTTCATATCACACCATAACCTTTGCTTGCCTAACAATCCACCACTTCCTCACTTAATTGTTGATCACCCTCTCCTTCCCCTGTCACTCCTAATTTAGAGGTGTCCTCACCAAAGTGGCAGCCCATGGCTTTGCTTTGCCAGTTAGATCCCATCTCTTTCAATATGAAAGTTCAGTTATCACTGATGGCTAGTAAATCCCCTGAAGCCTATAAGAAACTTCCACTATTTGGTTGTTCAAAGCCACATCCAAATGAGCCAACCAAACTATGTGCTGTACTCTATAGTTTGAGAACATTTTGTTTTATTTCTCAGTGTAACACAGCAGGCACTGAAGACATTTTGGATGTTTTCAACTGCTCCATTTTCCTTGCCTGAAATGTGGTCTCTTTAGCAACAAGATACTATGAAAATCTTGTTTCAGAAAAAGTTTCCACATACTGACTTTAAAGGGCAAAAATACAGCGTTTTATTGTTAGCTTATATTTATCATAGCCCATGGAAAAGAGAGTGAAAGAAACCTCACAGTCACCACATCTTTCTCCACAAGAAGACTAACTATATCCAAAGTCTTCTTGGCAGGTGATTGTCTGATGCTGGTCTCCTAAGTTTCCAGTGTCAGAGAGTCCACAATGTCCTCAGACAGCCTGTTCCAGTCCTCACTCTGCTCATGGATAGTGTTTTGCCACTCGGGACTGAGCTGCAGTGCCTATAATCCCAGCCTGCTAAAGACAGAACAGTTTGTTCTATTTACTGCTTTTTACATATTTAAAGAGTGTTATCACCCCCTCCAGCCACTCCTTCTCCAGTCTAAACATTCCAAATTCCTTCAGCATATTTTTTTCCATAGATCATACTTTCTAGACCTCTGATCATTCTACTTTGTACTTTTTCCAAAGACTATACATCCCTGTAATAAAGACCTTGAAAACACAGCATTGGCTCCTGCTGTGGTCTTATCATATTGAGTAGACATACCTTCTAGATGAAACTTGTGTTTATACATCTCAGAATTATATTTTCCACTTTTCCTAGCTATATGAAATAGTTTTTCATGCAGAGTTTGTGATGTATTATTACCTTCTGAGCCTTTCATGAAGAATTGTCACCCAATCTGTTGATCAGATTATTTATACAGACTATTTGGTATGCCTGAGTATGTTTATTCACTTACATCCTAGCTTTTTGACTATGCTTCCATTTGGTAAGGTTTATTTTAGTGTGATTGAGGGTCATCCAAACTTGGTGCTATGCACAAAAATAATAATTTTACTCTCTATCACATACTATTCTTTGGTCTTGCACTGATGTTACTATAGTTTGCTAAGACCAAATTTCTTAATACTGCTTATGAGAATGTTATGTGAGAAACTGTCAAAATTGTGACTGAAGTCAGGAGGTATCTGGCATCTTTTGATTCTCTTTTGTCCACAAACTCTACTACTCCATCATAAGAAGAAGCAAAGTTGGGAGAGGTTTATTCTCAACAAATCCATGTTGGCTGTTACTTACCATCCTGTTATCTTCCAAGTGCTTACAAATAGTTTAGCTGATTATTGTTCCAGTACTTTT
Source organism: Muscicapa striata striata (assembly GCA_030060385.1). Lineage (NCBI taxonomy): Eukaryota > Metazoa > Chordata > Aves > Passeriformes > Muscicapidae > Muscicapa > Muscicapa striata. Next base: position 1,016,311 of record JAREIS010000034.1, on the reverse strand, counting down.
CCAGGAACTGAAGTTAAGGTTATTCCTCTTCAAATTGCTGACACTTTCTTTTTTTCCCATTTCTGAACATAGGCTCAATATTTGCTAAAATTCAGCTGCTTGAACTTCATTATTCCCTAGTGTACTCTCAAAAACAGTTGTTAGTAGCTTGGAAATTATTTCAGTCAGTTTTTTAATCAGGTGAGTTACAACAGGGTCAGCTGATTTGACAACATCCCAGCTGATGGTTATTCACCAAAATTAGTGGGCTTTCCTAGTTTATCTGCAATTCCTCTCTTTCTGTTACTGATATTAATTGTGATAAACTACAAACCACAGTTAATCTTGGCAAAGAAACCACACCCCTCATGAAATCACTTTCTTGTTGCCATCATTTGCAAGATTTTTAGAGGTTTTATCTCTTTTTCAAATGTTTCAGTAAAGATAAGAAAGCAATCCTTTTACAAATAAATAGATGAAGAAGTAATTCAGATGTCATTTATACCAAAATGGATCAAGGGCTGGTCACTGTTGTTCAAGTGAGGGAAAGCAGGAAGAGCTGCCAGAGAAAGAAAACTAGTTTGAATAACAATTTCTTGTTACTAACCATTTATAGTGTACAAGTAGGATTTAGTGCAACTGGGTTACATTACTGATCAAAGTATTATTACTACTGTATGAAATTTGTGTCATTTAGCAACTTTTCCAGTGATAAGTATTATACCAAGCATGTAAAAGGGTTTAATAAAGGAAAACTAGCAAGCTTACACTGTGGTCTCATGGACTTCATAGAGAAGAGCTGACTATTTTTATATTAAAAACCCAAAACAGTTAGTTAAAAATAAAATGTCCAAAAGACAGAGGAATAATACAGGTTAAGCCAACTTTTTCAGGATCCATAAATCTTTGCATAAATCCTTCTGATGGGAAAATCTTTAAATCCTCAGCTTCTAGGAAAAGAAAGAATGTTGATTCTGGCACCAGCTGCTGACCATCTACCTATCATTTTTCCTGAGTTACCAAAGATGAAGCCACTTAGACACACATGTTAAAATTTCTCCTTTTGGAAATGTATAAAACCTGTCAGGTTTGCTTAGAGAATTTTAGCTTCACTAACCTATTGTTTACCTAAGAGAGAACCCTAGCCAGATTAAAAACTGGAGATATCTTTTGGAACTCTTTTCCTCTTGCATCGCTGAAGTATGATTTAGGGACTCGATTTGGCTAAAGGTTTTTTGTCACAAGAACTGCATTTTTTGTCACAAGAACTTCCTGCAGCATTAGAAGCTGGAGGCAGAGTGGCTGGAAAGGGACCTGGGGGTGCTGGTGACAGCAGCTGAGCACAAACCAGCAGTGCCCAGGTGGCCAAGAAGGCCAGTGGCATCTTGGGCTGTGTCAGCAATGGTGTGGCCAGCAGGAGCAGGACAGGGATTGTCCCTCTGCACTAAGCACTGGTGCAGCTGCACCTCAAGTCCTGTGTCCAGTTCTGGGCCCCTCAGTTCAGGAAGGACATTGAGGTGCTGGAATGAGTCCAGAGAAGGGAAATGGAGCTGGTGGAGGATCAGGAACACAAGTCTTATGAGGGAGTTGGGAGTGTTTATTCTGGAGAAAAGGAGGCTCAGGAGTGACCTTATCACTCTACAAGTACCTGGAAGGAATGTCTTGTCCCAAGCAGTTATCAACATGGCCTGAAGCTGTGACAGGGGAGGTTTAGGTTAGACATTAGGAAGATCTGACACTGGGTGATTAGAGTGATTAGATAGATGATAGGGAATTAGACATTGGAATGGACTGGCCAGGGGCTGGTGGAGTCACTGCCCCTGGAGGTTTTTAATGAAAGACTGGATGTGACACTCAGTGCCATGGTCTAATTGATGTGGTGGTGGTTGTTTACAGGTTGGACTTGATGATCTCAGAAGTCTTTTCCAACCTAATTGATTTTGTGATTCTCTAAAGTTTACCTCTGATAATGCACCAACCATTGGTTTGTATCAGGCACTAGTCAACCTTGGAGACACACTCAAGCCTTTCTAACCTGCCCCAGCTGAAAGCAACTGCATCAAATCATGGAGTGGCAAGAGACACACTGGAGAGTAGCACCAGGGAGTTACAGCCATTCATTGTGCAGGACAACCCAAATTCTTTCTCACCCAACTGTTTATTCCTTTCATGTCAGTCCCTGGGGCTGCCCTTGTTCTGCATTCCTGAGTATAGCCCAGAGGTACTTCTCTGGGAGCTAGGAGGTGTGAGGCTGAATTCCTTGAGACTCAGAGAGAAATTAGGTCTGTGACCTAGGACTGAGACTTTACACTCATATCTTCAGAAAAAGATGCCCAGCCCCAGGAAGGAGTTTGTCCATCTACCACCTTTGCCTAGTATTTCTAGACCAATATATTTAAGCTTCTGCTTTCCCAGGCAGAGAAATACAGCCTTATTCTTCAGTTGGAATCTCATGAATAACCAGCTTTGTGTGCCTTGACAGCAGAGATTATCTCCAGTCACCTGCTGTCCTGGACAGTTCAGACCAGAGCCTTGAACTGCCAGCAAAAGTAGGGCCAGCTAGGATTTCTGCCAGTAAAAGTATTTCTTTTGTCAAATTATGTTCAGGAACTCTGAATTTCCAAGATTCAATTTCACAAGCAATTCTGCCATATGGAAGGGCTGGGAATTCCTGGGCTTCCAGTATCTCTCTCCTGGTCCCAGGGCCAGGGCTCTCAAGGCTTCCAGGCACCTTCGTCCATGTGGAGGAACTGACTGTAGAAGGGAAATGTTCTTTCCAGGGAAATACTTTTAAAATTAAGTTTTCTTACTGTTTTATAGAGAAGACCTTTAAAAACACTAAGATGGTTTCCTGAGAGAAGGACATTCTCTTGAAGTTTTAATCAATAATAACTGGAAATAAACTGAGGGACCAGCCAGGGAAAAAACGGTATGGGAGGACTGTCAGATTTGCTGGTACATTTTACATTATAATAGGTAAATATTTATAATTTTATAAATGTAAACCACATATGTGAAATTTTTTGTTCCAGGTGTCTTCCTTTGGCTGAATAGGTTTGCAAAATATCAGACGGAATCGTTCAGCTCTTTCTCAAAAAAAGATTAAAAAAATATTATTTTACTGATCACAAATAAAAAAAATCAGGGCAAAAAAAGCTTTAAAAGCTGTCATTTTTATTTCCCCAGGAGAAGAATGAAGAAAAATATTGGATGTTTATGCATGCTGTTTATTCTTTTCCCATATTTGTACCCATCCATCCTGTGTTACTAAATGGAAAAGATCAAAATAAAATAACTTGGAGCAGAGAAAGAAAGACTCTGTCACTAGTCAGAACCAAATTTAAGATGCTCCCTAGGAGCTGAATGTTTTTTAAATCAGCTTTAAAAGTTGTGTGTGGTATGGTTCATAATGTAGGTATATTGCATCATCAACATATCACAATTGTGGGAATCACAATATAATCTGTAGACCATGAAATTATCTATTCCCAGCATGATTCACTGGATACAAGGAAAATCTGCAAAGGACTCAGGAGCCTTCTAGAACCTTAAGGACAGCGCTGGGGTCTGTGTTCCAGATTGTGTTTTCAGAGGGTTTATTAAAGCCAAGTAGCTGCACACAGCAGGTCAGTTCCAGCTCTGCTTCAGGCCAAAAACAGCTCCTGAAATTCAGAGCTGGAAGAGGGAAAGACAGGCACAACTGGGTGGTTGTTTATTGAGTTACCAGGGTCTGACATGATGGGCCTTAAGCCAAAGCTAAGAAGGTCAGCCCTGCAGAGCTGCCTAGGTCTCTGCACCAAGCTCCCCAGTGTTTTTGAACATGACAGCGTTCAAATGAGTAGTGGTTTCACACCATTAAGTGTTTTGCCCACATCAAGTTTCCATGCAACCTGGAATATTCAGGAGCACAACACTAGCAGCCAGGAGCTCCAGGGCTCAGTTCTGACCTGTCAGAATTTATTTGCTCGGATTATGGATACAGGTGGTTCAACACAGAAATTTCTGCCAGATTCAGCCTTAATCTGTTTAATCTGGTCTGGCCAGCATGTTCCACTACCATTATCCAGGATAACTCAATAGAGAAGTGACCACAGAGACATGAAAATTCCTTGCTCCATGCTGCTACTTGAAGGAGAGAGGTAGAGCAACAGTAGTTTAATTTATGATCGTATGATCCAGAAGAAAGTACTTGCGTCATTGATTCAAGTCCCCTGCTAGCTAAACCACTTCATCTAATCCTGCTCATAAATGTATCTTAAATTTGGTTAGATTTCTAGTCCATGCTACAGCCCCAGGAAAGTAATTACAGAACAGGATTGCTTTGATTATTTGAATTATTATGGTTTCCAGACCAAATTCCTGGCTGGATTATGTAAAATAATTCTTGTGCCAACATTGTTCTTTAACTTAGATATCCCTTCCCTTTCCACATTATTTAATCTCTTGATGTATTCATAGCCAGTAATTAAAAGGACAAAACAAACAACTCTTTTATCTACAATTGTATTTCTCCAAAGATATACTATACAGATCCCAATTCAAAGGAAACCCAAGATAAGCTGATATCTTGGCATCAGGTTAAGAAAATACTCTTATTGTCAAGCTGGGACAAATAAGTGAAATATGTGTGCTGGCAAACACCTATTATCTCCTAACTCATGCATATTATCCATCCTATTCATTGTTGCCCTCATCCAAAGAGCAATATTTTAGTGCCCTGAACACTGGGAAGTGCTGCCAGAGAGGATCCTGCAGAAGATCTTTGGAACTCTTTCCTTCATGGGAGGCAGAGATGCATTCTTGTCCATCAACACATCAAAATGGGGCAGCTGTGGCATTCTAGGCCTCTGTAAAATGAACATACCTGTAACAACATGTCAAATGTTTTCAGTTGAAGGTATGGCATTGTCCTGTCCTTTCATTTTTCCTTTTTTTTCTTTCTTTTAATGTGTGTGTGAAGAACAGATTGTAGATGTTGCAAGATACCTGCATTAAGCAGGCTCAGCTGAGCCAGCTGGGGAATTCATCACTGGATTATTTCCATTTATTTCAGTGCATTTTGAATGCCTGATGTGCCAAAGTGACACAGGCTCTTGGTTCATTCAATAGAGGAACAGGCAGGGATTTTTGGAAATATTGACCACCTGTCTTCAAGGGAGAAATCCTTTCACCTACCCCTCCAAAACAACAGTGTTCATATGCTAGAAATGTTTTCCTGAGCTGTTAGAATCTCACAGTATCTGCAGACATGCAAACAGGTCTTTGTGGGGGGGTTGTTTTCCTCAAACTTGACTCGATATGTCAGTGAGTAGAGATGTCATCACTTTTAAGTTGATGGCACGTGTGTTCTGAGGGCACATTATTTCTTTACCATTTGGTGTTAAAATGAAACCTCTAAGTGGGACAAGGAACCCTGGGAAAGAAACCACCTGCTGGTCAAGCTATTGCATTCTTCTAAATAACCTGGAAATTTGTGATTTTTTTAACAGTTTAAAGCAAAGGCAAGGAAGAAAGAAGCCTCTACCCCAAAACTGCTACACTGTGATTCTCTAACAATCTGATTTATGTTAGAGATTCCAAAAGAGCCTAAGTGGATTCAAAGACCAAAGTGCAAAATCTTGGCGTTTTCTCAATAAGTGTCCAATCTTTTCTTCCAGGAGCAAAATATACTTTGAACCCTTTAATCAAGGATGCTATTTACTTTAAAATAATTGCCCGTGTTTGAAAAATGTATTGATATAGGCATTTTTTCTTCTTTTATGTTCTTACAACAAATTGACTCTGTAAGGACTTTTTGTAATCTTGGCATACATGCAAGAAGAATGGATAGGCTGCTTTCAGCAAGACCCATAAATGGTCTCCAGTTCCTATTTTTGTTTCAACTGGCATCAGCAGAAGTACATTATAATCTACTTTAAAAGTTAAATTTTATTTATTGCTTGTAGAAAAATGGCCTAACTATATAACACATATATTAACTATCTTAGCTCATATTGTGTACAGAAGCTTGAATAGTCTTTGCCACCGAAACAGAATGTCAGAAATTAGAAACAGATGGCAATTACTAGGAAAAAAGATGAATTTGTAGAGGAAAATGAATGCAGTGCATTCCAGAGCACATAGAGTATTCTTTTCCATGAAAATTAATGGCTATTATAAAGGTATTGTGTTCAGTGAACTCGCTTATCACTGACTTACCTAGAGAGTGAAGCAATCAATTTTTAAAGGCTGACATAATTTAGAAGTTTGTGAAGAGGTCAGTGTGACTGATAGGAACCTGAGATTATAATGAATATTTTCTTCTACATTTTTCTTCAAGGTTGTGGCTCTCCTTTTTCTCTATTTCTCTGGTTTTCTTACTCCATTAATCATTTTATATATATATATATATATATATGTGTGTGTGTGTGTGTGTGTGTGTTTTTTCCTATAGTGCTTGTCACAAATGAAACTATATAAATGTTTTCAATCACAGATTGCATATTTAAAAATGCCAAAGATTGTATTATTCTTCCCATCTCATTGCTTAGATCCTGTTGCATTTTACATTCATATCCGCTAAATGCTCCATAACAGTCCTTTATTAAATGGCAATATGGCAATTTATTTTTTTTAATATAGATGCTAGGAACTCTCTTCAGAAGGTTTCACCTTGTGGTATCTTTTTCAAGCAGAAAGGAACTTATATGAAACCCTCTCACATTTAAGTGTTCAGCAAAAGACATTTTCATAAAGAGTTCATAGTCATTTCTGCTCAGCTTATTCAGATGTTTTACACACACAGATCCTTGTGGACATTTCTCAGCCAAAGAGTGTGTTTTTAAAAAAATAAAGGAAAGACTTTTCTGTGTGTATCTTCATAGATTTCAGGTGTCTGCAAGACTTGTTCCCTTGTTAATGCTGTTTTCTTAGTTTACTTAAAGGTCATTTAGCTTGGCAGAGCATGTGTTTACCACTGAGCATTCATATGAACAAAAAAAGAAGGGCCTCTTGGCATCTCTAAAATCTTCTCACATCATTTAGCCATGATGCCAAAAATTCCTTCCTGGAGGACTTTCTCTTGCTCCCATTGCTTTCAAAAATTTATGAATATAATGTGTAATAGAGACGATAATATCATAAATACTCTTGTTCCATATTCAATATTGAAATGGAACAGGACTCTTTATTTATACAGAGAAGTACCTACTCAAATGTACCTGAGACTGGATCTTCCACGATTATAATATATTTTATTTGCACTGAAAAAATATTGCTACATCCAAGTACTTCCCTGAGTATAGGCATTCAGGAAATCCAAGCTGGATTTTAATCTTCCATTTAGGTTTTTCCAAAATCCAAGCCTGAGTCCTTTCAAACTTCTAGGGGTTTCCACTTTTGGGACAAGTCTCCTGATCCAATCTATGTATGCAGAGGTGAAGGCCAAGACTGGATATAAATGCTGTGTACTGTTTAAACACCCTAACAGGGCACTGCTATGCCCAAATTATCTTACTGCATTAGGGGACTCTTGCTGTCATCTCAAGGGTTCCATTTCCACATCCCTGACTCTCCTCCAGACTGCTGCTTTTCCTCTGCTCCTGGGAGTCATGCCTTTCTCCTGCTCTTTGTCAAAGCTCTGTGAGAAACAGCCAGCAAATAAAGAAAGGGAAGCAGGGGAAGCAAACATATATGTAAGTAAAAGCTAAAAGAAAAAAATGGAAAGACAATAAACTCTTCTTATATGGTTTCTGATCTGAGTATGTTGCCATGTGAGCTAAGAGTATCCGAGTCTCACTCTGGCAGGAATTTGCTTTTGGTATACCCCAAGGGGTCCACAGTTGTCTTACAGATGAGCAGTACACTTTAATGTGTAAATGGGCCTGGCAGACACTGCAGACTTGGACCATTTTATTTTCAGATGTGCAGGAGCCAGACTGATGAAAGAACTCAGCATCAGCTCCCAGCCCATTTGTCACAGAAGGTGCTGCTGCCATGGAGAGGCTGGGACACGCTCTGATGGAGAAATGGTCTGGAAGGCACCTGCAAAAGCCTGCTCTGATATGTACTGAGATAACACTTGCAATTCTAACAGGGAAGAATTACCAGCGTGAAAGAAAAAGATCTTGGGTAATGCAGGTGCTGTGTGTTTCTGCTATGGAAAAGGAGACGTTTTGCTCTTGGCTGCCAGAATTTTTCTCTTTAGACCTATCAACAGTTTGAGCTTCAGAGTGTTGGAGTAATTTAGTCCATGTAATGAGATTTACACAACTGGATTGCCAACACAAACAGGCATAAGCCAACCAGAAAAGGAAAAGATGGAAGATATGACACGTAATTAAAACATATTTGCAAATATATTTAAAGCTTTTCCTTCCACACTGGCAGATCATAATGCATCAACTCTCCCACTGAGATGATCAAGACACTTCTGTAATACATTAACAATTCTACTAAAATGCCATTTATTATAGTCTCAACTCAGTTGCACTGATGAGTCCAACAGAAGCAGTGAAAAGGAGGATTCAGGGTGTCTCCTCCCCAGGTTATCACATCATGGCTCCTGGATCCTCTCCTGTAGAGAGAAGCAGTCCCAGTGTCAGGTTAAAGGTCATCATGGGCAGCACAGGTAGAGAGTTCTGAACAAAACCCTTCAGCACATACTTGTCTGTTTATGTGTATCACTTCTAAGGACTAACAATCAGGTGTCAGAAACAAAAATACTTAAACATTTTGTTAGATGACTTCCTGAGTTCTTATTGCAAAAACAGTTTAAATAAAGTGTTCTTCAGTCCTGAAAGGCCCAAGAAGCAAGAAGGGAATCTGTGAATTTAGTGCTAGACTTGCTTCCTGACTCAACAGCACTAGACAGACTTACCAAGGCACAGCCTCAGGGATTATTTTATTTGCAGTCTGACCCATGTGACTGTGTGGCCAGCTTTAATAAGCTGGTAGTCTTTCCTAAGCAGTTTGCATCAGAATTTCAGCACAACAAATGTGGCCAAATTAAAAGAACCACAGTAATGAAGTCAGCCCTTTTATTAATTTGTTGAAACAAGCAGTAAAGCCAAACATAGTAAGAAAGGCAATCTTCTAAATTGTGTGTGAGTGGAGGTTCTCACTAATAGAATTTTATTCTTTCTTCCTGAATGCAATCACATGCATTCATAATTTTAGAAGTTGTTTTTCTGGGGACTTAATCAACTTTTACTCTGAAGCTGCAGGTATGTCCTTTGTAAAGAGCACTCCATTTCAATATGAATTTCCCTTTAAATCTAACTATGGATTCTAGGGAAAAAGGGTCAATTCTATTTCAAAAATAGCTGTTGTTTCTAAGTTTCAGTCCTTCCAGGATTGTGGATATTTGCAGTGGTCCTTTTTTCTGGACTCAAACAGGGTAGACGACAGAGAGTAGTCCAGACTATGAGGAGACTCTTCAACCTTTTGTAATGTAAGACAAATGCATCTATCTCCCAATAATGCTTCCCACCTGGGAAACCTGGGTTCAGGTGTGTGCCCCAACTACCTCCTACTTTTGTGATCATCTAAGGTGCTGGTTTATGGGAAACCTTTCTCCCTCTCTCTCCCAGATCTCAGTTTCTATGCTAAGGAAGTGAAAATGAATCGCTCAGAGAGGATCATGACCTGTTCATGACAAGGACCTGATTTAGAAAAGGACAAAAAAGGGCATGACAGCCTGAACAAAACATAAGCCTAGAATTTAAACTAAACCCTGCCTCTGAGACCTTCCTTATCTGCAGTCACCTGTTCCATCAGAAACACAAACACTGGCATGGTTGCTGTTTGGAAATGAGGTCAACAGTTCAGAAATCCAGGTACGTTTTTTGATGTGTTTATTTATTTGGCTTTACCCACCTTTGTTTTTTTTTGTTAACAATTCTTCTGGCATCATTCACTACTGTGTCAGACATATATGTTCTTCATTAATTTAATCAAAAATTCAGCAGTTATTGCAGGTATTGGCCCCCTCCCAGTGCTAGGCAGAAATCTGTATCTGACTTTATTGTTTTTCTCAGTCAAGGTTTTAGACTTCCATTTCCATTTTCCAGTGGTATGTGTACATATTGATGAACCACAGAATCAGCTGGGTTAGAAAAGAACTTTGAGACCATCAAGTCCAACCTATGACCTAACATCACCTTGTCAGCTAGACCACGGCATTGAGTGCCACATTCAGTTTTTTCTTAAACACCCTTCAGGGACAGTAGCTCCACTCCCTCCCTTGGCATCCCATTCCAATGCCCAGTCACCTGTTTTGTAATGAACTTCTTCCTTATGTCCAACCTAAACCTTCTCTGGCACAGCTTAAGACTGTGTCCTCTTGTCCTGTTGCTGGTTGTCTGGGAGAAGAGTGTGACATCCTCCAGGTTACATCCTCCCTTCAGGTGATTGTAGAGAGCGATACAGTCTCCCCTGAGCCTCCTTTTCTCCAGCATAAACACCCCCAGCTCCCTCAGCTGCTCCTCACAGCACTTGTGCTCCAGACTCCTCAGCAGCCTTGCTGCCTTCAGAGCATCTTCAGCATCTCCATACCCTTCCTGAATTGAGAGGCCCAGAACTGGGCACAGGATTTGAGGTGCAGCCTCACCAGTGCTGAGTACAGAGGGACAGTCACTGCCCCAGTCACACTATTGCTGGCCACACTATTGCTGATACAGGCCAGGACTCCATTGGCCTTCTTGGCCACCTGGGCACACACTGGCTCATGTTGAGCTGCTGTCACCAGCACCTCATGGTCCCTTTCTGCTTGCCTGCTGTCCAGCCACTCTGTCCCCAGCCTGTAATGCTTCAGGGCATTGCTATGGCCAATGTGCAGGACCCAGCAATTGTTTTGGTTAAACCTCATAGCCTTGGATTGGTCCCATCCATGCAGCCTGTCCAGGTCCCTCTGCAGAGCCCTCCTGCCCTCCAGCAGCACTCTGCCCCAATTTGGTGTCATCTGCAAATTTGCTAATGGTAAACTCAATCCCCTCATCCAGATCATCAGTAAAGATGTTATACAGGACTGGGCTCAGCATAGATCCCTGGGGGACACCACTAGTGATTGGCCACCTGAATACAGCATCCTTCTCTGGGCCCAGACATTCCAGCCATTTCCTGACCCAGCAAAGAACGGACATGTCTGAGCCACGGACTGCCAGCATTTCCAAGAGTGTGCTGTGGGAGAGTGTCATGGGTTCTGCTGAAGTCCAAGTAGATTATATCCACAAAATGTAGGAAATGAACCTACTTCTCATGAGCAACTACATGCAAACATATTTAAAGTTTGTAATCCAACCAGTATCACTTTATATTACTAATTTGGTTTGGTTTCATTCATCTCATGTTTTGTCCTTTCATAATTTACAAAATTATTAGTAGATCGATGTATGGCCTCTCTGTCACATCTGCTGGCCTTCTGGTGACATAGTTCATTCCTCTATATTGCATTAAGAAGGAATAGAGGAGGTAGTTATACTACCACTGTTAATTTACCTTGTAAAAAATAACACATCACAGCTTGTAGGAAGAGAAACAGATACTTCAAATTGTATTCAACTTCTGTTTGCAAGTGAAATGAGAAGACTGGAAGCAAGAGAGGCTTTCACACTAGATTCAGTGTACCTTATAAAAAAGACACTTCACTCTTTGATTATTTATGTTGACTTGTGATAGGCAGAGTGAGGAACTACACTCATGTACAAACAAATATATTAAGGACAGGTGCTAAGGAGGTTTTCCCTTGAGCTGGCTCACCCATTTATTTCAGTTGTGCAAGTGTTCTGTCAAGGAAGCAGCTGGGCATACTCACACACACAAATATGATAATGAAATAGCAGCAAGAACCCTAGCTAAAATAATCTTTGACATTCAGAGTTAACACCATCATCACGATACAAGCCAAAGCATTTCAGGGACCTGGTGACAGATGGTATAACTTTTTCCTACCAGAGTTTGCTTTCATTACTCTATTTACAGATGGAAACAGCCTCAGTGCCTGAAATTGTAGCTATGATATACACAAGGTGCTGTTTGAAAACCTCTAGTCTAACCATATAGCCTCTATTCCAAGTTTTTTTTAAGTAACAATACAATTTCCCTTTCACTGACTTCACAGTTACCAGATATCCTACATTACTGCATTTTAGCACTTCTAGAACTAATTTTCTGCAAGGTCTTTGGGGTTTTTTTAAATGTATTTCTTGTTGATAGCTACAGATCTTTCAGCATTTCTGTTCAGTTTTCAGTCTGTATTTTTTCCTAGGCATAGTTGCTATCTTGAAGTGTAAATTAACTTCTTTCTACCTCAATATTAAGGTTTCTGCCACAACAAAGATTTCTTTTAGATATATAAGTAGGTACATATTTTGTTTTTTTAATAACAAAACCTGCATATAAACTACAAAAAAAATCTTATTTTAGCCTAGAATGAATTATAAGCGACAAAACTGAGAAATCATTCTTCCATCATCCTTCTCATCCTATGCTCTTTAAAACTTATTTGAAAGAAATAGAGTTCTTAGCAAACATGAATACCTCTAAGGGCACCAAAAGCAACTTTAAATTTTTTTGTAAGATACATTGATTTTCTTTTTTGCTCCAAATGAAAATTTATTTTTCATATGCTTTTCAGAACTCCTATCTGATTCCCCATCTCTTCAGGAATCTCTAAGCCATAATGAACTTTTAAAATAATACTTTAATATTCTACTAAAAATTTGGTTCTGGTAATAATTAAAAAATTGTAGATATTTGAAATGGAGAAGTTTGTGTACTTATCCTACTCTCAAAGTTAAACTGTTCTCTACACTTAATCTCTTAGTATTTTATCCATTCCAATATAAAAATGCTGAGTAATAGATTTTTCATTTCTTCCTTTGGGCAACTGAGTGCTGAAAATAATAAAAAAATCTCCAATCTTTGCCTTTGTGAAGCATTTACAAAATGCTTTAGGGTAGCATCACTGGTATTAATTGAGATGTTTGGGTTTTTATGTGTTTTGAAAAGTTTTGCTTGCAGAGATATTTGGACTGAACTCAACACATGTCCTTATGGCCATGAAACAGAGGAATAGTGAGTGATAAATATCCATCCATCTGGTCAAATGTTTTTTCTCCATGCTTAGCTGGGAGCAGGGAGAGAAAGTCTCAGGGCATTTTTCTATAGACACAAGGCTCATCATTACAACCCATGAGGGCTTGCCCTAGCCAGGTAAAAGAATGCTGAACATCTACCCCTGTTTGTAGAAGGTTCATGGTAAGGGAATTCAGAAGCCTGAGGTTTATGAAAAAAGGCAGTTTTCCTTGAGCAAGAAACTGCAGACTTGAGGGAGGAGGAGGGCAAACCAGAGACAGCAATGGGTCCCAATGCTCCTTGCTGAAAGAAGACATCAAGCACCTCTGCTGCTACTGCAACTCTGAAGCGATGATGTGGGCTTTTTCATTTAGTTTGTGTCTGAACACGCAAAACTGACTGACTGACAAAAAATATGTTGACTGTTGTTATGTGGGGCTATTACTTTTGAAAACTTTGTCCATTTCTTAACAGAGCTTTTTATTTCAAGGAGTTTGCTGGTGCAATAGTACTTCCAATATTCTCCAAGAAGGAAATGGTTGAAGCGCTGCATTTTACTGACTGCTAGTCACAAATAAGCAATTTTAAACTGTTTTTATCAAACTTCAGTCCTAAAGTGGGAAAGCTGTGAAATCTCAAGAGTAGTGTGAGTAGGGGTAGAAAACTCCACTTCTCACAGGGACCTGGATGAAGGCAAGAAGGCGAATCTGTAAAACTGCAACTTTCTATCATCCCTGTGGTAACAGCTGGGCTTGGACTCATCTCAGAGGCAAAAAGCATTGGATAGACAGAATTACTATGTCAATAGCAGTAAATTAAAGATGCCTGGGATTGTTCTTTTGGCAAGGAAGCCAGCTGGCATTCAATTGCCCATGTTCAAAACTGCGTATAAGAAATAATGCATCTGGACACAAACCTGTTTGGAATGATCCTTGTCTAGTCCCTGAGCCTCACCAGGAGCTGTCAGAAAGTGAACCAGCTATTTTGGATCAAAAATGCACCGTGAACCTTTCTCTTAATATAGTTATATAGACAATCAGTAACTGTGAGTGTTTCCTGGCACCGTTTATTCAACCAAACAGATATAACCAGCATAATTTTATTAAAAAATATTTCAGTGGCCTACACAATTAAAAATAATGGGCACTTCAGTATTTTAACACAACATTTTTAAAGTACATTGCCTTATGAGCTGTGATAGTTTTGTTTCATGTTTAGAAATTAAAAACAAAAAAAGCCTTTGCATTTTGAGAAAATTATGCGTCCAATTAAAATTTCGTGAGATTCCATTTCAGAATAGTCTCCAGAGAGCAAAAGTCATCTGCTCAAAAATCTTGTGCAATATTTTTAAGGAAAGTTTTCATTCCTTCATTAAATGGGCAGAATATTTTCCAGTCCTCTTTTGTTTCCATTTTGCATTTAACTTTTTATTTCCCTATTTCATGCTACATAGGGGAAGTTCTGACATTCTCCATCTGTTAATTCAATCACCCCGTGTTTCATTCCTGTTTTCACTATTGTTTTTGCCTGTTTTATGAGGCTGAGGCCAGACTTTGGGCAAGCTTAAGAGAAACATACAAAAAGCATTCTGGCCACCTAGCTCATTTCAGGCAAAAGAACGTGTGATGTATTTTGCAACTGCTAAGTCAGCTGTTTCCACAGTAAAATTATTACTACCCATAGCCCAATAAAAGACCTTGTCAAGAGTTTTTGGAAGGGCTTGTTTTGCTGTGTTGTTTACTGCATTAACTCTTCTGTATATCAGGTCATGCAATGTAATTACTTTTACCTCAAAAAAGCTGACTGAAAAATCAAGATTACAAATGTAAATTTTTCTGTGAGAATTCTTCCAATTTAACTAGGATTTTTTTTTACTTGAAAAACTGTTGCTTCACACTTCACCGCTAGTTTTGTGTTGCACTGTAATTCCAACATATTTACTGCCAGCCTTGCAAGGGCAAAAGACAGCAAACCAAGAGATAAATCAAGAAAAAGTACATGCCATCATAAGACATTACACAGACTCCTGTGAGCTGCATACTTGCATGGTCATTCTTATTAAATTTAAGACACAAAACTGGCTTTGATTGTTGGGTTGACAACATAAAATTTATTTGAATAGCAGTAACAGAATAAATCCATTATGATTGCTGTAGCTTGATTTAAGAATGAATGTTAACTAAATCATCATGGTAGCATATAATTGCTCATCTCCTATTCCATGTGGTTTTAAGAAAGGTAGGGATAAAAAAAATTAAAATAAAAGGTATAGAAAATGCAAAGGAGCAATGAATACTGGAAATTTAGTCATTAAAAAAAGTTCCAGGAGAAATATTCTGAGTCAAGTGTTGAACTGCATTAAAAAAGGCTTGGAATTGTGAGGAAAAGATGCTTCTTCTTGTTTTGCTCCTACTGCATTTATAGAACCTGTACTTTATAAAATATTTGTAAGATATGGTATCACATAAAAGAAATACAAATGTCTCCTACTGAGAAAAACTGCTTGAATCCATTGTTTCAGAAAAAGTTAATGGAACTATTCTCACTTCATCTTTTGACCTATTTTAGTTTTTAAAGTTCTGGATAGCACTCAAGAGAGAGAAGATGCAACACCAATAGCATAATCTATATCACTAATGCTTGTGATCACTTCAAAACTTTTTTCACAAGTCCATGTCAGAAGCTCAGAACAAAGAGCACTAGGGGATGTTCCAAAATGGGGCATCTACATCCCATAAACCTGCCTCAAAAAGACAAATTCATTGTGAACTGCAAGGTGCCTAGAGCTGCCTGATAAGGAAGACTGAGCACAGAGAAACCTCCAGAGTTCCTGGCACAGCCTATGCATCTAATTCAGTGTTACACTGGGCTTTCCTGTACTCAGAGCCCCTAATTATCATCTCTGACTTTACCTTTTTGTGAGTCTTATTTTTAAAATTAATATTTTTATGTTATCAGTCAGATTATCTTTCTTCCATAATATCCTAGGAATTAGGCTGCATATCCATGAATATGGCATTTATGATCTGGTTTTTCTTCAAGCCTTGTAGCAGTCTTGTGGAAATAATTTTAATTTTTACTTTGGGAGAGGAATATTACAAAAAATTCATCTTGCCTGGAAACCCCAAGATTTCAGAATCTCCGAGAAAATCAAATTCAAAATAAACTAGTGTACCACTATAGAATCTGAGAGCCACAACTTTTCATATTTAATTGCCATCTCCCTCCAACAGCAAGAACCACAATGGTTTATTGCAAAACTGTGACATTTCCATTTTGCTCTATCTTTAATTCTTCAGGTTTCAATAGGAAGCATATTCATTCCACAGGATGAAAAGAAACAAAGATTGAAAAGTTCATAGATGTGCAGAGTCATCCAAGAAGGTTGCCAGGGAACATGATATTGCTACAGCCTAAGATGCTCAAGCTAATCTAAGAATAAGTTTTCTATACAAAATTCAGATGAAAAAAAAAACCTAAACACTTTATGTATGTCCTAGAGATGTGCTTAATACAGAGCATTGCAATCCCAAAGTAGAATAGAGGTCTTACTGAAGAGCGAGGTTTCTCCTTCAGGGTATTTATTCGTCTGTGGTCAGGGTATTGCTTAGTTTGTCTCTAGTTATGCAAACCCATGGGCTAAAAATAATTTTCTGGCACTCTTTGTGTGATGTTGATCAACAGTGTTTTTAAAGTGTTTTTTCCTCCAGCTTTTAAATGTCATTTCTATAGACATGGAGGTCTCATCTTTTGGAAAATTCTTCACCATATCTATATATTGGAAGGAGAGCTACTGGTACAGGTGGAATCTCCTTTTTTGTTTTTGCAAGTAGAATGTTTTCCTTTTCAAACAATGCTTCCTCTTTCATGAATATCTCTGAAGGGCATGGTGATGTTCTTTAACATTTCAACACATCTCAAAACTAATTAGAAATACTCTTCAGTAAGTGGGTATTTATGCTCAAATCCCTGCTATTAGGTCACATATGGTCTAAATTGCAGAACTTGAAATAACAAGCAAGAATAACACGCTTTGAAAGTTTTCACTTGACAAATCATGTAATTATAATGTACTTCACTACACCTTATAAAATATGTCATAAACATAAGCTATGTTCCACAAAAGCTTGTTCTGCTTCAGGACTTGGCCAAAGCTCAGAAGAGGAAAAATAAACAAAAATGACGCAGCAGAATAATGAGACGCTTTAAAATCTCAGGGCAGTTTCAGTGGAATTCAATTATGCTGAAAGCTGGAATTTCATCCTATTTTTTATCAGTGACCCTATATTAATTCCTCAAGATTCTTTACTGTTTATCTTAAGTTCTAAAAAGTTTCCAAGATGTGTAATAGGAAAATCAGAAAAACTGCACATAGATTGACCAGAAGTGGATGAGATAGTGAAATTGTGTAGACCCTTAAAACTTATGACATTAAGAATTTCACTGTTTTTTAGATCCATTAAGAGATGAATTCAATTCTGCTCCTATCTCAGAAGACAGAATTTGTTAGCTTCATTACTGTAATATTTTTGCAATTAGATCTTACCGATATATTTGTTTCTTAAGTTTCTTAACTTTCTTACTCCTTACTGAGTCCTTGCCTCTCTGGGACTCTGACTTGCAAAATTTATTTCAGCATATAGGGATTTCTTTATTATATAAGCTGTTTGAATATGGACATAGTTACAAGAGTAACTGCAAGCTGCACTTTTAGTCCAAACAGAATTTATAGTCTTGATACAAAAACACTAAGAATTCTTTCATTGGTTTTATTGCCTTGAAAATATATGAATCCAGAAGA
Source organism: Muscicapa striata striata (assembly GCA_030060385.1). Classification (NCBI taxonomy): domain Eukaryota; kingdom Metazoa; phylum Chordata; class Aves; order Passeriformes; family Muscicapidae; genus Muscicapa; species Muscicapa striata. The sequence goes on along the minus strand of JAREIS010000034.1, from coordinate 998,478 downwards.
GACCACCTTTCTTTATCTTAGGATTAAAATCTACAACTCCTAGGATTAGTTTAGGAAGACATGGATACAAAATTTTTGGTGGTGAATGCTGCTCTATCCAGCTGGCAGCCGGTCACTAGTGGGATTTTCCAAGGCTCAGCACTGGGATCAGTCCTATTTCATTTGTTTATTGATGATCTGGATGAGAGGACCAAGTGTACCCTCAATAAGTTCACAGACAACACCTTGTTAGGAGGGAGTGTTGGGCATCATGAGAAATTTCTTCACTGAAAGAGTGGTCAAGCATTGGAATGAACTGATCATGGAAGTGGTGGAGTCACCATCCCTGGACGTATTCAAGAAACTGGATGTGGCACTTAGTGCTATAGTTTAGTTGACATGGCAGTGTTTGGTCTCCATGATTTTGGAGGGTTTTTCCAACCTTAATTATTCTATGATTCTGAAATCTACCTTGTTCATTCCACTAGAGGATAGATGGGAAATTGATGAGCAGAAAGAATACTGAGGCAGTATGGAACTCCTCGTGACCAGCTGTTTCCTCATTTGGAGTTAGTGCTATAGAATTTGCCTTGTGATTTCAAATACCAACATTTCTGAATAATAAAAAGTGCTAATGTTATCTCACAAATTTTAAAATTAAACTGATGTTAAATCTCTCTGAAGATTTTATTTGCCAACTCCATTGACAACCGAGTTCTTCAAAGACTAAGTCTTTATTTCACTGAATTTGTGAAGAAACCACAATGCAGTGAAATGACTTGCCAGATGTACCACTGATGGAAGGGGGAGCTATAACCTTCTTATTTCTGGTAAATTTTCATGGTCTTCATCCATCCAAGAATCTGGCTGGTGCTATGCAGTTCCCAGTGACACCTTTCTCTGTCCATTGGTCTGCAAAAAAACCAAATCTTTGCCAGTGTTGCAAGCTCCTAAGTGGAGTGTGTATCAAAAGCATGATATGATTGTCCTTGTGTTTTCATGTATGGTGTTTTCATTGCTGATCAAGGAGAATATACAGGAAAACAGTTTGGAGGAAAATGCATGAGCATATAGGGAATTTAAAAGGGAAGAGCAAAACAACAGAAAAGTCACACTAGGTAAATAAAGACATGACAGTTACATGGATAAATACCAAAGGCAGCAGATCCCACAGGTAGCATCATGGTTGTGGGCAGTCACCAGTGGGAGTAAAAGAATCAAAGGAACAATTTAGACCATCTATCCATCTACATAGCCTTTTATTTTGTTCTAGACCCCTAGCTCAGTACTACTGAGAGCATCTGTTAATATATTATTTACTGTGCTAATTCCTTGTTAAAAAATCATGACCATTGTTCCTCAGCTGCAATAATTGAGAGTACTTCTGTTGAAAGTGCAGCTATAGTGATCTTATGGATAATGTTCAGTGTCAATAAAATGTATTGGATTATTTAATAGGGCCAAGAAAATACCACAAAATATTTTCCAAATATACTTAGCTAAAATAAAAGTAGTGAATTTTGGCTGTATTTCTTACCCCTTTTCTGGGAAGTTTTATATTTATGAAGGGGGAGCTCCCACTGTTCCAGCCAAAGATAAGAAAACCTTATGGAGAAGTACAGGTTCTGGAACATAGGGAACCAAATTCTTCTATATTCTTTTCAATGTTTAATCCTTGACACTAGCAAACATTTACTCTGAAGGCAATATTAATGGAAACAGCACATTTCAAATTGTTAAGTATCTTCTTGATGTGACTTTTGAGAAAATAAATATACTTACCAACATAAGTGACATTACTCCATCTGAAGAAGAAAATCTGTACTGTGTGATGCATGTGGATAATTGTGGTTCTTGTCTACTTCATTACATGGAAAAGAACACACAAATATGTGGGTTACCAAGAATCAAGAAATGCATTCACTCAGCATTTATACAGTCCAAAATGCCTGGATGTCACAGATTATGTGATTCATAGCACCCTTCCCTTATCCTACAATGGGATATGGCCTATTTATTTCTATTTAGTATTTTTATAACAATGCAACTGAAGTCACATATGTTCATATTAGTTATGAAAGGAGGCTTTTCTTAGAAAAGCAGGCACTCAGAGGTATCTAGCATGCATCACAGAACAGATGGCTGTGAAAGACTAAAGTTTGATTATTTCACTGTTCTGATTATATTTCCCTCAATTGTTAAGGATTTAGGGTCAGACTGCCACTATAAAAGTAGAAATGACCCATCTTTATCTTTACTGAGCTACATTGATGATGAAAGCATGTGACCTCTAATAAAGGCAAGGCACAGTTTTCTGCCCGAAAACTTTGGAGAATGGAAATGCTCTATTTTAATGCAATATTTGTGTGTTAACAATTGAAACCTGGCTGGTTTCTTTTTTTTTTTTTTTTTTTTTTGCAAATATTCATTGATTTAACAGCTTATTAACTTAGCAGTTTATTTACTGGCAAACTCAAGCTAGTCTGCTGAGTCTTCTGAAACTCAAATGCAACTCATCCACACCGTTTAGAAAATGGATTACTTAGATCATTATGAAAACAGTCCAGAAAAAATCAAAGCCTATTTATTTTCCAAGATTTACACTACCTGAACTTGTTTTGAACTCCATTGATATGTATGAATTTCTGTTCATGTAAGCTACAGCAAAACTGACAGTGCAGGATTTTCTTCAATATTGTTCTATCTATAATGTAGCATGTATTTAAAAAAAAAAAAAAAAAAAAAAGATTTTTTGATAAGGCTTCAATTCTTGGACATAATGAATATAGAAGTTTGGATTATCAGAGGGGGTAACATTTTTTGTAACTGGGACATCTATTCTTGGCAAAATTCTAGGTTGAAATAAACAGAACTCTTCCTAAATACTCTGAATAGTCAGATGGCCTTAGTTTTCCTTGTCTAAACAACTAAATCTTTGATGTCTGTGTAAATACCACAATATGTAACTGGCCCTCCAAGGCATTTCTAGTGTAATTGAAATTTACCAAATATCCCATCTGAAAGTTCTTTTCAAACCACCAGTGAATAGAGGGCTTGTAAATTGTTGCTGTGCACAAAGTAGGTAATTATGAATTAGGCATAGTCTGATGCTAATTCCACTTAGTCACTCACATTTTCCACTGATGTGAACTTTTAAAGATAGAGAAATCTAAGAGGGCACTGAAAATTACGGTTTGGTACTTCCTATTACATGGTATAGTTTTGTTGCTACATTTACAAGGCTTGGAGGAATTATTTCATTGCATGGCAAATTCAGTAGTTTAACGAGCTTCCAGTTTTTCACTTAAGGAGGAAATCTTCCTGTTTTATAAAGACATTCTTGTTAACTTTGCAAATACAATAACAGCACTTTTTAGTCCAGATCTCTAGATCCCATGGAGATTACTGCATGGATTAAGACCATTGCTTTGCATCAGTCCTCAAGGAACACCTGGAAAATAGAAATCTCTATTAGAGACGCACACCTGAACTCCTCTCCTACCCTTTTAAATATTATGTCTTTTTAGCAGCAGGATCCTGATTATTGAGGGGCTTGGATTCTGGGATTTTCTAGAAATAAAGTGCACGCAGCCTAGAAAATGTCCATGTTTTCAACATGCTGTACACTTTAAATAATTTTAAAAGTATCTGGAATTCATAAATTATAATGCTTATTTTGCAGATCAGCAGAAGGAAGAACTACTTGACTTCTAAAAACAGAAATGAGAAACAAAAATTAAAACCCCCCAAGACTGGGAATGTTTTTACTGCCAAATATTTGCAACAATATTGGCTAAACCTACTCAAAAGGTATAAATGGCCTGTCAAAGCATGGAAATATTGGAGCAAGGGACTGTGAGCCCCACTATGAGTGGTTCATACACTCAATGGGTTTTTGCTAGCAGCTCATTTGCCTTTTTTTTCTCCTGCCTAATCTTTGTAGGTATATAATTGTATTACTCCTTATGCAAATATTAATGCTCTAGACCTGAGTCTTCTCTTGAATTATCATTTTAAAGGTCAGGAATTTATTATGCTATATATATTTATTAACAGAAATATTAGTAGCACAATACCATGAAAATTGCAATGACTGATAAGTCTAAATAACAGGTTACAATTTATAATTGTTCTAGTATGTTCCTGGAAACAATTAATCATGGAAGTAATAAACAGTGCAAACATTGCACTATTTGATGCCTGTTTGTATATTCAGTAGAAAAAGTGGTTATATTACATTATCTGCCTTTTTTGGTTCACATATTCTGAAAGATTATTTGTCCTTTCCTAATGGGAAAAAAAGCCAAAAGAAATAAGATTTGAAAAGATTTGGAAAAGCCACAAAGAAAAGGCTCTTATTTTTAGGATTTTTTTTAAATTGCCATTTTACACTGGTTTTCACAGCGCATGCCTGCTAAGACTGATGCTGCCAGTAAGATCACTCTCAAATGTCACTGCAGAAAAAGCCACATTATGCTATGCCCATGCTCTGAACCTTAGGCAGTTTTTCTAAATCTCATTTGTGCTGGAAACAAGCCCCTTCACAGATGAACCCAGAGATGACATTTTTAGCAATTCCCATCCACGTCAGTGAAAAACTCATTTCCTAAGTTGAATTTGCTTCTGAAGGCCCTGTAAAATAAAGTAGTTGCCTCTGTATCAGGCTGAAGCAAATGAGGCAATTCCTTCCACTGACCCTGCTGTGGGAATGATAGCTTCCAGCAAGGATAGCAAACAGCTGGCAGACAGAGGCAGTGGGAAGGAGTTTCCCTCAGATGGTGCTGCACTGCCAATGCCTGAGGCTTCTGGACACTGGGAAGTAAAAGTACCTTGCCTTTCTTGCCCACATCAGTTTGTTTGTGGGAATCAAGTACCTAATAACTGGGAAAACATGGATTATGTGGTCATTTTATTGATCTTACCATCCCTGTGCTGCAGCATTTCTCTGTACTAGAGAAGGGGTAGGATATTTACACATCACTCAGTTCTGGACTTTGCCAGTCTTCTAGCTCAGTCCCTGTTATTTGCAAGTAGATTATCTCTTAGTTATTTTTCATAATAACTGTACTATTTTAGGGAGATTTCTATAAAGGAATCTTGCTATGATAGACCATTTGCCTATGATCCTATTCTTGCTTTACTGACTTTATTTTAATTGCAATTTTTTTTTTTCCAGCCTAGCTCCCTTATCCTGTACCACTGAAATTAGTGGAAATTCTAAACTTAATTTAAATATATGCTTTTTTAAAAATAGCCAGGAAAAGAGCAGGCCTATGTTCTGAGCGCCATCTGATGTCATCATAAATGTACAAAAGTCTCCAAAATAATAGGCCTCAAATGTTCTCAGAACTCTGGTATAAAATTAACATTTGCATCAGCTCTTCTATCAATGTCAGCAACTCATCCACTGGAAATTTCAGATCATTCAAGTCTTCCTTAAAATTGGAATGAACCCTCCCTAAGAAAAATATTTTCCATCTGATTTGTGCTTTCCATTTAGAATGTGTAAGCAGTATAGTGACCTTAATCAGCTCTGATTTAGGTTAAAATTTTGCACTGTCTTGAGAATTGCTTAGTTTATAATATTTCGAAATTTTCCTCAGTCCTTGGCATTAGTCCTTTGTAATCTGGATGTGTTTGCACTATTGTCTGTGTGAAAAAGGCATGCAGATGGGTTTGCATTGCTCATAGAGATGTTTTAGTAACAGATTTACTATTAAGTTAAAAGTACGAAATTGATCAGTTTTACCTAAAATCCTTCTCTAATAACATATCCAATATTGCAATTCAGAAAGCCATTGAAAACACTGTACTTTGGAAGTTAGTGGTATGAATAATTTAAACAGTAAAGATACTTTGAAATATACAAAATATGAAAAGATTACACACTTTAAATGTCAAGACAGACTATCAGTGTCAGGCCTTGAGAAAATGTTTTGAAAGATATATTTTAATCTAGCATAACAAAGTATTATTGCTTGATATTTTTTTTCCAGCAAGGTTTTCCAATGAGGTTTTAATAGCAAGATATTAAAATTCTAGCCCAGAAAGATTCCTGTTGCAGCCTTTCAGTTATTACTTGTAATTTTTGTTTTAGATCTACTGTTGAATCTCACATTCTGATCTTTGATTTATTGACATGATGACCTGATTACAAAACTCAAAATAATATAGTGGAAAAGGTGGATAGCTGAAACATACAGTTCAGCTTATGCTTAAGCACTTAAATCCAACAAAACTATCACTGGATCTTACGATTGCACTGTCTTATAATGTACTAAACCCCCTCAGAGTAATGAATAAAATGATGAAAGTGAAAGCAAATAACCACAATACAGCAGAATGATCAAGAAAGAACTGTCAAAAGACAAAGCAACTCAGCTATCAGCAAGTGAATGATTTCCACTACTCCATCATAGAGGTCTCACATTTGTCTCTTAAAGGAGAGTAGAAAATGCCTTATAAAAAAAATCATACAATCGTAGAATAGATTGTGTTGAAAGGGTTCTTTAAGGATTATCTAGTCCAACCTTCCTCCAATGAGCAGGGCCAACATCAACTACATCAGGTTGCCCAAATTCATGTCCAACCCTACCTTGAATGTTTCTAGGGATGGGGCATCTACCAGCTCTCTTGGCAAACTGTTCCAGTGTTTGAACATCCTAATAATAAAAAAAAATCATCCTTCTGTCTAGTCTAAATTTTCCCTCTTCTAGTTTTAAAACACCAACCCTTGTCCTGTTGCTATAGGTCCTATAAAAATGCCAGTCTTCATCTTTCTTTTAAGCCCCCTCAAAGTAATGAAAGGCCAGAATAAAATCTGGCCAGAGTAAAATCTTCTCTTCTCCAGGCTGAACAATCCTAATTCTCCCCCTGGTCTTCATGGGAAAGCTGCTCCATCTCTCAGGTCATCTTTATGACCCTCCTGTAGACCTGCTCCAGCAGGTTCATGTCCTTCTTGTGTTGGAGGAACCAGAGCTGGGTGCAGCTTCCCAGATGTCAGAACAAGAGGGGCAGAATACCTCCCTTGATCTGCTGGCCACACTGCATTTTATACATTCCAGCATATGGTGATCATTTTGGGTTCTGAGCACACAAATGTGTGAGAATAAAATGTGGGGCAGATAAAATGTAGGGGGGGAAAGTCCTCAAAGCTACTGCATTGTGAAATGCATAAACTTTGATCTATCCACTGCTGTTGCAAACAAGATTAATCTCGCTTCTCCCCAGGAAAAAAAGGCTCTCCTCTCTTCTCCACCTCTTCACTTACATCTCTTTTACTTGAAAGATTTTACATTGGATTTTCTTTTTGGTTATTATTACGATATTATATACACATTATATATACAGCAACAACAGGACAGGGCTGCAGGTATGGCAGTCTTAAAACTTTTATTCAATCAGTGTCATCAGGCTCATTTTAGAGTGAGACATGGGAGGTGGTGAAAGGTCTCGCTGTGACAACCACAGCTGAAATTCTCTTTGTTACAAAGTCTTCTATCAACTTTCTAGCCAATAGCATAATGTTAAAAGCTGACAAGTGTTTGCTTAAGCCAATTAATAAAGCTGCACGTACATCTTGCTTTGAACAATGCTTGCTTGTAATAGCTTAAATACAATGGATAAAGGTTCATTATTAAAAGTACATATTTCTACTATCTTGCTTAACATTTTCCTAAGGCCTATCTCTACACAGCTCATAGCCTTGTTGTTTCTTGTCCTTGCATCTTCAGCCTTCTTCCACTCTGGGATTTGCTTTCACTCAGCTTTTAAGAATTTTCTACCTTTTCTATTTCCCCCCCTCTCGATTCATCCAGAAAGAAATCTTTTTACTAGCTTTGTGAAGTTTTAACTGTCTTGTGTTACATAATTGCACTGCAGCACATTTTTTCTCATTTAATAAACAGCGTTACCAGCTTTCTATATAAGGCCATATTAATAAACTTTAAAGTCTTTTATTACTTTATATATTGTATTTTGCTTGTCTAAGGCACTTTTTGCTTGTTTTAAACTATAAACTATAGTAGTTATAATATTTTAAAAGACATGGTCGATTCTAAGGACATAAGGCAAATCTGATATTCTTGATTTGTTCAGTCTTATTTGTTCCAAGGCCTTGAATTAAATCCTTTGTTAAAGTTTAGATTTGTGTACATTATCTTGGGATCAGTAGGCAACTGCATAAGATCCCCACATAAGATCCCCTGCTCCTTTTTAATATTATTTACATTCAGAGCCATGAAAATGTGGCTTACAGGGTAAGTTTTGCAGGGTAAGACTGAGAAAACAGGGCTGGAAAGGTCATCTGAAATAGCATCTACAACCCTTGTCTTCAACCAGATTCCATATATTTGCAAATCTCATGTCTTTATAGAAAGAAGATATAGAAATATCTTTTTGTCTCACTGTGATAAACACCTTAGGTGCACATGGGCTTCTGGCATGGATTCCATAACCTCATAGCATATCAGAAATTGCCATATTTCTTGGTTACCTTACTCCCTGGACTAAATTTCCTCCTCCCGTGATCTGTGAAATGACAAGATTAGAATGTTCAGCTTGAATGGAGAAGTTTGAATTGGTAGTGTGTTGGAAAGCTGGACACTTAATGTGTTCAATTGTTTGATTTGCCATTGTGTGAGGAATGTATTAGCACCATCTAACCCTTTAAGTCAACCTAAGATAAAATGAAAATACAAAAATATATTGATATGACCTGTACTAAAAAGTGTCTCTTAGGAGGAAGTGTCTCTTAGTGTCACTTAACTGAGCCGCCTATTTTTCTCCACTGTCCATAAAGGGAAATTCTTATGTCTAATATAAGACAGATTATTCTACCCTCATCACATCCATTTCAAAGGGAATTACATCCATCTGCTCAAACATATGTATACCAACCTCTACATAAACAGATATGCTGGCAGCAACACTGATATTGGAGTAATGCACTTAGCTTTTTTCCTAGTTTTTTTGATTAAGAACAGCTGTAAATGTAGTCAACTATTTGGGATAATTTATTGTGATTGATCCCCAAAATCCTTGGTCTGCATACTCCAGACCCACCCTTCTCTCCAAGAGAGGAATACCCATCAATCATTCATTCAACATAAGCATTAAATAATTTCTCTCATTCAGTTGCAATAAAAGCTTCTATGTGGGATTTAGGAAATCATTCTACCAATTAAATCCTTAAAGTTGATAATCAAATGAGTTCCTAAAGTAGTAGCTGCCAAATCCCTGAAGTCCAAAGAATGGTTATAAGTACAATCTCTTGAGCAATCATGCATAGCAAGAAAGTTAATAATCATCTTGATTGATTTATGGATATCTTGCAGAGAGAAAAAGCTTGCAATGGGATATAAAACATAGATCATGTACTATGAATTGCTGAAGGACTGCCAGATCTGCACTGACCACCTGCAAAGCACAGTCATCAGCATCTTATTGCAACAACCCATGGAGAAGAATTTATATTCTAAAATAGAAGGTTGGATTACAAAATGCCACTGAACAATTCTGTTTTTTCATATGCCCATAGGGGAGACATCCAGAGTCAGATGTTGGGAAAAGTTAATTACGTTTTTATATTTGAAGCCTTTCCTCCTTTGAGTCTTACTAGATTACTCATGATCTCATTCCCTTGAGACAGAGCCCAGGGCTATCTCCTGATGTAAAGTATCTAAATCAAAGAAGGTCTTTCCTGAAAAACATGGCCCAAATAATTTATAGCTTTCTTGACCTGTGAGTCAAGGCACCAAACAGGGCAGCTGAGCTCCTTTTCACTGTAGAGAACACAACCAGCTTAGATGTTCCCAATCCTTAACATGCAAATATGCTAAACAACCTCCCACCAACATTCCATCTAAACCTAATGAATTTTACATTCTTACAATATCTTGTTTCACATCAGATTCATCTTACACTACAATCCAGTATTGCCACAGAATCCAGTCTGTTTCCTGGTCCTGCTTCCTTAGCACCACTGGATGCACCTTGTTGCATGGGCTTGTGTTTTTACAGTAAGCTCACCATTCTAGGACTTGATTTTCTCTGCTGTGAGTAATGCTTCACTCCCACAGGCTCTGCTATTAGGCTCAGGAACTTGTAATGTCTGAAGGCAGACCTTACCAGTGAAAAGCTCAGCAAAAACAGGCACACAAATAAACCTACACTAGTACAATATGATAATATAATTAAGCATCAGGGACAATATCTTCTAAGATATTCTCCTTTGCAGGAAGTATCTTAAAATATCAAAGATTCTTATCACACATATCAGTTCTCTGCTATTGTTTCCAAGCTGACAACTCCAAGTATTGCTGCTGCTTCAGGCTCATTGATATTTACAGTAAAACCTTTTGTTATAAAACATTCAAGTGTAATTTGACGCTCATGTCAGACTGAAATCAGAACCACACTCATATTTGCTTCAGAAGATGACAAAATGGTTTGAAATATTGCTTAACTAAAGGTAGTGGAAAGGAAAGGGTTTTACTCAAGGTCTTTATTTCCTGTGAAGGTGAATGTGATAATGATTGAGTCACGGTAGTGATTTCTAACAAAGCTGTTCATCACTGGTAACTAGGTGAAAAGTAGCATCATTTTGGTTTATACTGTTGGTGTCTGAAATTAGGTCAGGCACATATCTTGGCCTTTTTACCTTAACATCCCTCCTGGACTAAGACAAATAGCAACAGAGTAAGGAAGGAAACTAAACTTCCTTCATGAAACTTTCAGACAAACACAGACCTAGCTATCAGTCTTCACCAGACTTCTCGCCCCATGATTTTGGTGGAAACAGTTTTGTGGAAATAATGCCATAAAAATCTCTGATTTCTCTTAATTAAAGCAGTTTGGACTAATATAGCCTCCACTGAAGCTAAAGAAGTGAATTATTAAGCTATGTCTCCAGGATGTCACTCACTTGTATGTTATGCCCAGTTATTAAACATTTAACTGAGACTAATAGACCTTTGGACTTCTGCTTTGCCAAGTTGTCACAAATACAAACTGGTTTAAGCTGTAAAAATGATTCTATAAAACAGGCTTTAAGCATTTAAAAACATTTAAAACTGCTTTTAAGAACTTTCTAACAATCCCCACTTATGTAGAAAGATATTTTTATTTTCTTTCTTCTGTATTGCAAGTAAGTGAACCAGATTGATGGCTTAAAATTTTGTCTCAGTTTCTAGTCAGAGTTCTCAAAATCTGTTTTTCTCAGGTGGCTAGTCAGGTCTATGATCATTCAAAACCAAAGTTTGTCTGATGTTTTAGGTTGATTCCTATGGACAGAAATATGTTGGGTTTATATCACATGAATGAGCAATTGTATTACAAAGCATGGTCTCTTCCATCCTACATTTCTCAGTGGATCCATGGATGCTCAAAAAATAACTGAATACTTCTAAATCTTTTTTTATCCAGGAGGGAAAATGTTTCTATTAGAAACTTAATCCTATGACTTGACCAACCAATGATTTTTATTTGACAGCAAAAAGAAGTTTCCATATTCAGCTATTTCTTATGCACTACACGAAAACCATATGGATTTCCTTTGGTCATCCACCTTAGCAAGTCACTAAGTGTTGAATAAGTTTGCTTTACTGATGAAACTTTGCCCCAAAACTCTGTGCACAGAGCATATGTTTTGAATTGTCTGTATATGCATAGCAATAGAATGTTCCTTTATTCCTAACCAAAACACATACTAGTACATTTCAGGACACTTTTCTTCTTAGCCAGCCCAAGATTTGATTTATGTTTTACTAAATGTTCTTTTCTATAGGATTTCCTAATCAGTTCTGAAGAGGCAAACATCTCTGCATTCTTCTGATAGTGTACATTCAGAAATGTGTGAATTATTTAGGAATGTGCAGACCCAGAAGACTGTGTGTGCTTTCCATACCTAAATATAAACCAGAAAATTCAACATGAAATGTTCCTCCCTGTTATCCTCCAGTCCTGAGGTAATGTAATGGTTTACTGAATCCTGGACACTCCAGGAGAAATTCAGTTCTCATTCATCATGGAGCTGACTGGGCTTTCTCCAAATCCTAGGATTCAGAATATACCTTTAGTGCCTGGCTCTCACTGGCTTTCTCACCAGCAGAAAGTGGTGGTCAGCAAAACCAACGAGATTTTAGGTGGGGACTGGCTCAGGCCCTCTAAAGAAACTGAACTTAAAGGGAAATATTGAATTAAAAAAACAAGGGTAAACAGACATCTCTAAATCCTAAAGGAGAGAGCAATTAGAGCTTAATCCCTAATAAAGCACACTGACTTGCTGTGCTGTGAAGCTGATCTGCTAACAAGCTGATCTGCTTTAGCTTCTGTGTATCATTAAGTGGCTTGTGCACTGGACTACATTTTGAGTAAAAGGGGTAGTTTGTACATTAATGCAGTGTATTGGTGTATAGTAAACACATTTCCCAATTCTTCCACAGGCACCTTACGATACAAATTCCATGTTATTCATGTTTTTTCCCCCTTTATTGCCCAAAAAGGGCAATATTATCAAGATGCTGCAAACCTCAGTTCTCTGCTGTTACTACATACAGATATTATGGGGATGAATCACAGTAAGGAAACAGACAGTGCAAATATCATTACCATGAAGAAATATCCTGTGAATGTGAATTTTGTTCATCTAACAGTAAATCAGCAATCTTTAATGTTTTCAGCAGTTGGCTATTTGGTAGTAAAACATCAGGCCTACAATATGGGCAGATGCCTCTATAGTTATTTTTTCATGCAACTGAGATCAGGATTTGGCCTGTACATTTAAATTTCCCTGATGACTTCTAAAATTAATCTAGATATATATTGCAGAGGATAAATGGTGTGCTGAAATACTGGTTCATCTCTGAAATCTCTTTTCTTTTTTTTCTTTTTTTTTTTTTTTTTAAGAATTAAAAGAGCTTTTTCCACACTGTTTCTCTTTTTTATTTCAGACCCCGATTCAGTCTACAGGAGTTGGTGGAGAATAAAATAATATGCCACATGAACCAAAGGCAGAGTTTAACTGATGTTAGTTATGGCCTATTTACAATGTTGGCTGCAAGAGTCAACCCTCCCCTACCATTCCATGAGATGAAGTGAACAGTTTTACTTAGACTATGGAAAAGTGATACTTTCAAAGCACTGGTCCAAACAGAGGTCTGCAAGGGATGTTGTGGGCAAGAGCATGCTGTGCCCTTTCAAGAGTGCTTATAATAACAGTACTTTTTGTTCTTGCCATGACTTTTGGCAGAAGATTTGCCTTTTTGAGGTTGAAAATAACTACAACAGCAAAATTTGAGTGATATAAGCGTGAGCTGTGGGCTTTGCATTGTTTCTCAGTGTGAGAACCTATGTTACCCCTGAAGTCTCACGTTATTCACACAACATGGAGGGCCTGCTATGAACACCAAACTTTCACAGATCTAAGTGGTTTTGATCTACCATCCTGCAAAGACTCTGCAACAACTTTGATGAATTCATTCCTTTCTACTAATGCTCATTTTTTTGTAACGTGGATGAGCAAGCCAGGCTGTGGTCTTAACTTCCTCTTCTATGTTATTGCTCACTCCTAACTGTTTTGTAAGATGGTATTTTCAACCTTCAAGGGGCTCCTACAGCCTTAATCTGGTTGTTTTTCCAGAGTGTTAAAAGTACTAGGGGATAGGGAGCCACAATGTCCCTGAAAGCAGCTGGAAAGGCAAAATAACTGGGGTCAGGAGGCAGGCAGGCTTTAATTTTAATTCATGGATATGTTTGTGAAGAGTCAGTGCATATTAGATATTTTCATTATCCCTCAGTATCTTTGGGAGGCATTAGGGTGACAGGCATCCTGGTAAACTTACATTGAAAAACTCTTTTCCTTCCTGAGACTGACCAAGAGGAGACACTAGTAGGGATCACAATTAGGATAGACTAAGCTACAGAGAAGTGGGACCTTTCCAGAAGACCCCATTTGTGGAATATAGATTCACACTCAATTACTCTTAAAATGCTCTTTGAAGCATGCATTACTCTAACATGGGTGTTGAAAGCTGTGGAAGTTTTCTCAGTCTCACTGTGATGGGGTCAGAATTATCAAATCCAGTATCGAGATCAAAAATCCCTATTCCTTAGTCTGAGTGAATTGCATGCAGGAGGCAAAAGAAGGCAGCTTGCAATTCAGAATAATACTGAAAGATTATGTGAGAGTGTGTTCAGTCAGCATGCATTTGGCCTGGAGAAAATAAAACAAGTTAATTCCATTAGAATCATGAGGGAACTTCTGAAGCTGTTGACAATTGTTTTCAAACACTTATAAATAAAGTAAGTGTAAATCCAGTGGTTGCATGATGAGAAAAATATTTTGGTGCCTAGGCATCAATGTAGAGTCACTAATGAGTAGCACGTCAGGCTACAACTGAATTTTCACAAAGCTAAGGTTTTCATTATTATGCAGATATACCTGTGTATAAGTGGCTAAATCTGGATTAAATTTGTGTCACTGGCCAGAGCAAAAGGTCTCTGCTTTGGCCTGACAGCCTAAAACTTCAGTGATCTTCTCTAAGTTGTGTATAGAATAAAAGCTTACTACTGTTCTTCCCACTGAAGCCCGGCCAGGAATAACAGAGGAAGGCATGGTGCTGATGTCATTGTCTGGAGCTGTTAAGTCCACATTTATCAAACTAGACATGCCATGGAGGCTAAATAACGGGTTGCAAGAATTGAGGGCTCTAAATCTAAAAAGCTTCATATTGTTTTGATAGCTTTAAATAAAAATCCACTTAAATTGGCAGTGAACCTAGAGAAAATCCTCTATTCTGACTATACTTGCATCTAAGTTAGTATTTTCCAGCAGCAGAAAAAACATGTGAATTCATGTCCTGTGAATGTATGGAGACAGGATTTCTAGCCGTACCTCTGGTAGTAACAGAGGTAGTAGGTTTGTTTGAAAACAAGAATTTGTTCTAAGCAAGAGACATAGAGAGTATTTGATGTTAACCTGGAGGGGTTTATATGCCTCTTCAAATGCATTGCTTAGAAGACTGTCAGTACACGTGAGCTATTCTTAAATCCCAAGTGTACCCAAAGATAATCAATGTATACAGATGAGCATCAGTGCATGGATGGAAAGAAAGCAGCTGGCCAATTTTTATTTGGACACTTTATCCATTGAAAAAAAAGTAGTTTATAGTTTATGCATAACACTGTTTCCATTGTTGCACAGATTTTTATTTTCATTTTCTAAAAATTTGCCTTTGCTTATCCCTCTATAGAAAGGAAGTGCTTTGTCCTTATCACTGAAAACAACACAGCAAAAATGTAGGGTTTTCTTCTCATTCCTTTGTGGTTTCATGATGTAGAATGGTTAATGACAAAATCCTTGTACTATTACACATACTACACATACTGCAAACACTTGCACAGTTCTGTTGAATTGTTCTGTTGAATTGTTCTGTGTGGCATGGTCAATCACCTGCTCTACAGTTAAAAATCTCTGAAGTAAAGTCAAGAAATTTATCCTACAGATTACTCGTGGGAAAACTAAGTAACTTTAGTTTTTAATTTATGTTGGATTGAGTACATGTGTGTATCACTTTTCCTTAAGAATTATTTTCTTACAGCTCACATAACAAACTTTGAATATTTTCCCCTTAATGGTACTGAGATAAATGTGCAACATATGTAGCTTTATTTAAATGGAGCTCTAAAATGTAATTTTATGCTAGTGAATTATCTCTTTTCTCTTGCATAGAAGATGTGTGCAGCTTGCATTGCTGAAATTTCAATGTAGCTAGAAATTTTAATGAGATGTGGTTTAGAATAATAAAAATAAATTCCCATACAAGGAGTGTGCAATAAGAGTTATTGACACTTAAAACACTCATGCAGATTAACTCCTCTTAATTCTGAATAGAGAATACCACTACCAGTAACAGCATCCAATAACTCTAATACAAAGCATAGGCAAAGACTCAAGGACACTTTTTTGTGGAAATGGAAGGTAGTTTCATCTTTCTATAAAAGTAACAGGTGAGACAGTAAGTCTGATTCTTTCAGAAAGCACAAGCATTCTGTGTCCAGCAGTTATAATCTCTTAATGAACATACATTTTTTATTTCCCTTCTTTTGTCACTTTAGTTTCTGAGAAGTATCTGCACATTGCAATTTGTAAGTCATGTAAAAGGAAGGCGATTTAGAATAAGGACTAAGGGTTAGATACACATTTCAATTATATTACTTTCCTTTAGTGTGACATCAATATTTTTCTGCAGAGCATGTGAATTACAGACATAATTTGAGCTTAAAATACATCTTCATAATCTTTTTCTACTAAAATTGTTACAACTAATGAGGACTGAAACTCCAGCAACATAAAGGATTTCTCTAAAATGGCAGCATTACCCCATCAAGAAATTTTAAATCTTTTTTAAATGAGCATAACAAGCACATTTTAAGGGCACTTTTATAGAGTAAGTGACGCATAATGGACAGCCACACTAATCATTCTGTGTGAGATCATTTTTATAAGTATCATTATAATGTTCTGAGATAACCAACTAACAGTTTAATCTTGTGAATCAGACATACTCTGGCTACTGTGATGGAAATCTTCAACCACCCTCCAAAACATCTTAGAACTGCCAACTGAAAAGCAAGAGTGAAATATTGTTCCTTAAATAAGTGTCAGATTCATGTGGGACCCTTTCAGAATTCTAATCTACAATTTGCAGAAAGAATAAAATAATTTTTCAGCTAACATCACAGATTAATATACTGCTGTATGTCTTAAAAATAATTTTATATTTAGTGTAAATTGGTAGGAAAGAGACTGATATTTTCAAGGTTTGGGGTTTTTTTTTTTCCCCAAAACAACTCTTCAGGAGATAGGGTATGTCTCTGAAAACCTCTCAATTTCTTTTACCCTTTTAGTGTCCTAAATAGTGAAAACTTTTTAAAAATTCAGGGTACTAGAGCACCTTCTATAATAGCATCATTCTGTGTCTTCTAAGCAGCATCAGATATTGTATTGGGAGAGACTGATGTGTTAGAACATCACAAGGAAATGCAAGAGAGGGCAGTGGCTCCACTGTGCAGCCCAAAAATCAATTTCACTGGTGCTTCCAGTCTTAGCCCAAGTCAATCAGTAGGCCAAGTACGTGGTTTTCTTTCAGAAGCGTAGCATAAGTGTTTCCAGAGAAATTCAAGCAAGCCTGAAGTTTCCAAGCCAAGTTCTATTGCTTCTCTCCAAATCTGCAGTTCTGAGAAAGTATTGTACTGAAGTGGAAAAACAAAGAGATTCCCCCAGTTATAGCCCCTTCTTCCACACAGACATATGGCATAGGAAGTTTTTTAAGCTAACATGGGACCCTAATGCTAACACTTGTTCTTTCTATCTGAAGGATTCTCCCAAGAATATTTTTGACCATTATTTGGTAAAAATCATTAAACCCAGGCAGTTTGTTTTGGCTGAGTTTGAGACTGATTTAATCCATTTTGAACTATTTTGTAGTGGTTTCATTATCCAAACTTGTATGCATCTTCTGGGCTCAGGAAATGTTGGCTTGAGTTCAGGGTTCTTAGTTTCAAAAGTATTAAAACATTTTACCCTTTCACCAGAGTTCCATTTCTCTCATTACAGCATGCAAAAAGAAGCAAGAGATCCTCAGTCTTCTGCCAAATTTTACTCTCCTAATAATAAGAAATAAATGAAACAAACAATACAAGATGGGTCATTTTTATGCTACCTAGCATATGTACATATGTTTGAAAAAGAATGACAAGACAACACTGATTTCTTCTACAAAATCTGTCAAAGTACCAAAAATTGCTTCCTATTTCAAGGCCTTTGTAAAGACGGGGTGAATATAGATTATGATAAACATAGTAGAAATATTAAAGAGTGAAAATATCTTCAACAGGATAGGAAAAATAGTCACAGTCTTACAATGAATAATGAAAAATGTCCTCAAAATTAGTTTCTATGAAGCTGAGGATTAAACTAGATAAGAATAACATATGCCTATGTCATTTGAGAGATTTACAAAACTCTGGCATGATGCAAGCAATGACAACCACTATGTACTGAGCTACAATGCTACAGCCTTTTAGTATAGATTTGTAATGTTTTGATTCCTCGTAGTCTATACCATTCATATTGATCAACTGATCCATCTACCTACCTTCTGAAATTTCATTCCCACACAAGAGTACTTCATCATCTATTGCTGTGTGAAATACTTCACAGAACCAAGGAATCCCAGAATATCCTGAGTTGGAAGGGACCTACAAGGATCATCCAGTCCATCTCCTGACCCTGCACAGACCCATCCCCAAGAGTCACACCCTGTGTCAAGAGCCCTTTCCAAATGGCTCCTTGAGCTCTGTCAGGCTGGTGCTGTGATCACTGCCCTGGGGAGCCTGTTCAGTGCCCAAACACCCTCTGGGTGAAAAACCTCTCTCTAATGTCCACCCTAACCCTCCCCTGACCCAACTCCAGGCCGTTCCCTGGGTGCTGTCAGTGTCAGCACAGAGCAGAGATCAGTGCCTGCCCCTCCTCTTCCCCTCTCAGTGGAGCTGTACCTGCAGTGAGGTCTCCCCTCAGTCTCCTCCAGGCTGAACAGACCCAGTGCCCTCAGCTGCTCCTCACACGCTGCCCCTCAAGGCCCTTCCCCACCCTGTGCCCTCCTTTGGGCACTCTCTGATAGTTTAATGTCTGTATTACACTGCAGCACCCAGAGCTGCCCCCAGCACTGGAGGTGAGGCTGCCCCAGCTCAGAGCAGAGCAGGACAATCCCTGCCTTGCCCTGCTGTGATGCTGTGCTGGTGTCCCCAGGACAGGGTTGGCTCTCCTGGCTGCCAGGGCACTGCTGGCTCGTGGTCAACTTTCCACTGACCCCCAGGTCCCTTTCCCTGGCACTGCTCTCCAGCATCCCATTCCCCAGTCTGTCTGTACATTCAGGGCACTTTCCTTCATTAAACTTCATGTGGTTGATGGTTGCCCAGCCCTCTAACCTGTTGAGGTCTCTCTGCAGGACCTTCCAGTCCTGCTCCCAAGTCATTTTTGGAGATGTGAATGAGCACAGGGCTGAGAAGCCCTTTGGAACAACCATACCAGTGACAGGTCTGATGTCACCCCATTCAATACAAGCCTTTATGCCTGACCTGTGAGCCAGCTGCTCACCCATCCCATGACATGTTTATCCATCTGAATGCTGAACTTACTGTCCAGAAGAAACCTGTGAGAAGCAGTTGAAAGATTTACTGAGATCCAAAAACATTGCATCAACTGGCTCCCCTTGATCAGCTAGGTGGGTTATCTTGTCCTAAATCAGTTTTGACAAGCAGGACTTGCCTTTCATGAGCCCATGCTCTCTGTCACCAGTGGCTGTGTTGTCTTTGAGGTGTTTTTCAATATCTCCTAGAATGATCTTCTCCATAACTTTACTAGATACTAAAGGAAGTCTGACAGGCCTTTAGTCTCCTCCTTCTCACCCTCCTTGAAAATTGGGACAATATTTGACAGCTTTCAGTCAGCTAGGATCTCCCCAGATTCCCAAAACTGCTTAAAAATCATTGAGAGATGTTTTGAGAGACTAAACAGATTACTTTTGATATTCAGATGTTGGTTTGAGTTCTTGACTTCTGTTTGACCTAGTGGGTACAAATTCCTGTTTCTAACTAGGTGAATATGAGACAATTTGTTAACAAAATGCTCATTTTAAGTCCTGGTTCCAGCAGGAGCAGTAGAAAATTTATTTTTCATTAAATTTTAAAATTTGAAGAGAATAAAAATTTGGAGAGTTTTCCAAAAATGTAGAGTTGAGAAGTGTGGGCCCTGATAGCAAATATTTATCTCATTATTTCTGAAAATGATAATTCATAATTCAGTCAGTCCATTATTTCAATGGATTTTCTTTATACATCTCTGAATGCTGTCCAATCTATCTGTAAGAATGTCCAATTTATTCAAAATTCCTGTTTCAGATAGACTTGTTACCACATAGCCATGCTTTCCACAAGACTGACTGTCCATCCTGGTTGATACCATCATCAACAGCAATAGATACTTAGCAAAGGGTAGAAGACAATTTTACCAAAGATATATTAACTTCTAGCCATTTATGGATATCTATTAATAATTTATAATTAATAATTAAATTTGGGGTAAGATGACTTCTAGCTTGCCCTTTAGAGTTTATGCTGTGTATGAATCAATATGCTTGCATTTTGAAGCAACGTAAATTTTTGACATGCAAATTGTTTTGAGGAAATAAATTCCATTATTTCAATATTTGCTGTTGTCCATTTTGCACCTTTTCAGATGATAATCGGATTTGATGGCTTTTCCTTCCCATATTATGAAAAAACAAAGTGTTTTCTTGTTTTGCTTTCTGTGCTTTCTGAGATTTGAAAGATTTCTCATATTCTTGCCCCTGTTGTCTCTTTTTGTGGCTGAAGAGACCTTGTGATCAATAAGGTTTGTTGATCAGTCACTCCATGACAGCTTTCCAGGTCTTTGTCACCCTTGTATCTTTCCTCTGAATCCTTTTCAATCCTGTTTTACCATTGCTGAGATATGAAAATGGCAGTACCCCATAGTCAGTGGGGCTGCACTGTGGATTTGGTCACACACTGAAACCATTTCTTTTTTCACTCTGCCTTCCCCTTTAACTCCTGCATCTTGGACTGTTTCCAAGGCTGCTACTGAATTATTCATAGAAATATGAATCACAAATCTGTGAGATTTTTCCTGAATAGTAGTCTCTAATTCAGAGCACATAATGAATTATCCATGTGTGTGTGTGTGTGTGTGTGTGTGTGTGTATGCAGGTACCTAGCTTAGGTATTCAGGATATATTTGGTTATTTTGCCTCTCTCTACATGCATCCATTATCACTGATTTTCCTAAATAATTGTACCCCATTATCATACACATATTTTAATTTGCTCAAATGTTAAGTAAATGGAGATTTTAAAGGAAAATTTTTATTTAAAATAACTTGCATTGAATCAGTTGTTTTCTTACTTTACCTAGCATTAATTAACTTATATCATGCAGAATAAGTTAATATTTTTTCAGAGTGATTTTTTCTTGAGGAATAAAAATGTGAAGATTTGACTTAACCTAACATACACTCAGGAAAAACCTTTAATGACTTACAAGTCTTTTTTTAGATTTGAAAATGGAGAAAAATTGTTAGTACCATTTAAACAATTCCTTCAAAGTCATTTGTGTTTAGTAAAATCAGTGTTGTCTTTCAGCATTGCCTTTTCTTTCTGCCTTAAGTCATTACAAGATAAGTTTGTATGTTAATTGGTACAGGGGCCCTCTATGTCATAAAAGGCAGAATAAAAATGTAGAGGATATTCTTTAGTATTGTAGTCTCAGATTCATTAGTTAAGTTCCAAAGTTCACTTATGATTTAGTATGGTTTATATCTGCCTGAATAACACCCCTCAAAAGGACAATTTTCACCATGACAGTGAGAATAATATTGTTATTTATTCCATAGAGCAATGAGCATGTGCAGTGATTAATATATATTCAAATATATTAAAGGTTCAGGCAATGAAGTTAATTCTGATTTTTGGTTTTAGTTGAAGTTTAGGGTATTTTTAGTTATTTCCATTTCATTTACTTACTTCTAGAAACTGTATAAAATTATTTAAATGTTAGCATACTGATCAGATGTTTGATCAAAGCAGGACAAAGAGTGATGCATGCAATTACATCTAGATATTTTGATGGGAATTTTGATTACTCGGCTGTGTGCTCAGAATTAAGAAGAAAAGGCATACAAGACTACAATTTCACCTATGACTAATGCCACAAAACAATCTGAAGAATTAAAAATATCTAGAGAACTTGTTTACTAATCAAATGGCTTTAGGAGCATCATACAGTTAATGGAAAAAAGTTAATTCACAATTGATACCAAAAGAAATTACTGTGACAAAGTGTTTATCACACAATAGGGTAAATTTACAGTTTCAGCTGCAAAGTACAACATATTGCAGGTTGCCCAGTGAGGTGCTGGCTGTCCAACCCCTGGAAAAATTCAAGGCCAATTTGGACAGGGCTCTGAGCATCCTGATCTAGTTGAACATTTCCCTGCCCATTGCAGGGAGGTTAGACTAGAAGCCTTTAAATGTCCCTTCCAACCCAGGCCTCTCTATGATTCTATGATTATTTATATGCTAAAAGATAGAAATTATTCCCTGGAATGGACAAACATGGGAGTTCCCAGTCTGTGGCCATCAGATGGGATGGGGAGCCCTGCATCCTGAGCCAGGGCAGAGTGTAGCCTGCAGTACTTAAGGAGCCAGACTCATTTTGCTTCTGCTGCTCTTTCAGATAAAAGGCCACAAAACAGGTGTCCAGGTAGTGAGCTGGAGAGATAGTTTCTTGCAGGAGGACAGATTTGGGATCATTACTGTGCTGTTATGTCACATGCTTAGGTTAGCAAATTTGCACGCCCCTCTGGATCAGCTAAGGTCTTCAGCAGCAGTGCTACAACAGCTGAAACAAGGGCAATTTATGAAGTCTAAGCTGCTACCCAGAGACACAAGTGGAATTATTCCAAGGTGCTGCTCTCCAATAAAGTGTGGGTGTTTTGTAGGTAGTTTGGAAAGCAGGAGTCTAGCTGGAGGTCTGGCAAATTTTATTAATCTCAGCAGTTTTGTAAATCTCATTACTGAAACCATGACCTTTATGAAAGTGGTGCTTTTCAACCATTCCTAACTTGGTCTTTAATTTTCACTTAAATGTTATCTATGTAATCTCAAACATTTTACCTTGCCATAATCTTTCAGACAGGCTTCATTTGAAGTGTAGCTAGGAAATGGCTTTGTAGGTAGGATGTGGAAAAAAATGGATCACAGCAGCTGTAATGTTTCCTTTTTAAATCAGCATTTTAAAAGTAACTTGGATCTGTTTTTCAAAGAAAACAATGACTGCTTTCTCTTGATCATGTTCCAGAAGAGTGTATTTGATACCTAGGGAGCCTTTTTTGAAATGGTAGAGAAAGCTCAAAATTTAGTTTGGAATGGAAACCTTAGGGATTTTACCCTCAAAAGGGATGATGCTACTGTTGCTGCTGATTGTAACCCTAGTGCACATTTTGTTATAATATAAAATGAGGGGAATTAATATAGATGCAGAGGAAAGATTTAAAGAGCTTTTAGAGATAATCTCTGGACAAAAACAAAAATGTTAAAACTTAGGTGAAGGAGTTAAAATTTAAAAAAAAAATCAACAAAAAGTTGTACATAAGTTTTATGGCAAAGATGGATTGATGCAATAAAAGAAAGTGAAAAAACAGTCTGGCATGAGTCACAGGTGAAGCAATTATTGCAATTGCAAGCACTAATTGGATTATTATCCTTCACAAGTAGTATTAAATTTTTTGACATAAAGTGAAAAACCATAACATATTGAAAACAAAAGCTTTATCTTCAGTATTTTATATGGAATATTTTATATTGGCACATATTAAAATCTAGGGATTTGTCAATCAAATGAGGTATTTGGAAACCTAGGCAGCAAAAATGAATCAGCAGAAGAAACTTCTTTGGTATGTAAGAGATGTAACACATATTATGCATCTCAATTCCCAAATTCTGGAAATAATATTGGCCATGGAATAATACAAAAAAGTAAAGAACAACAAAATATCTCCAGGTAATTTTCTTTTTTTATGTTCTCCTCATTTAAAATTGAGGTTTCAGACTAGTTCCCACCTTGGATAGTTTCAAAACTCCATGACAGCAGACTCAGTAGCTGAAAGAGGATCATTGCCATCACTTAGTCTGACCATATGATGAACATAAGCAGTGGGTATTTCCTAATTCATTTATTCAAACCTACTACTCAATGTTCATCTGTGGGACAGGGGAAAAAAGAGGTGAAGTATTACTTAATTGAACTAGTTAGGCATGTTGAAGTATGATGGGAACTTAATCTCTTAATCTCAAAGATTTCTTTGATGTTGTGCCCTCCTACTTAAGGCTATAGTCAGTGAGGATTATCTGAAAAACTATCGTTTTAAAAATTCTTTTAACATTCTGTAGGCTACATGAAGTACAGACTATGTACTTGTCTGACAGACCTTTAAAGCAGACCTAACCTCCACACTTTATTTTCATAATGACCAAGGTACCCAGATGAAATTAAAGCCCTACAGTCCTCCAAATCAACTTGAAGCAGAGAAACCTCATCTCCTCTGGGCGAGCAATAAGGTTAGAAAACCAGTCTCCCCTCTGTGGGATGTACTCCACCATTCAGGACCACCCCTTCACCCCAGATTTGCAGCACCTTCCTGAGTTGTGTCAGTATTCATGTTGAATATCAGTGTCCACATGAGGCACAGGGTGATTTTTTCCAAGCACCTCCAAGCCTGGTTGTTGGTCACATCCTGCCTGTGACCCAGGAGCTTCCCAGCCCTGGTGCACATTGCCACTCCCTCCCTGCTGAGCCTACTGCTTCTCTCTGTGTGCAAACACTGGGCTGATCCCCAGCAAGGTGAGGATGTCTCTCCCCTCCTGTTGTCTCTCTCCTCCACATGTTTCTACCTGACCCAGAACAGGGCAGATGGGATAAGGTGAGCCTCTGCCTTGCTCAACAGCATGTCTTTAGCACAGCCAAACACACGGTGTGCATGCAGCAAACCTTTGCACCGCCTCTCACAAGGTGTGAGCGCACGGAAACTCTGACATGAGCTAGAACATCTCTTTCAGTAAGAATACTGGACTGCTCGTGGGATTGGCTTTGGCAATAATGATTCAATCCAAAATTACATTTTTCCCCCTTCTGAAAGAATGTGGTACTCTCTAGAGCCAATATTTGGGTTCAGACTGTACCTGGAGGTGGGATGGTTGGAGAGAATAAGTCACTCATTGTTCAATATAGCACCTGGCAGTTCTGTCAATAAGCAATGAATACAAAAAATATTTGCTGCTGCAAAGAATTATTCAATAACTGATTAACTCTTATTCAATCTAAATTGGAACCAGGTGCTTGTAGCTGATATTCCACAACATGGGCCAAGCTATTTCCAAGGCTGTGCCTTCATTAGAAAGTAAGAAATCAAAAAACAAGGTTGTTTTTTTTTTTTTTTTTTTTACATCCAATATTTGCCAGTCATTTTGGATAAATAGAACTTTGAGAAAAATATAATTAAGTTGAGAAAAAATTATATGGTAAGATTATGTGAAAGCAAATTCACTGTCTTATAAATACTTTCAACTTTTATTTTCTCCAGTAAGACTGAAACCTGATCCATAGATATGTGATCAAATCTGCTCCAGTTCCAATGGCTTGAGAGGTTACCTTGTGCTAGTTGACTGCAAGGACATTTCAGGACTGCCTTGTTTGCATATCTTAGGTGTGAGGTGAAATTTATAAGGCTACCTCATCTTCACTGTCATTTAAACTACTGAATTTTCACTTGCAGCTGGTACACTCCAACACCACATTCTGGCAAGAGGATAATTCACTAAGGTGAAATAATTTAATTGCATGTGATGAAACATCTGTGCTCCAAGATTATTTTTTGCTATAAAAATGGAGTAACAAGGTGCTGACAGCTGGTGCACTTCAGCTGGTGAGCAACTGCCATGTGGGAGAGCTAAGATCCAGTCTTGACATCAGGGCTTACTTAAAATCATGTTTGGAAACTGAAACCACTCCAAAAGACAGAAACAAGGCAGCTGGTTTATAAAAAGCCAATCATTAGAACAGGGAAGTTTGAACTGCAAGATGTCTGACTCTCAGTTTCTCAACTAAGTACAACATGGATTTCACCTCCCAGCTGCCAGGAGACTGCTTACCAGTTTGCATATAGCATCTCACTCTTTTCATAAATTCTTAGCACAGGTATTGCCATGAACTTGCAATTTGCAAATGACTTGTGAGACCTGATGAAACATAACTTGAGTTCAAGGTTCAGAACATCATGTCAAAATAAAAGATGTTGCACAAGATTGGAGACTATTTGTTTGGAAACAAAAAATTGCTCAGAAGGCAGAAAGAAGTCATTCCTAACAAATATCAAAACATCAGAGTTTATCAAGAGCTCTAATCCAGATTCTTTTAAAAATTATTCCAGTATTAAATGCTTTAGGAAAACCTAATTGTGACATCAGTGAAAGTCAAAGTAAAAAAAAAAATGTAGATATTTTTAAGAGAAAATGACAAACCATTGAGGTGAACTCTCAAGGGGGATCATGGAATAACCCTCCCGGGATTCTTGAGCTGAAGACTAAATGTAATTCTGAATACATGTCAGTCAAACACAAGACATGCAACAACAAAAAATAAGAAAAAGCAAGGGATTTTAAATGGAAGTTTTTGGGTGAAATATAAAATCTCTTTGCAAAGAAGAGGATGAGCTGGATTTTCCAGTGATCCCTTTTCACCTAATTGTTATGAAAGAAAAACAAAACAAAAACAAAGTATGAATCAGATCACTTCTTAGTAATGGTCCTTTGAATGGAATGTTCTCTTAATCTGAGTATTTCTGTAATGCTGTCAAATCAGCCAGTCATATTTTCCTGGTACAGTTTGTCCTTTATTTACTTTTTACCCTTCTGGAAGTTTTCAATATTAAATTATACTTCCATTTGCATTAATAGAAGTATTTTCATGAGGAAAGAACTGTGATCAATTGGACACTATTTGTCATGCTGATTGTCTTGTTTTGGAGTTTGATTTACTTCTCCTCAGACAACAGGGCCATTCCAAGAATTTGTGTTATGATCAGTCATTTGAAAAGGTTATTGCTTCAGTGTGTAACTACTTCATTTACATACAATCTGAACTGACTGGTTGTGATATATCTAAGAGTCTGGGGAATATATTGCCTTTTTTTTTGACAAATGCCTAACCTCTTAAAAGGGTTTTTCCAGGCAAGAATAAAAAGAAGGTAAAGCTCTGACAACTGCAAACAAGTGCTGAAAAATATTGCAGAGAAATGTGTATACCCTTTTTGTGCCTCTTCCTTCTGTGGTCTGCAGTTTATGTAACACAGTGTCAGATGGACTGTGGTCTGTAAAGACGATTGAACAGCTTGAGGCATGCCAAGGAAGAGCTCTTATTTCTTAAAAAAAAATTTAAAAAGGCACAATAACAACAGAATCATTTTTTAAAATAGGGGTTTAGAAAATTTTTCCAAAGACACTTGAGTTTTATGACATCTTGCCACAACAACCCCATGCAATGCTACAGGCTGGGGACAGAGTGGCTTGAAAGCAACCCGGCAGGAAAGGACATGGGGGTACTGATGGACAGCCCCTGCACATGAACCAGTGTGTGCCCAGGTGGCCAAGAAGGCCAATGGCCCCTGACCTGTGTCAGGAATGGTGTGGCCAGCAGGAGCAGGACAGGGATTGTCCCTCTGTGCTGGGCACTGCTGAGGCTGCACCTTGAGAGCTGTCTCCAGTTCTGGGCCCCAATCTAGGAGGGATGTTGAGAGGCTGGAGTGAGTCCAGAGAAGGGAAACAGAGCTGGTGAAGGGTCTGGAGCACAAATGCTTTGAGGAGCTGCTGAGGGAGCTGGGAGTGTTCAGCCTGGAGAAAAGGAGGCTCAGAGGGGACTTTATCCCTCTCTACAGCTCCCTGAAGGAGTTTGCAGCCAGGTGGGGGTTGGTCTCTTCTCCCAGGCCAGCAGTGACAGGACAAGAGGACACGGTCTTAAGCTGTGCCAGAGGAGGTTTAGATGGACATTAGGGAGAAATTCTTCACAGAAAGGATGATTGGGCCTTGGAACAGGCTGCCAGGAGGGTTGTGGAGGCAACATTCTGGAGGTGTTTAAGACTGGATGTGGCACTCAGTGCCATGGGCCAGTTGAGAAGGTGGTGTTCAGTCCTAGGTCAGATTTGATGATCTCAAAGTTCTTTTCCAACCTAGTTGATTCTGTGATTCTGTGATCTGGAATTTTATATGAAGAGAAAAGCTAAGTAATTCCACTTCATTTACAATGTACTATTGTTGGTAAAAAGTACTTTGACTTTTCACATTTAGTTTAAGCCTTCTCAACAGCATAAACAAAATTGAATTGTCATTTCAAGATGGCAGGGCAAATATTCATCACATGGGAAAAAGCAAAGAAACTGTCTCACTGGAGTTAGGTGATTTGGGCTCATTGCTCCTTAGAGGCTGGGAAGGAAATCTTCAAGGGATGACTTTTCCTGAGAGTTTTTTCCCCTTTGTGCTTAGCCCTAATTTCTCCCTGGTGCTCTCAGTGGCAGTGGCAGCCACCATCCAGACCTTCCACAGCCTTTTGTTTCACCTGATTTTCCCCCTGCACCCAGGAGTTGTGCCTGAGGAGTGAAATGTGCAGCTCCTCTGGTCCCCTACCCTGGCAAAGAAAGAATTAGCTGCCTTAGATCAAACAGTGTGGATGTTATAATCTTCCCAAGCCCAGCTGCACAAGCTGAGCAGTAGCTGTGGGCTGTGTCCACCTCCCCTGTCTGCTGTGAAGTCTCAAAAACAAGTCTTCAGCAGGAGGTACAGTTGTGTCAGTAGAAGTCCCAAAAAGACCCAGTTAAACTGCCTTCTCTGTCAAAAAGAAGAAAAAAAAAAATTGTATCACTCCATTAAATAGGCCTGTGATATAGGAGCCACATAGGACTTGAGTTTACAAAATTTTAAGTATTCTACTGAATTTTAATTTTACCCCTCATTTAAATGTGAAAAGGCCACATGAAAATGATACAACATATTTCCTTGTGATTTCCTAATCACAGTCAAACCTAAATTGTGCTCTGATCTGCAGATGGCTCTATTTTCATCATCAATGGGTAATTAATTTATACCACAATTTATATTAATTACTTTATAACATAAAAAGTCTTCCTGATTCTCCATCATCAATGTCCAGTGGAGCCCTATGGCAGCCCAATTTATATGGACTGGAAGGTTCCTCCCAGGCTGAGTTCCCAGCTGTGACAGGCAACCACAAGTTATGTAAACAAAGGATATTGTGGTAAAGAAGATATCCAACTCTCTATTTGGAAATTGTCAAAGCAAAAAATGTACTCAGGCCAAGAATAGATAAAAGTAATACAGAGAAGGATTTATGGAAAAGGACAAAGACATATTGTTTTACATTAACAATAATAAGCAAAATCAGAAAAATAATAAGCAAAAGATATTGTCATATATTTGCCAAGTTCCTTTGGATTTTTTTAAAGATTCACACGTACTTCCTCCTTGTGTTGAATATTTTGCCTTCTGCATAGCTGTAAGATCACAATCTTATGTTACAAATGTTAAATTTGTGATGGTTTTGGTACATCTGCTTGATGCAGGATTAACAAATTAACAATATGAGCTGAATCTGTATTTACATAGCTGGCAAATTTACCATAAAATTTCAAAGGAAATATATCTTAAAAAACTTATATCACGCTCAGTTCTTCTGCTACTTAATCACGTTTTTCCTTATTTCTCTGTTTAGATTATTGCTCAGAAAGGTGAGAGACATTTATATGCATTTGAAAAGGCCTGGAGCTCAGATTCCTGTTATCAAGGAGCAGCATCCACCCTTTCATTTCAGCCTCAGTGGGAAAAGAAGCTGCATGTCTTCAGCTTTGGCCGAGTCATTTACCCTTGACATCTGTTCTAGGAGAGGAAACTGTAAGATCTTTTTCACAGTTAAGCAAAGCAAGTAGTGCAGATGACACATAAAACTGAAATTCTGTTTCAAAGGAAAGTTGAAGATTTGTTTCTGTTTAACTACTTGGACATAAGTTCACAACATGAACCACATGCACAGATCCATTCAAAACACCAGGGCCTTTCTCAGGGGTGCATCCCACAGAGGCAGAGAGAAAACTGGTGTTTTGTACAGACAGCTGATGAAGTACTGAGTGTTGGCTCCTTTCCCTGCTGTGTCATCCCTGCTACTGCACAGCTTTTCAGCTGCAGCTGAACCACACCACAGGATTGGTCCTACAGGCTGATGATCAAAAGGATCAAGTTATTTTGATCTTTGTCCTGTTTTACACTCCATAGACATCTTACTACTGTGACCAAGAAAGAGTTACTACAAATGTTTTGTTTCCACATCCACATGTCTTCTGACCTCTTGTGAACTCATCCATATCCCTGCAGAAAGTTGTTGTTGAATACACCAATTTCAAGAAGACAGTATCTTGCAGAGTGAAAACTGCAAGAGAACCAAAAATATTTTTAATTTAATCATGTGTGATTTATACAACTGGGAAATCAGGCAGCTATTTCTGGCTTAAATTAATAAAATCATAATAATTCTTGAGACTTCCAAAGATAGCCACAGTATGATATATTAAGGGACCAAATCTTGGCACTGCATGTGTATAGGTATTACTTTGTCCTGCTTCAAAATTCATCATTTCAATTTCTGTCTCTTCAGACTATTTGATTTTTCATGTGGTTTGGCATTCACAGATTTCATTAAAGCTTTTTTTTCCAAATTTTTTGGAGCCTCAAAGTAGAACTTCCCCTTTCATTAGGGTTGGGTGACAGGTAGCACTGATATAGTATAAGATTTCTTTTCCATCTAGCATGCAAAGGAATTATTTTAGTTTATTCATCAGAAGCATAGTGACTCTGGTGTGGAAATCTATGTACTTGTATTAATTTTACAGCAATAATATTAAGTATGATGTTAATTATTAGCATATTTGTACTAGTCTTAAGAGTTTTAATTCAAGTATCAATATCTGAGTGCATTAAAGTCACACTCTATTCTTTATCTTGTTTCTCTGATATCTTTCTTAAGGATCCAGAATATTTCTGGCCCAGGAGCCCTATATTCATTCCTCTATCTCTATCTCTATCTCTATCGAGCCATGTACATACTATGCACAACCTAAGTTTGGAATATTCATTTCTACATAATGCCACACCTTGTACCTGGATATATTCTTACAGAGAATAAAATTTATCACCCACTCATATTCTTACTTAAGTAGAAATTACCAATAAAATTTTGAAAAGAGCATATGATAAAGCTTTGGCACAGTGCTTCGGAAAAATGTCAAGAAATACCAGAGAATCAAAGGGACAGACTTACAAGGACAGTCCATTATGCAGAAGTCATGCCATTTCCTTCTTGTTTATAACAAGCTAAAATCAGGCTACTTAGTCCTACACCTAAGAAAAAAAATAAAACAAATTAAAAAAAAAAAAAAAACTCTGAAAAGAATAGTGAGTCTGTTTTCCATCTGTTTCAGATCAGCCTTCTCAGATGACAGAAAAATGACTGCTTTAAAGAAAAGTCGTCATTTAAATATAATAATATAGTTTTTGTCAGAGGTAACAAATACATCCTGATTGCATTTCTGGTTGGATTGGCAATATGTTATTGGCAGACATGAACTTTAACCTGTGGTTGCTAGTGTCTTTTGGCAAAAGCAGCTTAAGCTGGAGTTCATTCCCTGGATTTAGCTGATTGACCAAACACTGTAACCTTATTAGGCAAGATGTCTGACAGGGGCGGCCCCATCAGCATTCCAGATGAGAGCTGTTCACCACTGACCAGCTTATGGAAATTACAGTATAGAGTTTAAAAAGATGAGCATTCCCTTCCCAATGTAAACGTTATTGCTTTATTTTCATTGCATCTCAGAAGAACAGCTCTACAGGGGTAGTACAGAGGTTTTTTTCCTCCTATATTTAACTTACATATGTACAGATTTCTTCACACTTACAGTAAAAAACAAAGGTATAAGCACAACTAAAACTATTTATGTTGATTCAGATTTTATGAGACCAATCTTTGGGTCTCATCAAATTTATGAGACTTCTTTTTTCTTGGAACATACATGTCTAAATTTTGATTGCAAAGAGCATGAGCAAAGACTGCTTCTCTCAAAGAAAAAACCAGTTGTCACGATGTTCCACTATACAGAAAACTTGAATAAGAATATATTCACAGTCAATAACTACCTTATGCTTACTCCCAGCACAACAAAATGAGGCAAATTTTGAATAAGGTATTTCAGTAGTAGAATTTCATCACAGAAACATAAATATAAATGTCACAAGGTTAAACATTAGCAGATTTTCTAGACAGATAGGGGGAAAAAAAAATCTTTCTTTAAACACTAACTTTTTTTTATTTGGACTGGGGATGTAACCCAACTTAAGCTATTGGATTCATGGCACCTGAGATTTCTTCACACGGGGAAACAAAGGGGGTCACACTGATCTCTGCTCTGTGGTGACAGTGACAGGACCCAAAGCAATGGCCTGAAGTTGTGTCAGGGAGGTTTAGTTTGGATCCTGGAAAAGGTTCTTCTCCCAGAGGGTGTTTGGGTACTGAACAGGCTCCTCAGGGAAGTGATCACAGCACCAGCCTGACAGAGCTCTAGAAGTGTTTGGGCAACGCTCTCAGGCACAGGGTGTGATTTTTGGGGTTGTTCTGGCAGGGCCAGAAGCTGGACTGGGTGAGCCCTGTGAGTCCCTTCCAACTCAGGATATTCTATGATTCCATTATTCTATGGTTTCTCTGGGATTTTTGGAAGGTTCTGTGAGTTTTACCATCATGAAACCCTGTCAAATACAGGTTTGCTACTCAGCCCTTGGTTTAATGTAGAAACATTATTTTGAGGCCCACTGCAGAGATTTCTTTAACCATCCTGCTGGGGAAATAAAAAAATATTATTTTCCCGTGTCACAGGGATAACTCCACAGTATGAGGTTTTTCTGCTCCTCATAGGACAAAACAGGAAAGACAAAGAGGCACCTGTCCAGTTGCTGACATGCAGTGGGTTTCAGGGATGTTATACACTTTCAGCTTTCAGAAAGGGCTCAACCTCTTTGTAAAATTAAGATTAAAGGAAATTAAGAGGGACACATCCTCAGAATAAGCTAGGACATCCCATTGTGCCTATGAGAGGAAAGGTGTTAGAGGCCCTGTTGGAATGTGGGAAAGGCAGCTATTTATCAAGCAGAAACAGCTCTGTAAAGAAATATGATCCCAAACGTGAAGGTTACTGCTGTAAATTCCCTGCCAAGTTCAGTTAATAAATGTGTGACCTCAATAAACCACATCCCTCCATCTCATTTTCTTCTTTCAGGTCCAGGACAATGGGGTCTATGTGGTGGGCACAGAGCAAATTTCACTCTGTTTTTCATACAGTACTTAAAAAATACACAAGCCTTTTGCTCTAAAGGACAAGTCATGCACCGAATATTTTGGAAGGCAGTAATACTGTCAAATTTAATTTACCAGAATTGAGAAGTGGCCTAGCTGTTTCTACTTAGAAAATAAATGGAGTATGGAACAATAAGGTTTTTTGCACTCATAGATAATAAGGCAGAATTTTCAGACCATGAACCTCAAATACAGGAAGGGGCCTGTTTCTTTTCTGTGATGCCCCTCAACCATATAATGATTGAGTTGGTGCAGTATTACCTTTTCAGCATGAATCATACAAGGTTTTTAAGAAAAGATAGGAAAGGAACAGCAGAGTAGGTAAATCTTATGAATGCCAAACTTCCTGAGCTGCTCTTTTGGGGGATGACAGCCTTAGGGATGCATTGATGTCTATCTGCTGCAGCACCAGCAGTGACAATGAGTGAGTGCAGCTCCTCCTTGTCATCCATGAACCATGTCAGGTGTTTTCTGTCTTCTGCCCCAAAGTTTCCTGTTCAGCTGCTATCCTGCAACTGAGGATTGCCTTGAGTCTTCCTGCAAGTCTTCAGCAGACTCAGCACTCCACCACCATTTGCCTCATCACTACCCAGGCTATCAGAGTCCCACTGTGGGCAATCCAGTATCTCCCATGATGGAACTTTGGCCCAAAATGCTGAATCTGTAGAAGCTCAGATGTCCACACGGGCTGTGTCTTTTGTGGCAGAGGCCTGCAGTCATCAGCAACTTCAGTAGCTTTCTGCTCAGCTGCTCTGAACCACAGGGCTGGCACAGCATCATTCCTGCATTCCCAGCACAGGGAGTTATAGTGACCTCTCCTCCAGGATTTCAACAACTCTCAGCTTCTTTCTAAAGAACTATAAAATATATATGTTTATTTATTGTATCTTCTGGTGAAAAACTAAGCTCACTTCCCTGCCCTGCCCTGTTTTTTTCTTTTGTCCTTTTTTTTTTTTTTTTTTTTGGCAGGAAGTCCAGATCATGTTGAACTCAAAGGACGAAAACCACAAGAATGCAAGAAAATCATGACAATCTTTGCTTAAATCACAGCTGTATGGTGCCAAAAAAATATTTGCTCCTGGTATTTATTCCCAATTGTCAAAATCATTACAAATAGCAGTCCATCTGAAACACATGGATTTAGTCACTGGCAGAAAGCAGAGGAAAAGCCCTGAAAGCTGTTTGAAGCACATGACATTGACACTGGAGATTTTCCCATTGCATTGCCTTAAAAATTATTTATATTCACTGCTTCTTCAAAGAAATAAAATGCTGATAATGTGGACAATTAGCTGATCTGCTATGCAAACAATATGAGTGACTCATTTAAACTAACATTTGAGATTGGCTGTACTAGCTGGTTTTGGGGCTTTTTTGTCAGTACTCAACAATAGATGAAACTAAAGTGAAATTGGTTGAAGACAAATATTGATCAGTCTGTCTTACAACATCATTTGTCCTGGAATGTCACAGTCATACAGGACATGAAATACCTGCTTGTTCTTTTTTGTTTTTTTGTTTCCTCTGAATCTGAAACTGAGGTAATTCTGAAACATGATATTGTAATTAAGGACTGTGACAATTTTTAATGTTGAAAGGGAACACACATCTATGGTTTATTGCAAAACATTCCCATACAATTCAAACAATAATGCCAAGTGAGTTAAATTTTCAAACCAGCCTCCATGTAGGTGTATCGTCTCTATTTTCTGAGTAGACCCTTCTCATTAGTGCAGAGAAAGCAAGGCCCATCTTTATTTTGTATTTTGTGCAAGGCTGGGATGTCTGGCTGTGGCATGACCTGTGTTTCTGTTGAACCTGGCAGGGACATGTCTCAGGAATGTGGCCTAATGTGGGGAGCCCATCAGTCCAGACACCCTGCATTTTAATTCTTGAACTGAATAACTCAGAATTCAGTAACAACACTTAAAAAGATATTTGTATTTAAGCACATATATGGGCCTCATAGTCTTGAACTAACTTATTTGTGTAGTTGCAGTTAAGTATTCACCTAAAAGCTTGCTCCAAAAATATGGATTTAGAAACATTAGGTGTATAGGCATTGTAATAACAGAGCCCCTGAATCCTATCTGATTGCCTGCAGAGCTTTAATATTTTGCATGCCAGCCTTCAATGTTTGAGTAATCCCAGCACGTGGTTTATATAAATGACCCAGAGAAACTTTAATGCATGGCATAGCAACTCTTTCTTTCCACACAAGGCAAACAGCTGAAAAGGTGACCCCCCACCTACTTTTGCATGAACTTATGATATGAGCCAGAGAACTCTAAGTATACTCTAAGTATAATGAAAAAAATGCTTTCTGCATTTCCTTTTAACTTTCCTGTACTGTTCTGAAAAATATACTTTCAATAAAAAAACTATCATCTTCTAGTGTGAAAATGCTGCCACAGCAATTAAGTAGATTCACCAGTGTCATGTATTCTCAAGTAACATTCTCAGGACCATAATTTAAAATTGATTTCTCTCTTCAGTTGTCTGGTTTTGCTCAATTAAGCTTTGAAATATATAGCCACAAAATTGTTTGGGGATTTTTTTACTGTTTGTATGTCTTGCAAACATTCTTATATCAATGCTGAAAAACATTCTAAAGAAGAAAATTTTGAAGAGAGTAGAAGTACTAATCTCAAATCCCTTCTCAGTAGCAAAAATGCAACATGGCAAAAAACAAAATACAGTATTATTAATTATGACTACATCAGGTAAAAAGAAATCAGCTGTGGTATTTTGTTTCAGCAAATCCTTTCTTGCTCATGAACATGTATCACGTATTTTGAGTGCTTAATTTAAAATAGTGCTTGTTGTAAACTCATTCCAGCTTTCAGGTTTCTTGACTCATAAAATCAATTCAGTTGCATGTGATTGATTTCTATCAAGTATGACTAATCAACAACATACTACTTCTGCTTTTTGAGATACTTAGTAAGAACACTTTTTAAAAAAGGAAATAATAAAAATTAGTTCTGAGAAAAAATTTCAGGCAACTTATGTGTGAAAAAAATAATATTCTTATTAATAGCTTCATAATTCTGTGAACACTCATGATCAAATTATGCACTATGGCAAATATGAAGCAATACTTTCATGTATAGGCACATAAATAGCCCCCTTTCATTGTCAGTGCTATTTAAATAGCTTGATCTCCTGGGTAGATCTATTGCAGTAAATCAATATTGCTTGAATGTCTAAAAATGCCATCAAGATACATTCACCATGAAAAAATCAGTAAGAAAAAAAAAAATCTAAAATCTACACAAGCTAGCACTTATGCTTCTTTATTTGCTGCCAATTAAATATGAAGTGGCAATGTTTTGTTAATTACATTTTAGATTATGTATCATCATCAAGGGGTATTTGTGTTTTCCCAGCAGAAAACTATGTAACATGGAAGCAGTACACAATCTGTGAATACAGGGTAAAAATCAAGCACTTCATTCATGCTCTGCCCAAAGCAGAAACTAAAAACAGGAGTCAGGTTGACCTGCAAGGAGATACTACAAACTTGCTAAGTCTCCATTTTGAGTTAGAACACTGTGTAAAAGTCAGCCACATAAGCAAAATTTAGGCAAAACTGCTGTGACACCACCTAGGAAATTGCTATTTTGTCTCTTCAGAGGAGGGTTTCTATTCCTTTTTAATTCTTCCAGAAATAAATATGCAGCTAGGGTAGCACAGGAAGATGGAATGCCAATGGCAGAGGAAAAAAAAAAAAGTCAGAAACCTGAAATACTGAGAGACTCACTACCCTCATTCTCAAGAATGCCAAAACATAAAAGTAGTTGGTGACCTCCCCCTGCTGGCAGTGGAGAGACCAATCTGCCTCCCATCCCTGATAACAGCTGTCCAAAATGTTACTGACAGCCAGAGGGGATTCACCTGGGCTCCTGGTACACATTCTCCTCTAAACAGACAAAGGCACAGCCCAGACCGAGCCTAAGCACAGCACAAGTGACTACAGAGCTCCAGCACTGGCAAGTGCTGCTCTCATCAACCCTACCAGGAGAAAAAAAGAAAAAGGAAAAAAAAAAAAAAGGGTTCACACAGGGACAAGCAAAGCCTGAGGGGGTAAATATGGCCATGTCAGTAATGTCAGCAGCAGGCTTTTGCTTTCCTTCATCACAGAATGATGTTCTGTAGCTACTGAGGGAGGATGGGCTCTCCTGGAAAAAAAAAGATAACAAAGAGTACCTTTGCACATTTGTGAATGCAGTGAATAGTGTTAGAAATTGGGATTGAGGGAAAAATTCCTCCAGATAATGATAAACAGGGGAGAAGCTTAAAAGGTAGCAGGACAAAGTTTTGTTAAAAAAGGATCAAAAGTAAAACTGATGTGCATCAGCTGTAAATCAGAAATACCTTTATTCTAGTGCAGGAGACACAGGGACTAAATTTCAGAAGTAGAAAATCCTAAGGTGTAACCCAAACCAGGATTTAATTAGCAAAGAAAGTTTAATGCTTTGGCTTTTTATGTCAGGAATATGAATGTGAAATAAACAACCTAATTTCTCTAAACAAACTTGTTGGTTGCTAACAGTTTAAGAAGTAATGGTCTTCAGTAGCTACAGGAAAAATGGAGTTAAAAGCTTGGAAAAAAACTGGGCATGCTGTGGGCTCTTCAGCATCAGGAAGATTTAGGAACATTTGCAACACCTGACAGGACTAGTAAAGACAGAACTAACCCTGTCAGAGGCAGTAAGTAGATGAGGTGAATTGCCAGCCAGCAGATATGTGATTTTCTGATCTCCCTGAACTCCCAGTGTGTGATTAGATTCTTCATGGAAACACCAGAAGTATTGAGAAAATAAGAATTACATTTAGGGAAAAAGTGCCATGTCTGTTTTTCTTTTCTCTTCCTGTCTGAAGGAAACTGAATTTCCAGGATGGAAGGAGTCACATCATTCATGACCTGATTACACCAGGGGAGGGGCCCTGCCTAAAGCTATACACAGCTCATGACAAGGGTCTGCTTTGTCTGCTTTGGAGCAAGGATTTTTGGTTTTTCTTTTCACAACTATATCATTCTACTGTATTACATGACCAAAGAACCTGTACCTAGCCCTTCAGCCTCCCATGCCGTGTCTTTTTTCAGATGGATCTTTTGACCAGCTGTTCTGTCTGGACACAAGTATTGCAGCTGCAGCTGGTTATGCCATCTAAATAGATGCAGCAGAGAAAAAGTTCTGGTTTCTCTCAATTTGTGTTTTCTGAGATGTAAAGTTTCATCTGAGAATTTCTGTTCAGCTCCAGAAATTACATTAAATGATCTTTCAAGTCTGTTACTACAACTTGTGACTACACTGTAATATTATAGTGTATAGACTAAAGAGTAACACTATGCTGTCATCATTTGCTCAACAGCAGAAAGATTCCTTTGCAGCTCAGATTAGTTTTGTGGTAAGGAGTGCCAAACTTTGCCCCATAATCTTCAAAAGAAAATACAGTTTCT
Organism: Muscicapa striata striata; assembly: GCA_030060385.1. Taxonomy (NCBI): domain Eukaryota; kingdom Metazoa; phylum Chordata; class Aves; order Passeriformes; family Muscicapidae; genus Muscicapa; species Muscicapa striata. Next base: position 959,914 of record JAREIS010000034.1, on the reverse strand, counting down.
AAAGATACTGAGTAATTGACTTTAACAGTTTGCCTTCTGCAGAAGACATTAACTTCTATGGAAATATGATAATCAGCCTCTGAAGCTTGCACATAATCATTACCAAATTGTACACTTGTAACATAAGTAAAAAGAAATGTTTCATGTGTCTGTGAGCTGCTATAAAAGCACACAAGATCAATCACTCTTCTCAATTCATCTATTTTTAATAAATGGTTTCATACTGCGCTCTTTAGGCTAACTGATCTTTTGATTTTTGAAACCATAAATGAATCTCTGCTTTTTTTAATCATGCTTAAATTCCTTCTCTACTCAGTATGAAAAAAAATTATTTTAATCTATATTCTCTCACACTAGTTTAGAAATGTGTCCTCAAGATGATGATGACATATACTCCTATGTTACTGTTTCTCTGGCCCCAGAGCACTTTTGAAGCACTGGATGTTGTGGAAATAGACTTAATCAGGGTAGAGAAGAGGTGTTGTGCCTGCTGCAGACCTACATAGTAGTTGCATTTTGATTGTTTCACTGGCACTGGAATTCAGCTCCATATGAAAGAGAGCAGAGCATGTTTGCTGATTGAAACAGAAAAGGAACATCCTGTGAAGCCATAAGAAAACCATCCTCCTGTACAATCAAATGTATCATCAAACATAATGACAATTCAGTGTTTAGCTTGCAGAAAAAAATGCTTGTTGAATATGAATAAAAAAAAAAAAAAAAAAGATGACATTTTTTATTGGAAATAATGTGTTATAAAGACTCAGATTAACAATTTCATTTAGGTTTCCTTATAGAGAGTAAGATAAACAGTTAAGAACTACTTAGGATTTTCTTTCTGTATAGTCATACAAGTGTGATAAGTTACTTTATAAAATATCATATTCTTGAACCACAAAACCAAGAAGAAAAAGACTTCATATTCTTAAAAATTTTCTACCAAATAAATACTGATAATTTGTTAGCATTGTCAGCATCCCAATAGCTTAGTGAAGATGAATGCTAAATATTTGAGATATCTTCCTCTGAAAACAATTTGTTCTCTAACTAGAGTCTCAGAAATATTTATCTCCAAGTTGTCTATTGTATATATACTTTCATGGTATACCTTAGCTTCTAAAGTTTTTATTCAAAATGTGAAAGTAAACTCTCTCTAGCCCTATTTCCATGCCTCCCCTCAGGTAATGAAAACTGATTTCTCTTGCTACATTAAAAATAAAGAGTCTATATTCTTATGTTTATGCTACTATGTCATCTCCCCTTATTTTCTCTTCTCTTATTTTCTCTTTCCTTATTTTCTGCAATGTGAAAAGTTTAGCTTCCTGGTTTAGAATATTGTTATGGGATTGTGTTATGTTAAAAAAGCAACTGTTCCATGTAAAAGATTTAACTCAAACATTAATAATTTGGAAACTCCTCTTCCAGTGTAGTGATGAATCTAGTGTGGTCAAGGAAAGAACTTACAGCTGATAGCTCCTTCATAAGGCATATGTTTCAAAATAACATGCATTGACAGCCATTTGATTCTTGTCATGAATCTCTCTCTTGGACTGGACAGGAAAATACATGTGAAGTTTTAAGTTGTGCCCACTGCAAGAGGGGGAGTATGCTTCCACAAATTCCATGGCATTATTTATACTGTGTACCCATAGCCAAGGTTTGAATCTGGCTTGGGCACAATATGGCAGAGACACCTAAGACTAAAGTTTCATATTAAACTGTCTTGGTTTCACTTTACCTCTCAAAACTAAAATCTCAGGACTGTCTTCCAGGCCCAGTGTCTTTGTTGTATACAGTATGCTGGGAGACAGTAGAGAAGGAGTGGATGCAGAAGCTCAGTCTGTGGAGCCACATCCTAGGAAGGCTTTTTCCCCTGCAGCACTCAATCCCACATCTCACTTCCATGCACAGGGATTTCAGCCAGAGAACTGACTGATCACCTCCCTCAGAGAATTTAAGAGAGTGTTCCATCTACTGGAAGTGTTGGCAGCAGTCCCACAGACTCAGATTGCCCAGGACTGGGTCTCTAGTGAAGAGTGGTACTAATGTTTATGTATTTTGCCTATTTTACTAAAAATATTTCAATTTTTGAATGGAGCATTCATATGCATGCTCACCCAGCCAGCAAGTGAATTCTTAGCCCAGCTTAACTGAAGTCCATGAAGTTAAATTGATCTAAAGCAAAAGTTCTTCATTAATTTAACCCAGCAGGAGGTATGAATCACCTGTATTTAAATTAAACATATTTATATGTGGCAAGTAGAAGCAATGAGTTTAACTTATTTTAAACGTTCTTCTGTCTTTCTTTGAGAGATCTGTATTTTTTACAATATTCTTCCATCATAAATTTTAATCAATACAACCTCTCATTTGTTAAATGCCTCCTGTTCCAGCCTTAATTGTGGTCTTCACATATTTTTAAAACATGTCAAACTGTCTCAATGGAGACAAATGTCCACTTGGGACTGTGATGAAATCATTGAGTCAATTTCTGCTTGTGACCTAAGCAGACAAATACATTAACCTCTTATTTTTATTGCTGGAAGTTTCACTTCCTATAAGCAACTTTTATGTGGTCTCAGTGAGAAGGCAGCAGATGATCAGAACAGGGGTTGGAATACAGTGTGGTATGGACAAGCTTTTCACACTGTCCTCACTGTGTCATGTGGAAGCATCCATCAAGTCAGTGTGGGTGTTTGTTGTACTTTGGAAAGCATGGAGAGGTACCAGTGTATGACTTAGGAACTTTCACTTTGGAGTGAGTCCAAAGGGGGCATGAAGATGCTGCGAGGGCTGGAGCAGTTCTGCTATGGAGACAGACAGAGAGAGTTGGGGTTGTACAGACTGGAAAAGAGAAGGCTCCAGAGATACCTTAGAGCCCTTTCCAGGGCCTAAGTAACCAGTGCCTGGACGGACAGTCAGGGCATTGACAGAGACAGGGTTAGGCTGGACATTAGGGAAGAAATTCTTCCCTGTGGGGGTGGGCAGGCACTGAAACAGATTGCCTAGAGAAGCTGGGCTGCCTTATTTCTGGAAGTGTTCAAGGTCAGGTTGGACAGGGCTTGGAGCAACTTCATCTAGTGGAAGGTGTCCCTGCCCATGGCAGGGGGCTGAAACTAAATGGTCTCCAAGATTCCTTCAAACCCAATCCACCCTGTACTGAATTTTAAATCAAGTTAGGAACACAGCAATTCAATATAAGTGATTTTCCACATCCTCTCAGTTGAAAACCTGTATCTTTGGAATAAAGCAGAAAAATGTCAGAGAGCATCAATGTGTATTGAGTAGAGTTTCATGGATTTCATGGTAGGTTATGTCATACAACTCTTTTGCATGCTTGTTGTACTCCTAGGGGAAATGAGTATCCCTTCTGTCTGAAATCTAACAAGAAGCCAGAGACATTCAAGACAAAGTGTCATCAGTCATCAGAAACCAAACTTTGGAAACAAATTAAATATAGCCACACTGAGTCCACCTCTGAAATCTGCCAAATCCACACCTATGAATTCATGATCACCACGACCCAAGCAAGAGCCTGCAAACCTGCCTTACTCCCACAGTTTGAGAAGCACTCACATCTAAAATCACCATTTCTCTGCTGTTTGTCTTTCTCAACTCACATTTGATAATCTTCATATGTCAAGAAGTCCTGGCTAAAAATGTCATCGGCTTGAGCTTTCAGTCAAAGACCTAAGAAATTAAATCATATAGATGCTCAATGGTTCAACAGATGGACTTAAGAGTTCATGTGGTCTACAGAGGGCAAAAAGAAATGAAAAACATAAAAAACAATTCACAAGTGGAAAATTACCACTAACCTCAAAAATGATTAGGTAGTTGTTTAAAGGCAAGTCTCTCACTGGAAACTCCATGACTGAGCAGCTGTTCAATCTTCCCTTTCCCCCTTCCAGACCACTCACTGGCTGTCCCAAGGAAATGAAGAGGCCAAGTTTTGGAGGACATCAGCAGCCTGCCCCATTTGAGGTGTCAGGGAAGGGAGACCCTCGCTATATGGGTGATAAAATATTTTCTATTCCTGCTCAGAATTGATGCAGGTAGTTGGTCCCCTTCACTAGTCCCCACCAGTCATCTCCATCTGAGTTTTCTGGTATTCCTGCAAATCATCTCTGCTTCTAATCATGCTCACTGGCCATAGCCTTTTACAGTCATTTAGATTAGCCAGATTTAACACATTGCTTTAGCATCCACTGTTGGCTGGATTCCTGTTCTGCTGCTATCCCGGCTTGCTGAGCCATTCCTTACACAGAAGCCTCTGGCAGTATTTCAGCTCCCAAGAAAGCAGGCATGGATAGGCACAATCCATTCAGCATCCATGACACAGCTGACCTTATCAGTATGGAGTATTTTCTCTATTCTTCAAAAAATAATACTACTCAGAATTCCTTGTGCAGTTTTCCTTCAGACCAGGCTGAAGTTGTATATCATACTGAAAACCCTCACCCCAGGCTCTCTGCAAATCATTTGCCTATGTTTTCACAACCTGATTATTAATGTCATCATATCACTCCCTCAACCTCAAACAGAAGTGTTGTTAATGGAAGTGCCATATGTCATTGCCAAGCTGTGTGAAATTTGGTCTTGTTTCTGCCTGTGTATTCCCCTACTTTAGCCACCTTCTGCACTCTCTGTTTTTCACCATTTCCCTCAGCACCTGTGGGGTAATAATTTTCAAGCCTAGTTCATCAGTGCACTAATAAAACCCATAAAAATAGTATAGAAGGAGTCATGGATGCTGTGTTCAGTATAAATTCAGCCAAATACAGAGCTGTAGTGCAAAAAATTAGGGCTCATTTGGTAACACTCCAGTGTTGGAGCAGGAAAAAACTGACTTAAGTTCTTCTACTGCTGTAAGTCATGCAGAAGAGCTCACTGACCCAAGGATAATGAATACAATAGATTGCAGAATTAGTTCTTAGTGTCTGGGGTAGGCAATCTGTAGATCTCTCCCTGTGAGGGAAAGCAGTTGGGGAACTTCAGTGGTTACAGGCTCAGTCCATAAACCCCACCCTTTAGAATGTCCTTTCAGTGACATTTGTTTGGTAATTTTTATTATTTCTAAGTTACAAGAATGAAGACCATGCAGGAGGGGAAAAAAAGCCTATGCCCTCTGCCTCTATTATTCTTCTACCTTATATTTGAAGATATTTGTTCTGTAACTCCTTATATAGCTAAATAAACAAATGAGTTCCCAAACACAGCACATGGAGCTCTCCAAACCTGTAGATATAAATCCAGTGATTTCTGGTTTGACACTGTAACAGATTTATCTGAAAATGGTTTCTATTAAAAGAAAATTTCTATAAACAAAAAAAAGTGTCTTCTGAAAGGAGTGAAGAAAAAGAGGTGGTGTTGAAGGGAAAGCAACAAACGACAAAAGGAAATGAAAAGCTGGGAAAATAAAAAAAAATAAACTAAAAAATCAGGTTTGAGGTTACAAAATTGCAGTCTGGATTATTATTACCACAGTTCTTTAATTTAATTTCAGTTTCAAGAAATATTTGACCGATTAAGAGGTTTTGTTTCCCTTCATTAACTTGATTTTTAGAAATTTCATGAGAACATCTTTCTTTATGATTTGTCCTGATTAGCTGAGGCTTCATCTTTATACCATCAGTGTTAACTATACTTTGATGGTCAAATATCAGCACCAAATTGAAAGCCCCAGGACAATACTCACTGTTTCAAACTATATCTCTACCACTGTTAATTATATAGCTAACAGTAAGTGAAACAGAAACTTGCCTGGATTTGAAGATAGGGAAAATAACTGCTTTGAGCAGATAAGCAAACAGTGTGGTTTTATATCTAGACAGCAATCCTCAGCATTTGCATCACTGTAAAAAGGTAGAAATACCCAAACCCTGTAAACTTGTTCTAACCTCTCTGCTGTCACTATAATTAATTTCCATGAGCTATTTCCACCATCTTGCATTTAAAAAAGGAAAAATGCCTGCAAAATACAGAGCAGAACTTCCAGGTAGGAGTATGAGTGTGCCTTACTACATTTTTTGTACCTTTTTTGTGTTGACTCCTCAAAAATCATCTCTGGGAGAAGAAGCAATTTGTGGCTGTAGTATTTGAAAGTGTGGGGTGAAACACTTTGGTTTTGTCTTTTTTAGTCAATTGACTCATCCCTAGCTGTATCCAAAGCCATTGCACCAAAGCTGCATATGCTGCAAAGTTTGAAGGCACCTTTCCATAAGGTGTGGCTCAAAACAAGTAACTCCAAAATTATGACTTTTACTGTAGAATAATGTAATTCAAAATGAAGTCTTGAGCCCCAATAGAAGTTTAGTGTAGAACAATAATTATTTTCTACAGAAATCATAATTATATTTTGGAGAAATAAGTAATATGTTCTAAGGGAGATATTTAAATAAGACGATATTTTTATTCTTATCTTTATACTATCCCATAACTTTTGTGCATTTCTTTTACCAAGAAAAGAGTTTCTTTTGTCCTCAAATGAAAACAATTCTCTCATATACACAGACTTCCTTTGTTGAAATTTGCAAAAAAAAAAAAAAAAAAAAAAAAAAAAAAAAGACATATTGTCATTCCTCAGAGAGTTTAAATTATGTTATGAAAGTGTCATGGCCATTTAATCTATTTATATTCAGCTCCAATTTCTAGTGGCTTGGATGTTTTTTCTATTTCTGTACCCTGTAGGGAAAATAAATACACTTAGGGCTCAGCACTGCCACAGAGATTTACTGTTCCTCTCAAGTGTATATTTTGCCACTTTTGCATAAAAAAGTATTTTTAAAAAAATGAAAGAAATCATACTCGTATCAATGCTTGTTGCTATACATAATGTGCAGTACACAAAAAAAAATCATTATTGCATAGCAAAGATACAGTTTCATGCAGAACACAAGGTTCAAATATAAGAATATATTCAGGAATCAAGCACTAAATTATGCATGTCTGATAGATTTGTTTGCATGGGACACAGAAACTCAAAAGTGGGGTTGTGGCTTAGAGCAGTAGAAGGAGATGTTTAGCTGAAAAGGAGAAGAAAAGGTAGGAAAGAGTAAAATAGCAGAAACTGGGCTGTCATTCAATGGACCATATGACTATATATTCCATTTTCATTGTGTGCCTCAAGCTGTCCTTGAAAGGCTTTGTCAGGCCCTTTCAGTGAGCTGCAACATTTTTGAAATCCATCGGTCTAATGCTGCATCCATCAGTCCTAGGAAAACCACTGGAAGACAGAATATTTGTGATGAGAGAGAACATCAAAAGAAAGACTTCTGCCCTCACAAAAAACAAGTAAAAAAGAAACTGAAGGACAGGTAAAGAAAAAGAGAGCAGTCAACATGAATCTGAAAGTGTCCCATAATATTTTGTGGGGAAGAAAAGGAACTTTTGTCAGCAAAAAAAGGTAGCTAACAGGTTTTCATAGGGATAGAGGCTCAGGCATTATTCCAGCTATCCTCAGCAGCAAAAAGAGATGTCCACTAATAAAGAATTAAAATAAAGTTTTGAGTGTTAGGGTTTCAGTTACTTACATGGAATGAGGTGCAGGAGAAAATACACAGACAAAAGTCTATTATGCACTCAGGAAAAGGTAGGCAATTAGAGATCTATTTTCAGTCACCCGCTCTCAGAACAAGAAAGCCTTGTATATAAAATCTAGCTTCTATTTAACTTGTTGAAAGATGTTTCCTGCAAAATTTGAAAAATTAATTTTGAGAAAATTTTTGAGAGGCTGTGTTTCAAAATCTGTGCTTACCTACATCAGCTATTATGAAAGAATGTTGCCTTAAAAGTATGAATTCTGTTTATTTCCCTCTGAAGCTATCAGTTTGTTTGCAGCACCACACTTTGATGACACAGAGACATCATAATAGCATAGGAAGAGAATCAAGCTTGTGATGGGCTGATTACACAAAATATCACTCTATAATTTAGTTTGGATAGATACCAATATTCTGTTGTTAAATAATGCAAATATTTTCTCAATTGAGTGACCTTTTGGAAGTTGCCTCCTCTCTCCCTTTGATGCTTCATCAATATATCCTTCCCTACAGTAATTCATCCCTGATGACTCTCTGTAACACAGCAGCATGCTGCAATGCCTCCTCCTGGATATTTCATTTTACCACACACTGCCCACATTTGGATGGCTCCCAAAAAGCTCTGGGAGCCATGAGAGCCTGCTGCAGCTAAGCCCTTTCTTCTTTCACTGCTCTTATAGTGTACAATGCCAAGAGTTTTATGTACACTAAAAATGTATATTACTGTGCTTAGATATTGTTTATTACAGGCAACTACAGCATCATAAGCACTGGCAATTTAATCCTGATTTTCGTGGCCCTTATGATCCCTAAAGACTCTTGAGTGCAGTGATTGCAAATGAGTCTATGTCATGATGAGGTCATTGTGCTTGTAAGCCTATGATTTCAAAGAGAATCTGAAAATTATGTTCATGCACTATCTGAAAGGCTCAGTAGCCAAAGCTTTTTTAAAAAAATAATCCAAAATGGCTTTAATTTGAAAAGCCTCATAGTTTCAGGGTTATGTGTCCTAACATTTTTAAATATCCACAACTAAACATACCACCATCACATTTGTATAAGAAGTAGCAGCAAAATTTACATTTAATACCTTCAAGAATGATGCAACAGATGAAAATGTAGACTACAGCAACAAAGAGAGCAGAGGGCTGTTGTGGAGTCATTAGATCCTTAAACTGCATGATCTACTGGAAAGGCAGGGGAATGAAAGAGTTAACAAAATGGACTTTGCTGAAATAAAGAAAAGAAAGAAGTAGAATGCATCTGCTTCCACAAAGACTTACCTGATGTTTAAGTGCCATGGAAAGCTAAATTATGTTGAAGATTTTATGTAAAGACTGATGATATCTACAGATGAATACTGAAAACAATAAAGATTTTAGATTCATTTTTGTGCTTATCCTTCATTTATAGCTCAAGCTACCCCACCAAAATAATCATCAAGTTCCAGCTGATGTAATTTTACAGAAACATCACAGCATGCATCAATGGTTAGGGAAAATGGAGATCAATAGAAATGGAAAGGAAAAGGAAGAGTTATAAAACACAGTGTATTTCACTGATTCCAAACTCCTTACAAAAGGATCTTTAAGTGAAAGTAGCCCAGTGCTTTGTTTCTCATGTGGGTTTTTTTTCCTTTTCCTTTTTTTTTTTCTTAAAACAATCATTCAGCATTAAAAACTTCTGTAATAAAGTTTCATTAAATGCTCCATAACACAGTATGCAAATGAACCTGATTTTCCTTCAGCATATTGTTGCACTTTCAAAGGAGCATGCTTTGTTTTTGTCAACCACCAAAGAACAGAGAAATAGGCTGTAATATTTTCTTGCTGACTTCCATCTGATACATCAAGGCAAAATAGCTCTATTAACTGTTACATTTTTTTCTTTTCACAGATGAGAAAAGATATTCTCATCAAGTTTACAACACATGCATTCTGTTCCAACAAGTTTACATTTTCATCAATTATAAATCTTACCCTTTGCCAAATGCAGTAAAATCAAGATACACCTGAAGAAAACATGGAGAATGGATAAACCAGGAAATATCAACATAATTCTGTAACACCTACTGCTTTGCACTGCTAGCCAAGATTTTACTTTTTTTTCATTTTTCAGCTGAACTACTATGCTATTTAAAGAAAATTGACTTCAACTTTGTACTCCACGTGGTGGACATTTATGTCAATATAAGAGAATAATCTGGTTTCAAGGCAATTATTTTCAGGATCTGGAATGATTTCTTCCTATACCTTTTAGGACAAGAAAAAAAAAACATACAGAGCAAAACAGTGTCATGAATAGCAGTTTGTTTCTTACTAAAACGACTTGGACCTAATTCCACTGAATTTTTGTTTTCACTGGTAAGTCTCATCAAATGAATGTTTTCCCAGTGCTATCATCCCCAGTGCTGATGTCTTTCACATTTGAGAACAGGCTTTTCTGACCCATCTTCACCTCACACAGTAAATTTTTTCCCAAAAACCAATCTGTGTCTGAATCAGTATTTCTTTCAAAGTAGTCTGGCTTGCTTTCATAGTTGTAGATTCCATTATTTTTTTATTTTGAACCACACTTGCTACACTATAAAAGAACAAATAAATGTATCTACATGTACAGATCATCTTAATGCATGTCTTTCCTTCCCTAAACATCCCACAGCCCTGTGCTACTCTGCACAGGGTGATGTTGTGTCCAAATGGTGCTCTGCTCTAACCCATGGCAGCTAACCCATGTCCCACTTGGACATGGGGGCTGAGATGCTCCTGAAACAACACTGCAGGGTCTCTCCAGACAGGGTGTCCTCTCCTCTGAGTTCTGATTTTGGTGTTTCCTCTAACTCTGCCTGCTGGCTCCTGTTATAAGTCTGTGAGCAGCACACCAAGGTAATATTTGGGTTCCTGTTCCTGCCACAGCCTTTCCGTGCTCCTTGGTGGGTGTGCAAAAGCTTTCATCACAGAATAGATCTACTAGTCTTTACTTATATATATACTCATAATCCTTAAAAAGCTCTCCAGTTTGAAAGTTGACTTTTGGATATCTCCCTGTTGCAAAACAAAATGAACTTTGATATTTGATGTTAAAGAATGAAGAGAAATTGAACTGGAAATTGGAGTTCAAGTGATGTGAACCCGTTTTAATGTAAATTTTGATTGTTCACATGGCTTTGATTCCAGTTTGCAGTGACCAAAACATTTCAGTATTTAATACTGAATATGTTAATTACATTGACAAACCCCCAAAAACCCTTTACCTTCTCTATTCCTCAATGTTTGCTCTAATTGTGTTTATGAAAAGTAGCATGTCCTCTCCATCTTTATTTTGACCTGTTAAAAAAAAGCCCAAATTATTTTTCTCCACTTGGTCTACTTTGTTAAATTATCTAAGAATTCATTCTAAAAATATTCAGTTTCTTAGCTGAACATATTTGCTTAGAGTGTAAGGTCAAAATTATTCTTTTATATATATATAAATTAATTTGGTTTTGTTATCCTTACATCGCACATTTTTATACTCAAAACAATTCAGTTCTTCCTGCATTTATGATGGTCACGTTCTTACCAATAGTATCTGCAGACAGATATAAATAATAAACTTATTTTTTCCCCTAAGGTCATGACTGCCGATGTTTAATTAAAATCCATTCATAATCTTCCTCAAAATAGTATATCTCATCATCAAATCCAACATTGTCTTCCAGTTTCTTTTCCATATTAAATAGTATCATTATTTGTGTGAATATTGTATCTTTTTAATATTAACTTTTAAACTAACAAGAGCATTTCTGCTGTATATTATGTCTTAGAGGTCGAAGTATGTACAAGTTTGGGTTTTCTTGCAAAACATTTTAAAAATATGCTTGATCTCTATAGTTGTTTTTTCGTCAGGAGAGAGACCTCAGTGTGCAAATATGGAATGAGAAATCTAACTGAAAGTGACCGAATTCAAAGAAGGGTGATCAAAAAAGGAGTTGTTCGGAGTGGCAGCATGAGACACAAAATAGTAGTGCTATGGAAAGTGAAAGAATAAGCAGAAATATAAAAGGTATGCATGTGTGACTACTAGAGTAAAAGAGAAATTTCACAAATACATAAAAAGAGTGCCCACAAACCACTTACAAAGAATTCATCCATGCCTTTCTCCCTCTTTGGGTTCCTCTGTCAGCTGGTTGTTCTGTGAATGTCAGTTAGATTTCCCAGTCCTTGAATATTCCTATCTCCCCTGGTTATATCTGTCATGTTTATGAACACAAATAACAATCTTGGGAAACAGCCCATACTTCTTGTCTGAAGCACAGGCTAGGCACAAAGCTGCCAGAGAAGTTCTCTTATTCCATAGAGAATAGAGTCTGTATTCTGCACTACTGTCTGTAGTGCAACTGCACTGATCGTGTGGCATGTGAAAAATTAGGATTCTGACACACATTGGGGAACAGTTCATAAACATGTGTTTTTACTGACTGTGTTCAAGAAAATACCTGGGAACATTGTTATTTATTAGATTTGCTCTAGGGCACTAAATAACAATTTGAAAATATTTATAAGGAAAAAATCCCACATCCAATGGTATGTAATGCTTTTTCTTTTAGAACATTGGACAATGGAAAATGAAAGCTGATTATGCAATTGTTGCCATTAGCTGCCAAACACACCATTACTGGTAACTGGCTTTCCAAACTATTTTGATAATTAATATGGGATTGAGAAATGTCTGATCTAAAATGAACATGGTGCATTTAACCCAAGTAACCAATTACTCATACAAAGTATCTTGGCTGAAGGAATATGAACTTAGAGTACTCAGAGCAGGCTGTGTTTCTGATTTCACTGAAGATATCCTAATTGACAAAAGCATGAGTGAAGTTATAATCTCAGGATTTTACAACCTAAATGAAGACCTTTATATATTTGCACAGTTCAATATTGCTTCAAGGTAATATTAAAATGAATCCATTATTAATAGTTTATACTTACCCTTAAATTTAAGTAGTACCTGAACTTAATTAGAGACTCATCTTCATGCAGCTTTCACTAGCATAAAATTATTTTTAGCTAGTGTCACTTACCCCAGAAATTATTGCTTTGTTTTCATACTTAGAAAATCATACAATATAATAGCTCATAAAATGGGCCTATACATGAATACATAAAGTGATATATTTTTCACAGCTGAAAGGGAGCAAGAAGAAAAAATAAAAACCAGTATCTGGTGGAACAGTGGAACTGAGTGAAGCCCGTAATACCAGTAATATTATGAATGATGTCAAGTATAGTAAACATCCAAAATGTACCATGAATTTTCAGTCAAAGTGAGAAGAATGAATATGAAAGGGTGAACAGGAAGCTTCTATAAAGATGACTTAATTTCCAAGACCTCTTATTTTAGGAAGGTTTTTTTGCTAGTGAGTTTTTGATTACTTGTTCTGACTGCTTTATTTCATGTCATTAAAAAGAGGTAAAGAGGAAGGAAGGAAGGAAGGAAGGAAGGAAGGAAGGAAGGAAGGAAGGAAGGAAGGAAGGAAGGAAGGAAGGAAGGAAGGAAGGAAGGAAGGAAGGAAGGAAGGAAGGAAGGAAGGAAGGAAGGAAGGAAGGAAGGAAGGAAGGAAGGAAGGAAGGAAAGGAAGGAAGGAAGGGAAGAAGGAGGAAGGAAGAAGGGAGGAAGGGAGGAAGGGAGGAAGGGAGGAAGGGAGGAAGGGAGGAAGGGAGGAAGGGAGGAAGGGAGGAAGGGAGGAAGGGAGGGAAGGAGGAAGGAGGAAGGAAGGAAGGAAGGAAGGAAGGAAGGAAGGAAGGAAGGAAGGAAGGAAGGAAGGGAAGGAAGGAAGGAAGGAAGGAAGGAAGGAAGGAAGGAAGGAAGGAAGGAAGGAAGGAAGGAAGGAAGGAAGGAAGGAAGGAAGGAAGGAAGGAAGGAAGGAAGGAAGGAAGGAAGGAAGGAAGGAAGGAAGGAAGGAAGGAAGGAAGGAAGGAAGGAAGGAAGGAAGGAAGGAAGGAAGGAAGGAAGGAAAGGAAGGAAGGAAGGAAGGAAGGAAGGAAGGAAGGAAGGAAGGAAGGAAGGAAGGAAGGAAGGAAGGAAGGAGAGAGGGAGAGAGGGAGAGAGGGAGAGAAAAGAAACTAATTTGCCAGTTCTATTTTATCACTTTCTAGGGGGATACTATAACAATAGTATAATAATAATAATAATAATAATAATAATAATAATAATAATAACAATTTTTCTGCTACACGGCTTTTTTGTCATATTTGCACAACCTTGGTGTGCCTTTACTGTGTAAAACATATTAGAAATTCTCTATTTTACTCTATTAATCCCACTGCTCTATGTTCTGGATGGTTCATTACAGAAGGCTGCTCTCCCAAAAATGACACACAGTCCATGTTCTCAGTGAAACCTAAATAGCTCATTGTGAGGGCAAATTTTACACCTCAAGCCAGAGGATTGTTCATACTATGAATAGAAGCCTTTCTATCTTCTGTACCCTTGACATTACACCCATCATGTTACACTCAGGCAAATACACTGGATTTCAGGGAGCTGCTTAATACTAAACATGCCTGAAGGCAGATTGTTATGCTCTCTACAAGTTGCAGAAGGACTGATAAAATGAATAAATTTTTTTTTTTGCACTAGTAGAAGTTTTGAATAGGAAAAATAGATTTCAGACTCTTATATCAGTACAGCCATTTTTGCTTAATAGCAAGTTAAAAATAAAGTAAAAGATCCTTTTATAGATGGATTATAATGAAAATATTTCATTAGAAGAAAGCCATATCCTTAATCACTAGAAAGTGAAATAGACCTTCTTAATGATAAAATAGGCAAATCAAAATGTTCTTTTTAAAGATATTTGGATAAAGATTAATCTACCATAGCCACTATGGAAAGAAAAAATATTAGGTGAAGATTTGGAAATCCAAATGTATAACATGGAGCACCTGCAAAACCTATCTCTCCATAAATTGTATTAACAGAAATTCTTCATCTCAGTGTCCCTTTTCTGTAGAAACCGTACTTGATACAATCATTTGTCTTCCTAGATGGCCTTGGTAAGAACACAATTATTAGTAGCAATGGAAGAAAGAACATTAAAAATTACTGGATGTGCATTTGGGTGACCATATTTGCTTCCTATAGGTCCTAATACTCTCGAATTTTCTCTCTGTAGAAAAAGATGGGATGACTAAGTTGCTGTAGATTTTACCCCTTATTTTTAAGAGAATTTTAACTAGAAAGAATTTTTTTACAAAAACAAATTTACTAGCAGAATTCATGGAAGAAATTCCAAGAATTTCCTAGCAAAGCTTTCCTTCTTAAGCCACTGGAAGTTTTGGCCAACAGAGCAGCCCAACTGAGAGTATTTTAGGGAGCAGCATAAACTCCCTAGCGAGCACTAAGGAAGTATCAACTTGCTTGTAGCTCTTGAGACACTAAGCAGAATTCTTAAAGGTGAAGAGGTGGCTAGAGCCTCTCTCCTTCCCTGCAAGAATTCTAACTGGGGCCAACACCATGCTGGTGCTGAGCTGAGTTCATTTAGGGAGATTTCATAATTTCACAAGAAAGACAATATAATTGCAAAATTATTTGCAGTCTTGAGAGGAAATGTTTCTGAAAATAATCTGAAGGCAGAGTTGAACAATTTAAAACTGGATTTGCCTGCTTTTGTTTAGGAGTTTTGTTTTTTTCTTCATGATAGAATTAATCTATTAATATTCTCTTTTTACCTTGGTGCCAATTTTTGGTAAGACATTAGTGCAGTATTTCAAAGAAATAAGAGCTATGTAAAGAACTTCTCTTTTCAGTGTTTTGGTACTGCTTCAAAGTAGATTTTTCTGACTCCTGGGAGCATTGAATTGGCTGGTTTGCCATTTAAAACACTAAAAATAAATTTAACTGTACCAGTAAATAGTTTCAGGTGCTCAGATCTAGAAGAGAACAATGTCTGTACCTGATTTTTGCACAATCTCCATCCTTAATGACTGATCTGTAATATTGATCATGTGCTATGGCAGGGAAGAAGGCTTTACAACTGACACCAGTAAAATTAAAGCATTTGGAAAACACTCATTTTTTTATATAAATATGAATATTTATAGTCTATATTGCATTCTCTAACATGAAATGGTAGTAAAGTTTGATCTTTATTCTGCAACATAACAAAGCTTACACTTACAATAATTCAGAGGACAGAAGCAGAGAAAAATTGAGGTTCTGACACCATCCCAGGCTTCAACACTATTGTCCTGGTTTCAGCTAGGGTAAGTTAATTTCTTCTTAGTAGCTGTTACATTGCTGTCTTTTGAGAAGAAGAGTCAGCATATGCAAGTTAAAATGTCATCACATATTCTGCTGAAGCAGACTCCCTAGAATTAGGATTTTCCATAGTTCTGCAAGGTCATACTTACTTTGACAAATTTCTTATATTTCATGTACCTTTATATTTGTGGCTTTTTTTAATTTCCAAAATAATACAGGAGGAAATTCTGATGGAAAAATCAAACAAGGTAAGTATAAAATTTTTCAGGTGAAAATAACAGGAAATTAAACATCTCGAAGACAAATTAACTAGAATAATATTCAGTCCATTACACAACTTTATTAGTAATATTTGTGTATTATGAGTGCTAATAACTGATGCTGAACTTGGCCTCTTCAAAAACAAGCATAATGATCAGGTTCTTCCCTGGATATTGACAAGGGAAAAAGCAAAGTAAGAGAGAAGATTCAGCACCAGCTTTGTTCACTTCTGATTGTAAAGGTTGCTAAAAAATGTTCTGCTGGGAATATCACACAGGCATTTCTCTTTTGCTGCAAGCTGGAGGAATGCAGTGTGCTCCTTTTTTGCTTTGCCCAAAACACTTCTGCAATTGTACTGAAGGATAATTGGCATAAAGATGACTTTCTCTAGAGATTCCTTTACACTTGGAAACACCTCAAGCTCTTCCCTCCTTTACAGGAGGCTGAAGATTTTTTAACTATATTGGAATAAAAGGACAAGGGTAGTGCAGCTGACCTGGAAAACCAACACCTCATCTTTCTTGTTTAATGATGCAAAAATGAACTGGTTTCACATCACTGAGAATTTACAGACAGAGGATCCCAAGTGCCTCTTTATGTCTCTCATCTTAGTTAAAGACATGAAACTTGGTTAAGGAAAATTAATTTGCTCAAATTACAACAATCCTATATATAAGCATTATTATTAAAAGTGGAACAAAATTATTTATGAATATATTTTAAACGAATCAGTGAATTTCTACTATAACATCATAGGGACTGGTACTAAACCCAAGGGTCTAGAGCATTTCATAAAGCAAATTATATACTGCATTTCCACAATTAAAGATAATTATCATATTAAATAATTGTTGATAAGCTTTGGCAATAACACTAGGACTGGTGAAAAGGAAAATAGAGCAGGTGACACATCAAGCAGAGACAATGATTTTAAAATAATGTTAGGAAACAGAAACAGTTTGGAAAAAAAAAAAAAAAAAGGTGAGGGAGATACATAAATAGCAAGTCATTCTCAGAGAAGGCCAGTAAAGAGTCAAAGAGAAAAAAGAAATATTGCAGAGATAAAGGAAGTTACGAGGAAATAAAATGTGATCATATAAAAAATTGTAATAATAGACCTAGGTGGATTTGTGAAACAAAGTATTTAAAGACTAAGAACAGCTGAAAGAATTAAAGATATGAATTGGCAAAGCTAACCCAAAATTAAGTAGTGTTTATCTGTGCTAAAAGTTAGATTCCCCAAGCTCCTAGAAACATGGCAGTGAATAAGAGGCCACATGTCTGAGGCTGCAGGAGGCTGAGGGAAGGAAGTTGGGCAGGTCTGTGCTTATCTGCAGTCCTTAACATCTGAGACAGGACATATGGTGTGCTCTGGTATGGGAAAAGATAAAATTTTTACTGGGCAGCACTGGATATTGAAGACATGGGTTTATTTCTACCTGTTTCTGTCATGATGGAGCACATAATACACCTTTATGCAATCAAATATGTTTACAGTTGGACTAGCACTAGGACTACTGAAGAAAGAAAAAAACAGGTGAAAACATGGAGAAACACTGAGGATGGCAAAAAAAGAAAGAGAATTGCTTCCAAAAGACTATTTTTGTAATTTCTTATTACCCTTTTGATTACTTCACTGACACGTTCTTTGGTCCTTCTTCCTATTTGCATGAGCCATCAGATTGATACTAGCCTTCAGGGAAAAAAAAACAGCTAATTATCTTTAGAAGAAAGTAGATTTCAGGACTCTCAGCACTCTCTCCTACCTGGTTCATGGCCCATGCACTGGTATTTCAGCCATCCAGTGTGGCCACCACCAGTGGCTCAATTGCCTCCTTGTTATGCAACAACATGTGCCTCCAGTCTGATGCATTAGGTCTTGGAAACACACTTCTGAACTCATTACCTCAGGCCATTACTCTGGGAAAAAGGCTTGTTTTAATAAAGAATAACAGAAAGATTAGCAAGAAATTCTTCTACCTACACCATGCTGTTTACATTTCAGCTCTGTTTTATTAATTGCCAAGAGTCTGGGACCACTTTCCTTACTCCCAGTTGCTTTCTACTGACTTCTCCAAACTTTAGAAACAATCTCATCACAACAATTAACGCAGGAAAAGAAAATCTTGTGCAGTTGATTGCTGTCACATTTGTGGATGCTCAGCTGTGTAAAGAACCCTGGCTACAAACCCCTGGTATAAACTTACTTGTCTTTGTTGTTTTCACAGCATTTTTACCAAGTAATTTCACTCAGAAAACAAGTGTCTATTTAAACAAACACTGCAGCTGTGGGATGTTTCAGACTTGTGGAAAATCCTCCAGCTAACATGTTCCTGGATTCATTTTCACATCAGTGGTGTCAGAGCAGACTCTTTTCCATGCTCAGAACTGTTCCTCCACAGCCAAAACACAACACTGTTTGTTCTGGGCTTTTACCACTGACCTTCCCCATGCACTGTGTGCAAGGATGTAAATAGGATGTGTGTGTTTATCAGTGTTCAGCTGCATGTGTGAAAATGCATTTCCCAAACAGCTTCCAAAGACCTTTCCTACAAATGCCATATAGCTGTTCCACCTTTTTTTTTTTTTTTTTTTTTTTTTTTTTTTTTTTTGCCACACTCTCCTACTTCTGAATTCACAGACTTGTTAATTGTCCAAAAGGCTTACATAGATACAGGTGAACAGATTCAAAGTCCTGGAACACACTGCTACACATTTTAGGTTTTGCAGCTCATTATCTGGCCTTCTGACCTGCTATTTACTGTGATGATTCTGAACGATTATGGACTTTTTTTTCCTTTTACAATCATGCTAAAAAGAGGAAAAAGACATAAGCTAGATGAATATTTGGTGTTTCTATGCCATTCCTTTTACCCTTTCAGAAATGACTGTAGAGTGGCAGAGCCACAGATAATTGCTATCAATTGCACAGATAAACATGGGGAAGCTTCTTTGTCAGCAAGGCTGGAA
This sequence comes from Muscicapa striata striata, assembly GCA_030060385.1. Taxonomy (NCBI): domain Eukaryota; kingdom Metazoa; phylum Chordata; class Aves; order Passeriformes; family Muscicapidae; genus Muscicapa; species Muscicapa striata. The sequence goes on along the minus strand of JAREIS010000034.1, from coordinate 940,895 downwards.
TTTGTAGAAACCTGAGGCTAAACATTAAAATATTCCTATTAAAAAAAGCTTTATAGCAACACAAAACCAGTTATCATATTTAAGGACATTCCTAGTAGGAATACATTTTATATTTCTTACATTGGATTTTTTACCTTTAGTGAAGTAAATTCTTAATTAAGATGACTGCATGAAAAGTGAGACTCCCTCCAAATAGTTGCTATGTGGACAAAACTAAAATCTTTAGCTCAGTCTTTAGGAATTCCTAGCAACCCAGAAGCTTGCCACCACTTATTTTCTAAACTTTCTTTTGTAAATAATAGATGTGCCCTCAGAAGGAAAATATTTGTATGTTGCACACCATAAGCCTAGCATCTGCTAGCTGTTTTCTTGTTTGGCTCCTTCTTCTAGTGTTCCTTTGTTTGCAAAATACCTGAATCCTGAAATCAATTTTTTTTCAGTATTTCAGGCAATAATTATGGATGTGACTGAATTTTGGATCTCTGATTTTTTAAGGTGCCATAGGGAACTCTAAACAAATTCTAATTTGAGAATATTTGTACTTTTTCTTCACACAGATTTTGAAAAAAAAATAAAAACAAACATAACATAATCAAAGAGATTTTCAAGATGTCCTTGTCTGTTGCACACAAAAGAGGAAAGGGTGAAGTTTGCCTGTTGTTATGAAAGCTAGCAGAGGACTTACAGTTAAAATTATGCTAGAGTGAAACTGTTTCCACCTGCAAGTATGGTAGGAGTAGATGTTCTGTGAGGAAAAACACGACTTTGATCAGCCAACGATCCTGCAGCTGGATCTCAGACAAGCTGAGAGCTAGATTTGTTCAGCATGGAGAAGTTTTCAGGGAGACCTTGTTTTGGCCTTCCAGTACCTGAGAGAGTTTATAACAAAGAGGAAGGCAGATTTTTTAATATGGGCAGATAGAGATAGGACAAAGGGGCAATGCTTTTTAACTGCAAGAGACCAGGTTTAGATTAGATGTTAGGAAGAATTTTTTTACTCAGAGGGTAGTGAGGCACTGGGACACATTGCCCAGAGAAGTTCTGGATGCCCTATCCCTGTAAGTGTTGAAAGCCTGGTTGAATGGGGCACTGAGAAAACTGGTCTAGTAAATGGCATCCCTGTCCATGGCAGGGAAATTGGACCTAGATGATCTTTATGCTCCCTTCCAACCCAAACTATTCTGTGATTCTAAACCAGGTGCATCAAGGATGGTGCCCAAAGGAAAGTGGGTGAACATGGAGAGCACTCAGAGGACAGGGCCATCTCTCTCACTCCACTTCAGGTGGTGATATAGCTAGAGCCTATCTCAAGGGTTTGCACTCAAATACATGCACATGAAAAATAAGTAGGAGGAATTTAGGGTCCATGCACTGTCAGATGTCTGTGACATCACTGGAAATGATGAGATGTGGTAGCACTGCAGAGTCTGTGGGAACACAGTGTCAGTCACAAGGCAACAGTCAGGGAACACTTAAGCCATTTGGACATGAAGAAGCTTACAGGATTAAAGATGCATCCCTGTGGATTCCTGCATATATCATCAGAAAGTCACTGAAAGCCACTGTAAGTAATTTTTGAAAGGTGATAGAAATCACAGAAGTTTCCTATCAACCATAAAGGAGGTAACAAGGGTGAAAATCAAGACACGACCCAGCCTAACCCCAGGAAGACTGCAGAAAAAGTCCTCTGGAAAGACATTTTCAAACACATATTTTTCAAAGAGTGATTTGGAAGATGAATATGAATTTACCTAGGATAAATTAAGTCTGACAAACTAGTTATTTATTATGAGATGACTCATGTTTTAATAGACTGTTTCAGAGTGTTTTAACTTGCACAGGGACAAGGGAGTAAGAATCTTTCAGTAACAATAGTTAATACCCCATATTCTGCCAGATAGATATTTATAAGAGGGGTTTCTGTAATGATGAAAACCTACTGAATTGAATCCAAAATCAAAATATTAAAATAAACATCCCAGGACTGTGATGCAACAGAAGATAGATCTTGCTCTGGAGCTTCATTTGGATCTTCTCTGAATTTGGCTCCCAGTCAGCTGCCTGTTCAGATGTAAAAGTTGGAAATATTGATGTCCACTGTTTAAATATAAATTCTCTCCTATATTCTGGCTCATACAACTATTTCTGAATTTACATGTTTCTTCATTTATTGAGAACTGCAGAACCTCAGACACCCATCAAATACCTGTCAAAGCTCTCAAAGCCAGACTTCATCTGTCTTGAGCTTGTCAATCACACACTGAGTCTTACAGAAAAAAAAAAAAAAAAAAAAGTAAATTTTGTTCAAGAACTTCAAGGTGTTTGAAAAATCTGTAAATGCAGAGGAAGGAGTCATAGTTCAAAATCACACACAGTTGACTCTTAGACTATTAAATAATCCAGAAACAGCCCTTAAGTATCTGTAATTACCTTACTATCAATGATGCCTGAAAATATAATAATACTGTTTTTAGGACCCCTAGATTATGTCTTCCTGAATTAGCCCACAAGTACAAAGTCTTATTCATTTTACTAATTTTTTTTCTGGATTTCTGCCAGAACACTGCTCTCTTAGGATATTATAGAAACTTTTTATTAAACTTTCTACAGTTTTTCAAAAGGAGTTAAACATTTTAATTCACACATTGTCAAGAATAGATTATTACTGCCAAAAGTAGAACCACAGAGAAAAGCCATTTTCAAGACTCATTCACACATAATGGAAGACTTTGAAAATGTTTCTTTACTGAAATCACTCACACTCTTATTTTCTCTAATTTTTGCATCACTGGTTACATTTTTATGAAGGAAGACTTAGTTCTTGGTGGTCTTTTTTGTTGTTTTTCACACTCATAACAAAGAGCAATGAGACAGAATTTGCTGAAGTGTGTCTTTTATGTGTCTGCTAAGCCATCTTCACCAAAGGCAAATTAAGTTCTCTTAAATTTTCTTCCTCAAAGAATTTGTATACAGCTTTTCTTTTTCATTTCTCTATCCAAAGCTGTTGTGTTCATATATTAGGAAAAGTTAAATTTAAAAGCTAATTCATTACCATTTTGAATTGTTTTGTAAATTACAACAATTTATTTAAATTTTTCCTTGGGAAAATAAGATATTGAAATTTAGACTCTAAACACAAACCATTAAAATTGGAAATCTGTAGAGCAGATTTCTAATGAACTGAAAAATATCTGATTGAATTAAGAAAAAATGCTTACAAATATTGTGCAAAAGCTCATTGTTTAGCATTCAGGTTCTCAATATCCCTGTAATTTTTACATATATTTTTCCATACAAAAAGTATGCCAAAAATTATCTTTCCACATGAGTAAACAAATAGTATTCAGTCTTTAGGGTCCAGAGGAGTTGTACACCTTCCTTTAGTCTTCACTTTTAAACTTACCAAGCTTATTGCTTTCAGACTGTAACAATTTCTGTGTTGAAACTATTGAACTATTGGAAAGCAAGCATATTAACTACACACCATACAAAGTCATGAGTGTCCTGTCTTTGGATACTTTCACCACTTACTCTTCAACTGAGCCTTTGTGAAATATAAAATGTACTTCAGAACTTGTTCTCTGGGCTGAAAATCATCCCTTGGTGCTGCCAAAGGGGGATATTTCAAGTGTTACTTGCAGTATAAAAGAAATGGTTTTAACACATGCAACCTATAAAGTTGATTTGCAGTTTAAAAGTTAATATACTGTATTTGGCAATGAATCCTGGCTGCTTGTAATGTAGCCATAAATTTAGAGGGTTTTTTTGATGTAATGCTATCTACTTATTGACAGTTTATCTTGTTAAAAGTATTATTGAGAAGAAGGAACCTGATGTTGCTGTTCATGCAATATTTTTTCCCCTTTTTGATGTGCCACAGGTTCTGGAATCCTTTGTTGATGACCTTAACCAGGTGTTTTTCCATGAGTGTCCCTTGATTCATTAATATATTCAGTGCTGACTGGCAGATCCATAACTGACCATGATTTTGAGCCACTGGCCCACTGTAATCCATCACATCAAAATTCCATTGGACTAATTTTTTTTTTCTAGAGATAATTTCTTGAAATCATCACAAAGAAGGGCAAGAATCCAGGACAGGTGTTTGAACACACCTGGGACTTTAGTTTGAGGGTAAACCTGACTTGGAACTCAGAATAGGGGGAGAATACTGTAGTATAGCACACATGAAACACTGCTGTTCCCTGGAAGAGCATGCTTTAACTTTTAGCCTCCTTCAACAGGAAAGTAATAAGGCTTCAGCTTGGACCACATCAGAATAACAGAAATTGGAAAGAATTTTATTCTTTTAAAAAACATACCATTTATTACTAGGTGAAGTTTCCAGAAGAAGTGAACATAATGAAACTAGATCCAATTCATTTTTTCTTTTCCTTGTTGAGGCCAAGCACTTGTTACAGTTATTTTCTATGAAGTCTTCAAGGTAAATTTACTTTATGAGAAAGAAATGCAATTTAAATGCTTTTTTTTTGTTGTTCTACAAGACCATGTGCTTTCATGTGCTGAAAATAAAACCACTACAGTCAAACTGGAGTGATCCAGAGGGAAGTGGTTGATAGTGAACCAAGTAGTAAAGTACTCTCAAAGGTTAGGCCCTGTGTGAGGAGCACCATGCCAGAAGGTCTTAGATTGTTTTTTCTGTACTTAGATAGAAGCACAGGAGCTCTCTCAGTTAATATCTTCCCCAGCCATTGGCACAGAGCAGGTGTGCTCACTACCAGTCCTGCAAACCTTGTCTCCACCCTCCTGCTCAGCTCTAAATTGGCCACACTTGCTAGTATTAACTTCATGTGTTTTAGGGACAACTCTTTAAACAACCTGGACATGTCTTTGAGGTGGGAAATTTTTTTCAAATACCACCAAACAAAATCCAAGAAACCTCTTTTTTTTTTTGTTGAAATCTTCTCTGAGAGGAATACAGTTTTTCCTGAATGCCTGTTCACAGATTTAGTGAGCAAATAGAGGACAAGCCAAAGCAACCAATGAGGTGCTGAAGGATTTGTTTGAATCATGATGAAATGACTATCACTGTTCACTTCTCTTGTCCTATTCCCTATCATTGTACAAGTTACTAACAACAGTAAATGTAAAAAAGAGGAGACAATGTGTCCTGGTTTTCATTTGTCTATAACAAGCAAAGAAAAAGAAGCAGCAACATAAAAATAATGGGAACAAGAAAAAATACTTATGAACAGGAATGAATTGTTGTGCTACTTCAAAGAAAAGCATTGTATTAGGGTAATCCTCCACATCTAATATGATGCTTTTTTCTGTACCCCTATATGTGGTTGTTTTTCACTGACTATTATAGACAATGTAAACCTACTGATGATTTTTGATGGATTGTCTTTTTACAAAGCCACATGAATATTTCCTGCAAATTTTGATTCTCTATCCTGCATTCTTTAACATGTTTCACCCAAATTAAGGGTCTAATTTCTGCATGTTTTAAATTCATGCATTATCTCAATAGACTCAAACTGTGTCTCCCAACGAATCTGTATTTCATGACAAGTCATTTACTTGACCAAACAAAAGAACACATTCTGTTATGTATCTTATGTTGTATTAATTTATAAATGAAGGAGATTTTTTATGTGACTCATTATATTTTATGAAGTCCCTGAAAAAGGAAAAATACTTTAGAAAATCCCTCCTCCTTTTTTCTTCTTTCCAGGTTTGATTCTCTGGTGAGACTTTCACAAACAGAAATGCTTTTACACTGTGCTACTGAGACAGATGTGCTCTTGAACAAGCATGGTATTAAGATCTGTCAGAAGAGTGCATTATGTATGTCTAAGCATAAATTATTTCATACAAATTATATTAAAAGAATAAAGCAGCATTTTAAACATAAAAACATAAGACTAGAAAAATCTGTAATTTTTTTCTGGATCCTTACCCTAATTTTTTTAAAACAACAAAGATTATGTGCTATATTTGAGCTTCCATGTCTAAATAAAAGCAAAAATGACAATTCAATGAATGTATTTTGCAGATGGGAAGACAAAACTGGAGAGAGAAGATACATTTCTTCTCTTCAGGGACAAGTCATTGAGGCAGTCTTGATTGACCACTGGCAGTCTCATAAGAAACTGAAGAGCAGTACTTTCCCCCTTGAGCTGCAGGCTGTATTTCATACACTCTCCTGGGCAAAAGAGAGCTTCAATTACAGCAGGGGAAGAGTTATGAAGGCTGACAAAGTTATGGAAGGTAAAAAGTTCCAAGCTACTTTTTAGCTTCTAGAGGATACAATTCTTTCCATTCAGTAAATTATAAGTTTCCTTTCCTGCAGAGACATTTAGAATAATCATAGGAAGGGAAGGGAAGGGAAGGGAAGGGAAGGGAAGGGAAGGGAAGGGAAGGGAAGGGAAGGGAAGGGAAGGGAAGGGAAGGGAAGGGAAGGGAAGGGAGGGGAAGGGAAGGGAAGGGAAGGGAAGGGAAGGGAAGGGAAGGGAAGGGAAGGGAAGGGAAGGGAAGGGAAGGGAAGGGAAGGGAAGGGAAGGGAAGGGAAGGGAAGGGAAGGGAAGGGAAGGGAAGGGAAGGGAAGGGAAGGGAAGGGAAGGGAAGGGAAAGGAAGGGAAGGGAAGGGAAGGGAAGGGAAGGGAGAAAAGAAGGAGTAAAGAGAGACAGAGAGGGAGACAGGGAGGAAGGAAGTTATCAGCCACAGAATCAAGAAATTTCTGCCAAGGATAGGCTACAGATTTGGCTGTCCAACTCAGTCTTTGTCAGATTTCACTTTAGTTTTAGAAGCCTTGAAAGAATGCTTTTACACCTCATCTCCAATGTAATCGTACTAGGTAACTTAAAAGGATCCATTTTTTTGTAAAGTGCAGATACATTTTTTATAGCTCCTCTTAAATGTGATTATTTTTGCTTTGAGTAAAGTTTTGTGATTAAAAAGAAAGTACAGTATGGAACAGAAAAAAATCTAGGCTAAGTTGAGTTTACATTTTTAATATCGTGTATTCTGATGCATTAAAATGTTTTTGATAATCTTATAAGATTTTCTTTCATACAGAGGAAGAATAACCATAAGGAAATTGCATTGATGAAAGGATGGATGATGTAATTACATTTTGTCATTATATTTTGGTTAATTTTTTTTCTTTTTCTTTGTTTATTTTTATTTCCCTTGTCTTCTTTCATTCAGTCAGTCATTCATTCATTCATATAGATGAATGAAGTTTTATATTCTCTTAATCTAGAGAGGTGGTCTTCAGCACCAAACAGTGTGTAAATGATCATTTTTCCTAAGGTTCTCACCACATAGCAACTCCCCTTGTCTCACTGTTAATGAAAATTTCTGGCCCAAAGGGCTACTAGTTCTACAAAAACTGAGCAGAGGTAGACAAAAGAAATAGAAGTAATAGGTGAATATGAAGGGGTCCTGTCCAAACAGAAGCTTGAAGCAAAACCACACTTCCTCCAGCTCTCTCATTTTCTGTTCAGGTTTCTTATATTCTGGCTCCAGGGGTAGAAATATGGTGATTTCTCTACCTGGGAAGTAACTACCATGTATAAATCCCATATTGTTGCCCTTTTTTTTCCTATGGATTACCATCTAATATGATAAGTATATTTTCCAATAAGGGAGCATCTACTACTAATGCACTCCATAGCTGTCTACATTTCAAACTATCATTAACTATTTGACTGCGTGTGCAATAGGAATGCCATTCAACCATCAACTTCTTAAGTACAGTTATTAAAAAGAAGAATTATGTTGGATTAAGTGCTTTTTTTAAAGTCCATCTATTTTTCTCCATAATTATAGCTACAATTTTTAGGTTAAAGTATCAGCAACTGGGACTTGTAAATGGAAATAAAGGAGCTTTGGGGACAAGTGTACCATGCAAACAGAGAAGGTCAGGTTTCTTTCTTGACTAATGGGTCATTTGTTCCAAGTACTGATGTCACAGCTATACTTCAGTGTTTGTTATCCTGTAAATAAATATTCCAGCTGCAAAATTCATTAGTTTCTAATAACCCAGCAGATTTGCATACTCAAAGGCATTGAAAGCAAATCATCTACAAATATTTCATAAAATTGTATATGTATACAACATATGTGGAGCCACATGAATCATTTTATCTAAGCAAAAGACTAATAGCCTGGTGACAAAGGAGCGGGACTGAAAATTAACAGAAAGCTGATTTGCATTTCCTTCTTCACCTGAGAGCTGAAAAGCAGATTAGGGGGAAAAAATACAACAAAAAGAAGAGAAAAATATACAGCCTAAGAAGTACCAGAGTCCATCCTTTGGCCATAGGGCCTGGGTTGGCCACATCTGCATGGTCAAACACTTAGATTCCAAAACACATGTGACAGTGCCTAAATTGCCTATTGGGAACAGCCTCAGACTGTGCCAACCCCCAAAGCAGGGAATTGGTTATGAGAGAGATACCTGCCACACCAGGGTCCTGCCAAACCTGAGAGAACAGGCTTGTCCCTTGTTTGTCTGGCTCATGGCAGTGGCAGCCACAGCTTGGAGGGGGAAGCTGGGGTCCAGGTCCTGTGTCAGCCAACGTCCTGCCCTACCATATTGATATAAGTATTTATAATTTGATATTAAAGAGACCCTTTTATTCCTTTTTGCCTGTCTTGTTCCCTGGCTGAGACACTGGCACCAGCCACAGAGACTGTATTGTGAGGGTTCAACTCACTATGCAGATGAAGATACCAACAAACACATGGTGTTGTTTAAGCAGATCTGAGCCCAGCTGCATGGAACAATTTATTGGGCTGTGGCATATTTCAGTTTTCAAGCTAATGAGAGAGGAAAAGGTAATTTGGAGAGGATTTAAAATATGCCAGTTAAAACCAAATGGCATTGCATAAAGGACAATGATAAATAGAGGAAAGTGCAGAGTGGTTAAATAAAATATGCTGTTCACAGAGAGATGCAGGTTCCTGTCAGTAATGCACACAGTTGGCATGGAAACAAACAGTGAACAGTGGAGAATGAGACTTTTCAAAGTGAAGCACTGTGGAGATAATAACCATGTTGCCTGGGGCTTAAACTATTCCTTAGCCTCGTTGTTTAAGCAGTAAAGAGGACAGTGTCACAAAGAGACAAACTTCCGTTTTCAAGTAGAAATGCCATATTTAATGGCTGCTATCAGTTGGTAAAAAAACAAAACAAAACAAAACAAAAAAAAAACACCTAATTAGAACTATGGAAATTAACAAAAGCCCAGAGCAATAATTCTGAAAGAGGTTCTGTACTGAAAATGATAGCACAGGATTAGGAACATATTTTTGCTTGTGGTATAGCATGACTAAAGGGGATTTAAAATTAGGGCAAAGACAAGAATACAAATTGTTTCTAAGAAACGATTTCTATGTGTCGGTAAACTATATGTTAAATAAGATAGTTGAGGGGCAACTGAAGCAATATATTGTCAGGAAAATCCTGTAGCAGTGTCTGGTATTTATTTTTAAGATAGTGGTATGTAGGAATGCCAGCTATCCTCAGACATATGCATGAAGTTCTACATGCCTGCAGAGATTTTTCTATCTTCTGCAGCCTGACAGAAAGACAGAGAATAAAGGCTCATGAAGAATAATGATAAGATTTATTGGAGAATAAAAGCACAATTGAGGTTCCTAAACAGCTATTTTCCAAAAGTGAAAATTAGTGAATTTGAAATACGTGAAAATTTAGGCTGAAACTTTAATAGGAGCAGAAAGTAGGAGAATACCTTAAAGGGTAGATAAGGAGGAGAGGGACTTCTCTTTTGACAGTCCAGTGAAGCCCAGCATTTTGTCCAAACACACATCATGCAGAAACAGAGCTCAGCAGTCTTTTAGATCTGCAGGGAACTTCTAAGTGTCCAGCTGATAGCAGATTACGGGTAGTAGGTTCAGAATCTCAGTTAGTTCAGTTCACAGTGTTCTGCAGTAAAAGTACACCAATCTGCTATTCTACAAGGTCACTTTGACATGTGGCAAGTCATTTGCATGTGGAACCACTGTAGACTGGTAACTCTGAAGCTCCAGTCAGGCCATTGCTGTCAAGCAGCGTTTGGTATTCTTACGTGATGCCTGGCTGCTGCTCTCCTGAACCAACTCATATCTGCCTAGAACACACCACAAATGCATACCTGTGGTTTCCTCTGTGACCTTAACTTTTCTGTGGTATTTTCTTATGAGAAAGAATTGAGGCTATCTCTCATACTACGTTGCAAATATGTGCTTTTCTGCAAATATTTCTCTTTTTTAAAATTTTCCCTCTATCTGGGTGATAAAGTCCTCACAAACTAAATACTGAACCACAGTACAGAAGCCTGTTGAGCAAACAAAGCTGAGTGTCAGAAGCACAGCACCTTCCTTCCATTTAATCTCAGTATTAATCAAAGCATTTTGTATATGAATGTTTTCCTTAATTGTTTATCAGGTCTTTCCAAAGACAAACTACTGTTTGGTTGCTTTAGAAATGTGTTAAAAATAAACTCATGTATGTTTCCTTACATTATACTGCAAACAGAGAAAAATACAAAATTCATTTAGGCTTTTTGTAAATATAATTTTCTCCTTAAAGAGTTAATGCAAACCTTCTATTTGCCTTCCTTTTCATTTAACATAAGCTGAAAGAATGAAAATGTGTCTTGGAAGTAAAGCCACATGTCCTTGGCAAGCCATGTGTACAGTAAAGAAAATGCACGTGAGGCTGTCTCAGCAGCAACAGACTGGCTCAGAAGCTAAGAGTTTCCACCAGCTGCTGGATAAAAATCACCCCTATCTCACAAAGTCAAGTGACTTCCTCTCCTCCTTTGCCTCTGCCTCATTTTCCTCCTCTTCACCTCCTGCAGCCTAACAACCAGAAGATCCTCTTGATGTTTCACATAGGAGAATTGGGAAATGGAAAATGATGTGAACAAAGAGTAACAAGCATCTCTTGGGTCAAGCTGAGCTAAGGGGAATTCCTTTACCTAGAATTTAAATGTCTTCAGTGCAAAAAGTTGTGTACTTTGAAAATATAATAGAAGTGGGAAAGTTAGATATGTTTCTGTTGTTACACAGCACTGCCTGTGATAAACTCCATTAGGCAAAACTACATCTTCTTCTTTCTACAGAAAGAGCAAGTCTGAACCTTTTTACCCTTTATAATGCCATAGGCATTATTCCAGCAGAATGCCTTTCAGAGACTGCAGGAGAAGGAGGCTCCATTGAGGTTTGAAGAGCACTAATACAATGCCAGAACAACAGTACATTTACAAAGCATAAAGAAAATATCACAATACTCTACAGGGCACCACAAGCACTGTTCCTCCTAGCACCTATTAAGAGGACAGAAACACACAGAGCAGTCTAGTGTCACAGATCTCTATTCATGCATATTTGAATTTATTGTAAAATTTCAGCTTTTGTAAGGACTCCCAGAACTGTTTTTTAGGGAAACTTATGTAATGCAAGACACTAGAAACACATCCATCATATTAGGGTTTAACATCATCCCATTTCCTCTCGGCTTTACTTCCTCTCGGATCATAGGAAGAAGTCTTGGACAAAACAGGAGAGTGCTAGGGGAAGACTGGGCTCTGCACATGCTTTTGAGCAAGCCTTTACCTATGGGTTAGTTCATGTCTTTTGCCTGGCATTTGGTTATGATATGCTCCTGCTGATAGAACCACTTTATTTCAAGAGTCACACTTCTTCCTCCCAATAGCAGCCAAAATCATCCAGGTCCCCAACGATTTTATTTCAGCTTCAGTAGGGTCAAACAAAAAGCAAACCATGAAGTTATGTGTGTCATGACAAATTGCTTGCATAACTCAGAAACTCATAAAACTTGGGAACAGCTGTATCTCATTTCCCAAGGCCAGCTGAAACATGGTATCTTCCCAACCTGCTCAGCCTTACTGCACACATCAGCAGGGACACTGAGAAACAAAGTCCTCTGGAAAGCATTGCACAATATTAGCAATATTCAGAATGGCATGTACAAAAAGTATGCTGCTTGGTATTGCAAAAACTCTGATATTCCTGATTCAAGTGAGATGGTATCACTTACAGTACTTTAGAATGAGGGAGAATATGCTCAAATGAGGAACTAGTAAGGGCTACAATATACAGCATTAACATTTATCATAATAAATTGAATCATAAACTTGATCTCTGCCTCTAATCAAGTGCTGAGATTTTGTTAGCTCAGTGCATATGGTTTCTCATAAAATCTCTTGCTTAGCCTAAAGTAGAGCTGACTCAACATTTATTGAAGCACAAAGGAATTTTAAATGTGGAAAAACTGAGAAATTCTGTTGGGAATACTGGTTTGCTGAGAACTGTAAATGTTATTTAAGCCTTCAACAGAATCTGTTCATAGTACTTATTTGGAATAATATGGTGGTAAATGAAACATACTGTCTGAGAAGCTAAGGACAATGTAAGGCTTCAGTAAAATTCAAGAATGTGTTGTCCCACTGAGCCCCCTATAAAATCTAGTTTTACATTTTTTTTCAGTAAAATTTCATAGTGCATTGATTCCAAAGAAATAAAAAAAGCGTACTCAGCTCCAACTATTTGCCTTCGTACTTGCTAATAACTTCAAATTTATTAAAGTGTCTGTTGTTTGCATGACCCAACTATAACAATAAACATGAATTACCAGGTGTCAGTATGTGTATTTTATAAAGCTTAAAAGGGAATTGTTATTCATTAGAAGCAGTATGAAGAGTTGCATGCAGTAGGAAGCAATCTGCAGTGACAGAAATTTTATCCTGGGTGGTCACTGTTGTCTATGGCCCTGGCTCCCCACTTACACATTTTCTTGTGGGGAATAGTTAAGCCACAATGCTGATATCAGAGTTACTGTCCCCCTCCCATCTTTTCCACCTGTTTTTTTTTTCCAACAAATCCACAGATCTGACAACTTGTTTCTTTGGTTTTGGTCAAAACAAGCAGCTGCATCAAAGCCAGCAGGATGTCTTTTAGAGAAATATTGATTTTGACAACATTTACAGTGGGAAAATTCAAGTGTCCAGGACAGATTATTGGATTGTTTCCAGTGGCAAAAGACATGAACTCAAAAGCTGACCTTTCTGATCAGAAAACAGATGTTTCACCACAATTTCCTTTCCTGAAAATATTTGAAAGGTTTTGGTTTTGTTCTAAGAAGACAAACAAGATTTAAGACCTCAACAGTTGTTGAAAACAGAATTTTTTTTTATTTCTGTCCAGCTCTTCATCTACAAAGATATTCTTGAAATGTGAACTTTCTGCTTGGGATGGAATGCTATCACAGTGACATTCTTTCTGGGTGTGTTTCTGTTCATCTACGGGTCAGAGGCTTTGATAGATTATAATTAGGGGCAAATTATTCTCTAAGGGTATTTAAGTCTTAAATATATTTCTAGATCTTTTCATAACATTTCAACCCTTTACCCTTATGTCTTATTTAGTGAGGTAAAGGGGCAAAATTGAAGTAATTATTTGTATTTTTATGAGTAATGATTTATGGGCTCAGTTTCTCCCATTAAAACAATGGATCTAACCTGGTATTTTTTGGTTTTGCCTTTCCTCATAACAGAAACTACAAAGAATGTTGCAGGAGACCCTGTAAGGAGAGTAGCCTGAATGGAAGTCATATCTTAAAAATGAAAGATGAAAGAAAATACTGAACACTGATCATAATTTGGAAATTTTTGAGTTATCTAAAAATTTCTATTAATCTTCCTTATTAAAACAAGCAAAGCCCCTCAAAAATAAGTTTGGGTAGTACAGCTTTATCTAGTACTACCCCACAACAAGTAAGGTGACTCCAAACACATGAGCTAGAGAGATGGCACCAAATTATTGCTATAGTTTCTCACATGTTGACATAATATGACTCTGTGATGACATAATATTGACTCTGTACTAATAATGACTTTGACAATAGATACAAATAAACACTAGCTTATTTCATGTCAATTTTCTGGGAACAGGATTCAAGCAATCATTTATGAAAAAAACAGGTTTTAGCAGAAGTACTGCATAATATTTTTAGCCTGTTTCTTTACTCTTCTGACACTGAAAATACATATTTAGTCATGTCTTTTCTGCACACATAAAAATAGCTAAAACCAGTTTTCTTGTTCTACCCCTTGAATATAAGATCCTGCCCTAAGCACTGTACTGGGTAAATGACTTCTGATTTCAGCTGAAATAACTCTCCACAGTAAGGCCCATTACCTGGCCTTGATACTTTTATGGCACAGTATGAGTATGAACATTCCATAAAATAAATTCATAAATGAGCTGGCTGCTACTGTAATTTTATATTGGAAATGTATTTGGAAACTGGATCATAGGAGCTGGAGAGATCCAAGTAACAAAGAGGCTGAACCCAGGAAGACCAATGGCAGCTGGCATGTGGACCAACCTGAGCTCCAGAAGAAACAATGCAATTGTCCTGAACAACACAAATACTTTTTCTTACTGGAAGAGTGTGGAAGCATTAAATTGAATGTACAATTCCTTTTACAGTAAAGTAACCCACCTAGTTGATGAAGGGAAGCCAGTTGATGTAATCTTTTTTGGATTTCATTAAAGCTTTCAATACTGTAGCTCACAGTGTCCTTCTGGATAAAATGTTCAGCACCTATCATGGGATGGGTGAGCAGCTGGCTCATGCATTGGGCACAAGGGGTTACAGTGAATGGGTGACATCAGATTGGTGACCTGTCACTACTGGGGTTCCACAGGGCTCTGTCCAGGTCCTGTGCTCTTCAACATCTTAAAAAAGGGCTTAGAGGCAGGATTGGAAGGTGTTGGAGAATATGAGCTAGGAAAACCTTGCAAATATGAATGCTCACCAAGGGACCCTGAGAATATAGAAACCACGAGCGACATAGAAATGAAAGCCGTCTTTGAGATCCCAAACCTCAGTTACTAAATAACCAAAAGACAATGAGATGGCCGGCAGAGGATAATCCTCTCTTGCTTGAACAATGCCTGGTGCTGGAGAGCAGCTCCAAAGGTCACAGAAGACCCTCCTAGGGTCCAAAGAGTAGTTTTTAGAGTTTAAAGTGTAACACAGTATGGTAATAGAATGATTCCTATAGGCTGTATTTAAATGCTATGCAATTTGTATCTTGTGTTAGATTGGTTAGTAGAAATTAGACTATGCAACATAGTAGAAGATTTATTGTATTGTAAATGGAAATCGCCCTCTTCTCTACTCTTTCTTCGCTCTCTTCTCTATTCTCTTCCCCTATCCCTCTCACCATCCCCCATCACTTTTCCCCCTCTCTCTTTCTGTCCTGCTTAGAGCCGTGGCTGGCGGCTCCTGGCAGGACTCTTTTCACCCACTCCCTAATAAGAAACCGCAACTTAGTAACTCTCTTATACAGAGTGCCTGAGTTTGTCCCGCGACGACCGTCCAGACCACACAGTCTCCCACAGATTGGCGCCCAACGCGGGGCTCGAACCCACGACCCTGAGATTAAGAGTCTCATGCTCTACTGACTGAGGGACACTAACTAAGCTCACAGATGATACAAAACTGAGAGGAGTTTTGACTCCCTTGAAGGCAGGAAAGCCCTGCAGAGAAACTTCAACAAATCAGAGGGCTGGGCAATCACCAACCACATGAAGTACTATCAGGGAAAGTGCTGGATTCTGCACCTGGGATGGGCAACTCTGGATGAACAGATAGACTGGGGAATGGGATGCTGGAAAGCAGTGCCAGGGAAAAGGACTTGAAGGTCCTGGTGGATGGGAAGTGCCCTGGCAGCCAGGAGAGCCAACCCTGTCCTGGGGACACCAGCACAGCATCACAGCAGGGCAAGGCAGGGATTGTCCTGCTCTGCTCTGAGCTGGGGCAGCCTCACCTCCAGTGCTGGGGACAGCTCTGGGTGCTGCAGTGTAATACAGACATTAAACTATCAGAGAGTGCCCAAAGGAGGGCACAGGGTGGGGAAGGGCCTTGAGGGGCAGCGTGTGAGGAGCAGCTGAGGGCACTGGGTCTGTTCAGCCTGGAGGAGACTGAGGGGAGACCTCACTGCAGGTACAGCTCCACTGAGAGGGGAAGAGGAGGGGCAGGCACTGATCTCTGCTCTGTGCTGACACTGACAGCACCCAGGGAACGGCCTGGAGTTGGGTCAGGGGAGGGTTAGGGTGGATATTAGAGAGAGGTTCTTCACCCAGAGGGTGTTTGGGCACTGAACAGGCTCCCCAGGGAAGTGATCACAGCACCAGCCTGACAGAGCTCAAGTTGCCATTTGAACAATGCTCTTGAGCATATGGTGTGACTCTTGGGGATACCCTTGTGCAGGGTCAGGAGCTGGTCTTTGATGATCTTTGTGGCTCCCTTCCAACTCAGGATATTCTGGGATTTTGTGATATTCATTGATTCTCATTGAGACAGTCAGACTCTTCTAAGTAAGGAAGCTAAAGATTT
Organism: Muscicapa striata striata; assembly: GCA_030060385.1. Classification (NCBI taxonomy): domain Eukaryota; kingdom Metazoa; phylum Chordata; class Aves; order Passeriformes; family Muscicapidae; genus Muscicapa; species Muscicapa striata. The sequence continues at coordinate 924,489 of JAREIS010000034.1, read as the reverse complement.
TTCAGTTTTGATTAGACATAGATATTTTTAGTGCAGTTTATAATAAAACATTTATTTTGAACAAATTAGATAAGATTCATGGATAACTCTGTGTTTTGGATTTAGTTTTATTTCTCCTATTTCCTAGAAAATTAATTTTAATTAAAATATATTTGGACTTTTATTACTCTAAATGGAAAACCTCTAAACCAGGGCACAAGGAACATTTCCTACAAGGATCTCCACTGAATGTGCAGAAAATATTCAAATGGAATTTAACATTAGTTATATGTCTGTTTTGCTCATCCAGAGGGCTCAGGCTCCCTTAGGAGGATGCTGATGGGAGTACCCTGCTGTAAAGGCTGGCACTGCTGTTCATCTGAAGGGTGAGAACAGCATGGTGTACTCCTAAATCAAGGCAACCAAAGGCACACAGCTCACATTTAGTACCCCTATAACTAAAGTATGATCTTCTGGAGACCACTTGCCAGTGATCTGAAGTGGGCAAATTGAATAATTCTGTGTGATAGAAAAAATTGAATCAATGTAATCCCAGACATCAAAGCTGAATTCAAAAATACAAATTTATTTTTTATTTCACAGGACTCAACCTACATTAAATTGTGTCTTAAAGAAATTCTAATGCTTTGGTGCACATCTGGAGATATTGTTACAGAAATTTAGATAACATTCAGCATTCCACTTTATCCTAAAATTTTTTTAGTGAGGTGTTCATGATTCCTAGGTATCCTAACTTTAGTGCAATAAGTCATGTTTTCAACATTCTTATCTTTCTGTTAAACCTTGCCAAGTTTTAGAGGGATTAGCTACATAAAAATTAAGAAAGAAAAAGAAAGATGAAATGGAATGATGGGTAGCTCTTTTTAAGCTAAGAAATTATGTGAACAGATATAACACCTTGTAGTTACAGTCTATAACCTTTCATAAAACTTGCTGCCTACAAATAATCTTTCACAGATTTCCACCAGCCAGGACTAGGACTTTCTAGTCAGAGCTAGTGAACAATATCTATTGTTCTATCTAATAGAGCTATTACATGTTCTCCTCTTTCCATTTACAGGTTACAGCCTACTCACAAGACATTCCTCTGGTACTAAAACATTATTTTATACTCCTTTATCCCAAGGTCTTCACCTGCCATTCCCAGTAGAAGGTCTAGAGGGTACTTCTAACTCAATGACCAGATTTTGTTAATAAAGGGCTTACCTTAAGCTCTTGTCCCACAGGTTTGTAAAGAATTTTACTCATTTTCAAGTACAAACCCATAGTTATAATCAATGCATCAGGAAATAAATGGGTAGAAAAATTGTTGACTGGGGCAGCAATTAGGGACTTCTAAGTAAATCAGAGATCACAGATTTCTGACGCAAGTAAAGAAAATATACATAAATAATAGTCTCATCTTTATATAAATATTAATTTTAAAATATTCACTTAAATGAGCACAGCAAGAAAACAGTGGTCCTATATAAATCACCTTCCATATGATCCCATTCCAGGGCATTCTCATGGTACTTGTCATCAGCACATGAACTTGCCTTTTCCACAAAGCATTATGCAAATCCAGTATTGCATCTTTCAGGTGTTCATCAAGTACAAATAGCCAGCAGCCCTTTTCAAGCTCTTTTTTTTTTTTCTATTTAACAGATGGCCAAGTGTCTTTCCAAGGGACATGGTAAGAGACACCAATATATGGAAGTACTTTTCATAACTTAATGAAGAATTAGTAGCTCTTTGTATGTTATTCTATAGGCAGGGACTCCAAAGTGCCAAATATTTTAAAATACATTCATAATGTCTAAGGTGCATAACTTTTTCATTCCTGTCTACTTTTTGTTGGATTTTTGATTTTTTTTTTACTCTTTGAAGTTGTAAGTGAAAGGTTCTACTTGTTGCATAAGCCTATGAGCATTACCTAATCGTTCTTGCTTTTAGAAGTGCCTCTTCCTCATGCTAACGCCAAGGTAAAAATTTTGCGTATCAAGAACCAACAGGATGCAAATTTGGGATTAACACAGCCAATAAAAAGGCAGAGGGGAGGGAGGAATCTGAAGAAAGTAATTAATGTGTTAAATAGTTGATCTGCATTATTTTTCTATTTTAAAGGATTACTATGAGAAACCAAAACTGTGTCACAATCTGTGGCGTAACTGAGTAGTTGTACAATTAATATTTTTCCTTCTGCACATTTTTCAAGGTCTTACAAAGCCAAGTAGAAAAGTTTCCACAGTGGACATAACATTGTTTGGGAAGGGAGGAGTCAGCTAACACCCTAATTCAATTGAATTCCTAAGCAAGAATGTAAAACAGATGAGAAATTAATGTTCCAAACAGCTTCTTGCATATCATAGGAAGTCAACTAATCAGACTAAAAAGGTTTTATGTTCCTTCTCATAATATGAATTAATAATCAAAATTACTTTATGATTCATTTCCCTAAATCATAATGTAAGGGGAAACACATTTCTCAGGGTACACTAAAACTTCATGTGTGCTCAAGAGTAATGAGATAACTATAAGACATATGAAAGAGACAGATTTTCACAGTTAGGGCATTTGATGAGGATGAATATATCTCTAGAACAGAGTCCTCTATGCTAATTCTTAGCTAGGAAAAACCATAAGTGAGAGACAGGTGAAGTGTTGCAAGTATGTTCTAACACATCGTGTTAACGAGCCTGCTTCTGTTTTTTTCTGTAACATTTTCCCCAGTTCGTAATAAAAAACTAAGCCTTTGCTTGTTAACTCTCCATTAATTTTGTCTACTAAAAGCAAAACTGCCAAGTTTTACAAGGAGAGGGTACTCTGTTTCTCCAGAAATAGCATGTTTAATGAAGTTTTGTATATACCCAAGTCCTTTAAGTGTCTGAGATGTGAAACAAATTGTCGCTTCACAGAAGGTCATGTGTCTTTCCCACCAATATTCTAGGCTCAGTTTGAGCACTGGTAACTGACAGGCTCCAGGGAAAAATTATTCCCATCTGGGCAAACACTATTGCTCTGCTGGCAAGCAAGAATTAGCCATGAGACAAGTTAGCATAATCCCTTGTTGTCACAGAAAGCCTCCAAGTTATTCATAAACCACTAACACATACTAGTCTTTTGGAAATGCATTTCTGATGTTCTTCAGGCAGAGACAGTACTGTGTCTGACAGAAAGATTCAGAGAAGGCACTAACAGATGTTTTGAAAACAACAACAGTGTTTGCCTGAATTATTCTTTTACCTAAAAATAAACCCAGATCCTAACCCAAACTTTGAACAAAATTTCAGCCTTACAGAAGTCTAAAACTAGCAGGATGCAAGGGCACATATGGGGAAAACATGATGTGTTTGGGAGGACAGCATCTCAGTAATATATGTTTCCACCGACTGCAAGCAGAAAGGTTGAACACATATTTATACAGTAGTAGTAAAAAGCTGAATGATTTAGCAGCAAATGAAAATTAAATACAAGAGGCAGGCCAAGAAAAATATGAGGAACAGTAGTTAGAAATTCTACACTGAATGCCACAGAAAGGAAAATGTTAATGAAAGAGGAAATGCCTAGGCTCTAGTCAAGCATTTCTGGCTCTAAAGTGAACATTTCAATGGAATAGGCTTTTGTGAACTTGGGGCATTTCTGATGCTTCATTTAAGTTAAATCATTTGTTAAATACATTCTATTGGCTGAGAATTTCCTGAAATCCTAAGTAGACAGAAGTATATGTGAGTATTTGGGTCTACAAAAAAATTACATAGGAAATACTATTTTTTTAAGTTTAGTTATAGAAGTGAGTTCTAGTGAAAGGGTAGCATAGGAAATTTGCTAGTTTGAAACATAGCTAAAGTTTCTTTATTGTTTTCAATTTTCTCATCTATCATCTGAGAACACCTTCCTTCTGTCCAATTGACCATATAAATTTCACATTGATATTTAAAAAAATAAATCCATCTGGATGAAATCAGATTGTCTTCAAATGTTGAAACCCTTTTTTTTTTTTTTTTTAGTTTAGCTACTTACACAGAATTTCAATGTCCATGCAAAAACTTTGTTTTTGTAAAGAACAAACCATGTTGCTTTGTGTTTGTGCTAAAATATTGCTGCTCCTTCATTCATTTGTGATCATTTCCTATTGACAGGACCATATATCTAGGTACATATTTAAGTTGGTTGAAATATTATTCTGACTTAAAACCTGCTATATAAGTACTGAGGCCTACTTTAATTAAACAAGCTTTGTACTCTACAAGCATCTTCTGGATTATTAATTAACTAAATAGTCTGTTTAATACTCTTTTTTCTCTGTGCAACTAAATCTACAAAATATTTTAGGAATGAATGGATTGTTGATGTGCATGTTTATGTAGTTTTTTTTTTTTTTTTTTTTTTGAGGGAGAGTGAGCTTTAAGTAAATTTGACTTACTTACCCCAAATTCAGAATTTAGTGTAACATTTCTGGTATTTCTAATGCTTTCACAAATATAATGCTTTATATTTCCACTTTTCTTACCACAGATGAGATTCATCCAGCTTAGATACTTTCTAGCTGGGACAGATGATCTTATTATTCCCTTCCTTTAGAACAGTAATATTAAGGTTATTTGCTATTCTCTTTATTTGGGGTTTAAAACATGGTTATTAGCTGGTGTAACATACATCTTACCTATCAACTGTGTCTTAAAAATTTAGATATGATTCATACGAAATTATATGATTGATATGCTATGCCATGCTATGCTGTGCTAGGATATGATATGATGTGATATGATATGATGTGATACGACAGGATGGAAGATACACATTCAGCACTCACCCTCACCTGAAGGTTATGGCACTGTGGTTTTGGAATTACCTTTAATTAATTTTATTTCAGCTGTCATTTAAAGTATTATCCATCAAAAACTGTTATGAGATTTATATTTCTCAGAAACTGCTTCTCATCAGTGGAATTGATAAAATATTTTTCCATAGGAAAATACTTGCCTATTAAAAATATAATGCTAAAAAAGTAGCATCTCACTTATGAAAAACAGAAAAAACATCTTGGTAAAAAAAATTGTTCTACCACCCTTCTGGAATGTATATTTCTCATATATAAGTTTAATGCTGTGTAAAATAAATATTTAGGTGTTTAGTTTTGAGGGTTTTTTTATCAGATCTTCCAGTTAACTGTGGAATTTCCTACAAGATGGAAATTATGAATTCTGAGCACTTGCTTTTATGAGCCATCTTCATAGCAGAAATCAGGTGATAACCCCTTGGGGAGACTGCAGGTGTGTACTCTAGTCTAATCATAGGGAAGTATGTGTCTAAGAGCAGAGACCGATCTGGCAGACTGTTAGTAGTGGATTTATCAGTACTCATAAAAGTGGCTACATTCATTCTCACTTTGTACAAGTCCAAAGAGTGTAGGAAATGCATTTATTTTCTCTCAAAAACATTTATTTACATTGCATTTCCTGATCTAGTACCATTCTCATTCAGGAGAGCAAAGGTTTTTGAGTGCTCTCTTTGGCAAATTACTCTGAAAAATAAAATCTTGTCCCTGACTTCACAGCCATCATGAGTCTTTTCATATGTGTGTAACTGCTAACAATTCAAGACAAAGAATATGAAACATCAATAATTCTCTTTAGTTCCATTAATACTGGAAAGAGGGCAGATGAGACAAAAGTAAAGCATATCTAAGAGAAGGACAAAACATTATTACAGCATTGGTTGATTTTGGAATTTATCTCCTGCAATGGAGTAAAGAAAAGCTTCAAAAACAAATAATGTTTTGAATCAGAGTGTAAGCCACATATTTTTCAGACACCCCAGGAAACAAAAAGACATTATGAAATTAACATTTTAAACAAATTTAAATAAATATCTATATTCATAGATTTAAGTGTAAATATAAGTTCAATGCTAAGAAACTTTACTAGCAATATCAATCACCTTTGAAAGATGCACAAGTGTTTATTCAAATGGACTTATTAATCAATCTTATATACACATGTTGTCATCTCCACTAAAAGAAAGCAGAGTTTCCTATATTATAATCCAGCATAATTCCTACACCTTATTCCAGAGATTTGGCTTTCTATCCCAAATTAACTGAAAAGATTTCTGGAACTTTACCATGGAAAAGAATCTGAATCAGAAAATGTTACATATTGTTCATGGGAACACAAATTTTCAAACATTCCATTATAATTGGAAATTTTTTTTTTTTTTTTTTTTTTTTTTTGAGGATTCAAATTTAGGTATCTACAAACAACATGACCACCAAACACTACAAACAACATGATCACTGAACATAAAGGTACATGAATAACAGTATAGTTAATATAAGTGAGGCTTCATTGCTTTGTCCTCATGTATAAATTTCTCAGTACAGTCTCAAGTTTTCTATATTCTCAAGAAAAACCTTCAGAAATAATACAATGGAAAATCAATAATCTTGCAGAATAATCCTTATCAAAACAAAATTTATAACATTCAATATAAACAGTATTTTCAAACATCCCACAATTAATATTTATCTGGCTTGATTTTAATTTTTCCCATTTGCATATTATTTTAAATATTTTTCTTTCAAAAAATATTTCATCCATTACGGACAACTTTTTTCTTAGTTGCTCATGTTTATCCCACAAGGCTGAATCTGGGACATACCAATCATTCTGTGGCAAAACACTAATACCATCATAAATCATGGTTTACAGCCTCATGACTGAAAGAAACAAAAGGGGAAAAGGGGTTGTGAAAGCACTCACAGGATCAAAGAAATGCAGTGGCGAAATAAACTTCCCTGTTACACCATATATACTTCACTAATCTTTCCAAAGGCTACATGTGGATCCTGACATTTTGAAAGTCTGCATTTGCAGTTCAGTTGAAAAACAGCTGCTATTTTCAAATCAAAACAACTCCTCAAAATGCATTTTATTGGACAGCAGAGAAAGAGACTGCCTTTAGTGTTCTGATCATTCTAATCACTGATAGACTTTTGGATCCAAGCTTTGCTTTGTTTTTAATGTTTGAAACCATTCCAAAAAAGCTTTTGCATCCTTCGTTACTAATTTGGAGAGCTGGTTTAAATTGCAATAAAATAAAATGAGACAGGAGAGTCATCAGAGCTCTCTTCAGCTTTTATGTCTAAATTTAAATGAAATTATATCTAACTACCTCGAAGAAAATAATCTCTTGGTGATGACAAATACCAATCTCTGAAGGTCCTATGTTATATCATAAGCAGTATGGCTCTTCATGATTTATGCTGTCCACCCTAACCCTAAGAATTCTAGCCCATGCATATTACTTCCAGCTATTAGGACCACACCATTTGAGCAGCAGTTATCCAGTCTAAACTTAGTTTTACCCCGGCCATCATTCTGAAATGATGAAAAAGAGCAAATAAAATATTTAGATCCCAAACAAGTCACTTTCTGATCCCTAATTTCCCAAATCCTTTAGTAACATGATGAGATATGGAGCATTTAAATTTTCAAACTACTCTAGCCTCAAACAGAGACAAACTGTTGTTGCCCAGGAATGAAAAACAACAAGAAAAGAAGACTGGAAAAAAAATATTTTAGAAAGACACAATACACAGGCATCACAATTCCTTTGCATAATGCTGAAGAGTTTGTAGCTTCAAGAATTAAAACGAGCTCTTCACCTTCCAACTCTCAAACCATGAGTCCAGCCCTAACTCTAAACCTAGCAATGGTCAGGGATTGCAGATCCCCAGTGAACAGGACAGACAAAAAGCAAACAGTTGTCCTTAACATCACTCCTCTTAAAGATTGAGACATGTAGCCTTCTTCAATCTGTACATTCCCAAATACTAGCCCAAACATAAGAGCTGAACTTAACAAAGGTCTTGGAAAAAAATCATAAGAACAAAAGAGAACAAAGTATTGTTCTAAAACAAGTCTTTTTCCTTTATTCTGAGGGCAAGGCAGCAGATGTTGAAATGGGTTCTTCAGTTACTGCATTCCCCCAAATAACCTTAACCTCAAAAATAATGCTAGCCAAGGGAACCACCCACCCAGTGAAGAGAGCATAAGCTGTTGACCACAACTGACTCCAGACTTCTATTCAGTCTTTTCTCTGAAGGCTGCTCAGTCTCAAAGAAAACCTAAATTTAATTTTTTGATTTGTAATCCCCAACATAACACTAATTATAATAGGAACTATACACACAGTAAAAAAAAAGTATTGATGACAGCTGTATTCCAAACTCTTGCAGGCAGAAAAGAATTCTAATAAAGTTTCTTCATGCTTTTATATTACCAATATTTAATCCAAATGTAATCTGTGGGCTTCAGTGAAGCCACAGGCTGAAAATTGTAAAGGCCTAGGCCTTTTCTCACAGGGTCTGAGTTCCTTTCTCAGGCTGTGAAACTTTCTCAGGCCTGGCTGAAACCTTTCCCATGCTAGGGCCTCTGTCTGTACTGTAAACATAAGAGAAAGAATCATAACATAGATAACACACCTGCTGGATCTTTGGGAGAACCAGAGAGGAGAGGTGTCTCTCTGTCTCTCCAATGAACTATCTGTATTTTGTTTTGCACGAACTGTATTATAAAAAGCCACAGCTTTCTTCAATAAACTGCACTCTTTCTTGCATCAAGTAAGAGTTGCCATGTTGCTGTCTCCTCTCGCCGCTCCATAACCATCTCAGGCAGCAACATTTGGCGGTCCCACCGAGATAACAACATTTGGAGCTCCCATCGAGAAAACGACATTTGGGGGTGTCAGCCAAGATCGTCACTCCAGCGGATCGGGATTGCTTTCAGCGATCTCTGACCGACGAACAGCACCGAAAAAAACTCGGAGCTGACAGCCTGCAGACCAGGCTGAATCCCGGAAAACCAGGACTGCGAACCTGGGGCCAAGACCGGAGCCAGGAGACGGCCGGAGTCAGAGAGCCATCTGGGACATTGCGGAAAAATCCGCGAAAAGTCGTCGGTTTTCCTGCTCTCCCACCGAGAGAGCACGGAGCCGTGCGGAGCGGCGCGGAGCCCCAGCGTCCCGCTGTGCGGAGTGCGCGGAGCGGAGCGGCCCGGAGCGGAGCGGAGCCGTGCCATCTCTCATCGGCACACCGCAACCCCTGACAGCGGGAACTGCGAGCAGCTCTGCGAGCCTTCTTCCCCGTTGAGAGAGGTACTCTTTTTTCCCCCCACCCCTCCCAGCATAGCAGCTAGGTGGGAAATTCTGAATAATGGGGATTCATTTATCTAAACAAGAGGAAACTGATTTGATTGCTTTGTTAACTTGGGCGAGAGAGCATGGTTTTTCAGAAGAGGCAGGAGAAGTTTTTTCTATGGACAAATGGGAAGAATTAGGGGACCTTCTGTGGACAGCCCTCCGGAACGGGGATGTCTCAGCTGGCCCTCTAATGCTCACCTGGGGGACAATTAATCGAAGTTTTTTGGAAGAGGAGACGGGTTTTGAGCGGAGCGAAACAGACTCAGAACAGAGCGAGGAAGAATCTGTTTGCTATCCTGGCCACACCACCTTAACAGCCGGGCACTGACGGCTCGCAGCAGCCACCGGCTGGGACCAGCCCCGTGCAGCCCGCGCTGCCTGAGGGGGTGGCCCCCGCTCTGGGGACGCTGCTCGCTCCTGACAAAGAGGTGCCATCGGCCTGCCCCCCACCGTGCCGGGCCATCGCTGATCTGCCTGCTGCTGGGCCAGTGCCACCCCCTGAAAAGGTGGGGGTCGTGCTGGCCCTCCATCCGAGATGCTGGCTGACCCCGACCCACCTGCAGAGAGGGAGCTGTCGGCACCGCCACCCCAGAGAAGGAGGGGGTGCCGGCTCCTCCCTCCTCTCCGATGTCGGAGCTCGGCCTGCCTGCGCAGGCAGGGTCTCGGCTGCCCTTCTCTGCTCCGGCAGAGGCAGGGCCGCCCTCTTCTCTTTTCCCCTCAGCCTCGTCCGTTCGCTCGGAAGCAGTGCCGACCCCAGGGCTGATCTCGTCAGCCGGAGGAGCTCTGCCCGCCTGGCCGGTCATGAACGGACCCTTCCCATCGGCATTTCCAGCCGCTTCGCCGCTTCCACCCTGTGCTGACAGCACCGATAGCTTTGTCTTTACTTTAGAGGGGGGAGCAGCAGAGGCTGGTTTCATTCCTGCAGTGGTCAAGGAAGGAGGGAGTGCTGGGGCAGATGTCTCTGATACTCAAATGAGAGAGATTCAGAGTTTTCCTGTGCCTGATGCTGTCTCTATGATAGAACAGCGAGATTGGAAAAAGAGAAAGAAAGTATCGTGTTATTGTGAATCACCTTTGCCTCATTTCAGGCTTCAGATGAGACACGCCTAGGTCCTTCCTGCTGACCTGCAAGGTGTCCACCCTGACCTGCACCAGGGGCACAGTGTGATCACAGCTCACCTTTCACATGCTGACCAGCTCACCAAACACCAACCAGATGAAAACACTGAGCAGATCATCCCTCTACAAGCAGGGAATGGACATTTATCTGTTCATGTTGGAACTGTCAATATAGTTTTCATTGTTATATTAGAATAATCACTTAGTGGTTGATTTTTCACTGTTCGATAAGTCGGGTGAATGGTGATAGGTTTTGTTATTGTGTTAAAAGTAAGCTTTGCAGAGAAAAAGCACCAAGTTTGAAGATTTCCCTAGGCACTCCAGGTGTCCACATATCTCCTGAGTGGTGTTTGTTCTCCTTTGCAAAAGGATCCTGTAAAGGATTACAAACACTTCTCTTTTTCCTTTTTCTTTAAAACTAAAAGGGGGACTTGTGGGCTTCAGTGAAGCCACAGGCTGAAAATTGTAAAGGCCTAGGCCTTTTCTCACAGGGTCTGAGTTCCTTTCTCAGGCTGTGAAACTTTCTCAGGCCTGGCTGAAACCTTTCCCATGCTAGGGCCTCTGTCTGTACTGTAAACATAAGAGAAAGAATCATAACATAGATAACACACCTGCTGGATCTTTGGGAGAACCAGAGAGGAGAGGTGTCTCTCTGTCTCTCCAATGAACTATCTGTATTTTGTTTTGCACGAACTGTATTATAAAAAGCCACAGCTTTCTTCAATAAACTGCACTCTTTCTTGCATCAAGTAAGAGTTGCCATGTTGCTGTCTCCTCTCGCCGCTCCGTAACCATCTCAGGCAGCAACAGTAATCCTAACTCTGCAGTGGAAAGGACCCTTTATTCCAGTAAAAAAAGCTCATCACCATCAATACCAGCCCAAGTTTAGTTTGAGGCATACTTTTTTAGGAAATAAATTATAATGACTTACATTGAGAGAAAGGTCAGATAGGCAAGTTTGAGTTAAACTTCAGAATTAGGTTAGGAGTTGAAATGGTTTTTGTGGCTTTAGCTGTGGGGGTTCTTTCTGACCCCCAGGTGCTCTATGGCACCTAACTGAGCTCTTAGGCTCCTATTTTGTTGGGTATCTTAATAAGCAAAGCAGCTAATAGTTAAAATGTTATTTATTACAAAGCACATCAATCTCAACAGTACACAAACAAGCAATGGCAAAGCAATGGCAAAAGCAATAAGTGAATGGCTAAAGCAAGTAGCTAAAAGCCTGTGGCTAAAGGCAACAACTCTCCCCATACATACTGCTATATAGGATTTCTCCAACAAGCTAAGATGCAAACTCAGACTATCACTCCTTAACCTATTAGAATTCTAGTTTCTTAGCTCACCAGGTTACGTATAGCACTATGCATACACTCCATCTTGTTTTGTCTAAGAAATGTAAGCAATATTCTTACTATAGCTCTATTATGTCTGAGTCCTGTCTACAACTGTGGTTCTGGAGCCTGTGCTGGCGACACGTGGAGCAGGGAAGGGGAAGGGGAGCCCAGCCCCCAGGAGAGCCTCTCGAAGACCACGAGGGCCTGAAACAAGAGAACAGTTCCTCTCTGGGAGCCTCCCCTGAGGCTGCGGGGACCAATCAGAGACCTGGGTTGGTGATTGGCAGCCCAGAAAACCAATTGGAAGGTTGTTTAGCTTTCACAAATCAAAGGGAAGAAGGTTAGCCGCGGTCTTTTGCCTTCCGGTCGGGGAGGTGAGCAGGTCTAGGTGCTCCGGCCCCAGCGTGGGGCCCGGCCCAGCCCCCCCGCGCGGCCCGAGCCCCGGCACGGGGGAGTGCCCGGCCCTGGGAAGGCCCCGGGTGGACCCGGCTCAGCCCAGTCTGGCGTGGCCCCAGCCCCTGCCGGGGGCAGCCCCACGTAGCCCGTCTTGGCAGAGCCTGGCCTGGCCCGGTCCCGGCTGGGCTCAGCGGGGGCCGTGGCTCAGCTCCCCGGTTCCTGCTTGGCCTGGTTTTCCCTCTCCATGCAGCATGGCCGAGCGGGGGATGGGAGAGCTACCGAGGCTCTCCTTTCCTCATGTTCTGAGAAGAGAGGCTCCAGCCAAGCACGTGGCAGAATGAGGTCCAGCCCTCTCACGTAGTCCTCTGGTGGCCACGTGTTTTTCCCAGCATGGCTTCAGCCTGGCTCCTTAATTTCTGGATACAAGTTCAACTCTTAGTGTCTGGATAAGACTCTAGATTTTTCTTGAGCTCCCCAGAACGAAAGGAATAAAGCAAGAAGAATTACAGAAGTCAGAGGAATGAAGACAAAGTTTCCTGATGGAGAGATGAAGAGATGCCACTGATAAGTAGCTGAAAACTTTTTTTTGTGGGCTCTAGGGGATTGTGACTTCACTGAAATTCCTTTAAACTGTAGAATATAGGTGGGGAGGTTAGGTGCTTGAAATGAAGACTTTTTTTGCCTCGGGAAATGAAGCTCTGTTTTTGGGACTGGAATATTGAACAGAGACATGTGATGAAGAATGAGATAAAGAGACTTTTGTGTTTCTCAGCAGCCTGCCTTTAAAATGACACCCCATGTGTTCAGCACAACCCATAACACAGCTCTGGAAGGACTGTGAGAATGGGAGGAAAAAAAAAATCATAATTTGTAGGTTTCTGGGTGGATGCAAGTTATGAGAGTGAGACACCCTCTAAGCCTAAACTAAAAAAAGGGACTTTTCTCTCTAGAGTAAACTGAAATGATTATTTGAGTAGATAACTGACTGAAGTGTTCTCTGTGTGTTGCTGGTATGAAGAAAGGGGGAGGAGGGAATAATCTAGAAATCTTATTCTGAATTGTTTTGTGTTATTAATAAATTTCTTCGTATACCCTTTTAAGCTTTAAGCCTGCTTTGTCTTTACTCCTAAATCCTATCCCCAAGAGAAATTAAATATATTAAAATTGGCAAACCCCAGTCACACCTTGACAAGCCCCTACTGAAGATATCAAAATGTTTGCAACCTTCAGCAGAACACTCTCTGCTACTGTGGTATTTGAGGCCTTTCACTTACTAAAACACTGCAGCTTCTACTAAACCTTATTCAATCCCTACACTCTGATTTCTCTCTGAAGAATTCAGAGAGACCCCCTAACTCACTGACTCCAACAGGTTTTCCCTGAAGGTCCTGTAGCCAAAGAGTCATTGAAATATTTTGAAGTACACCTTAAACTAAAAATGTATTTTATAGAATCAGTGGGAGGCAGCATTACTCCTGAACACTACCTGGATCACTACGTTTATACATTAAGAGATAAGAAATAATTGACCTGACCATGAAATCAGCTATGCAGCAGTAGTGGAACCTGGACCCTGCTAGAGTGACAAAATCTACTGAAATGTCACTTAACCATAGGTTTGTTAATTTGTAGATTACTTAGATATTTTTGATAGCTACTGACCTATATGGCACACTGTGCTGTTTCCTGAGTGTCATGATATGTTTGAATAGTTATGCTTCCTCCACCTTCCCTGAGAATCAAAGAGTAAATTGGATGAAAACATTCCCTCAACTAGCTGACCTAGTAAGCAAGCAGCAATGGTCCTTAACTGCTGTGCTGCTGCACCAGTTTCACCCTGCATCATTTTAGGTGTGGAGAGAGCTGGTCCCAGTGGTGGCCATTCCTTGTTGGGCAGAGGGCAGAGTTAGGATTTAACACCAGGATGATGTTGGAAAACAATAACTGAAAACGTCAGACATATCCAGTGTTATGCCAAGCCTCCTGCCAAATTCAGTGAGGGGCATGAAGGATATGGATTAGTAGTAGAGGAATCCATGCTCACAGCCAAGGATAGCCACAGTCCACCCTTGAGTAGTAACTCTCACTGGCAGAGATCTGTCACTCTGACAGTTTCTGGTGATTAAGTCAGGACACATCAAAGATACTGCTAATGTGTGAGTAACTTCTGCTCCTGGTGATGGCTTCTAATCTCTTTTCCAACAACATGATATTCTAGTAAATTCAACATGGATGGTGAGAGGCAGGTGTGAGTAGGGGTCCTTATGGAAACATACTGGAATATCACAGGTGCATGGGATGCATATGAGTAAAGTGAGGTAATGATGTTAAAGGAATGGTGTGAGAAAATGAGAGTGGATGCAACATGAGTCACAGACAAACTAAGATCTTATGTAGTGGGTGACATTTGGTGACAGATGAGAACTCAGACATGGTTAATTGTAGATGTTGCCTGTGGTTGTAGAGGTCTCCAATTTTTTTCCCTGAGGGAGTTTGAGGAGTAGTCTTTAGCATTTTAGCATTTATATAAATGTATCAGTGAGATGTCATATAATTAATGAAAAGACTTAAAAGAAAGAATGAATGAAACCCTTGAATAAACACTTAAGAACTAGAATTTTGTGTTAATGATGACTTATGTACAAAGTAATAATTTGAAAATACCGCATAAAAGAATTAACACAGCATTTGACCAGAGTAAATAACTGTTCATTTAGGGGAAAATCTGATGGAATGTGGCCTGAAATTAAGGTGTGAATTGATCTCAGTGGGAAATAAAGTAGTGAAAAACACAGGACCATATATTCCTGGGGATGTATAAAAATCCATCATTAAAAGCTCATCATTCACTTTTCTTCTTTAGTCAGCCTTATAGCAGTCAGCAATCAGTGTTTCCAAAACCGAGTTGCTGTTCCATAAAAATCAGTTTCATAGCAGGAAAATGAGCTCCTACCATTGATGGACACATTTTCCACTAGACTGAACTGGAATTAGCCTGAAGTGAAACTTCCTGAAAACTTCCATCTACAAACCCACAGTTAATGCCTGCACTAAAGGGTAATGCAAATGTTGCCTGCAAATGCTATGTCTCTTCAGAAGGATGCAGGTACTTAAATAACAAATGCAAACTGTAACAGGAAGCAGCTGCAGTAGTCAAGGTTTAAGTTTATTTAAGGTAGGAAAGACATGATAAAAGATCATTCATAGTGGCCCCCTTCTGGAATATCAAAGGACTGCATATAAAATTCCTAAAGACTGTAAATAATTCTAACTCCTTTATCCCAAGGCAGCCTGTGAACTATATCAAATATTTTTCTAAATGTTTATTACCTCTTCAAATTAAAATTTCCACCTCTAGAAAAGAAATAGTGTACTAAATCTGTCAGAAACATGCCTGTAATTTTGCTTAAATGTGTTATATTTATTTACTTTACTTTTAAAATTCATTTGTTAAAATTAATCTTCTCTTTCCACTTGCATGCATTTTGCATTCCTGATGACATAAGAGATTACTCTGGAACTGGTTGAGCCCTGCATTTTCTTTAACACCCATCCACATCAATTTAACAGCTGCTTTCAATACGATAGGATTTTTTTTATTTGTGGTTTTAGTTTATTTATTCTCTCCTCATGTAATACTATACTATAATTAATTTTCTTCTAAGGCAAAAAATGTCATCAACATTTCTATAAAATGCAATGATAAAACTGTGTGATCTAAAAAAAATCCAGTCAAAAAAACCAGCTTAATACAGTAAATTCTTTATAGTTTAGTTATGCTCTTTAAATGTTAGATTTTGTACCCTGCAAAAAATTCTCTAGTAGATAGACATACAAAAGTTTCTATTTTGTCTATATAAAATCAACTTTCTAAGAAATAACAACCCAAAATATATACTTGCCCAGGGACTAGTCCTCATGCAAGCTTTCTTTAGATATTACATATAAAATAATAACTGAGACCTTTTATATTGTACTTACTATTTTTTATGTTATGGAAATTACACTAGTTGGCTCTTCTATACATATGATTTGTTTTTTTAACTCCTTCAGTGTGCATACCAAAAGGAAGAAGAAGATTTCTTATTTCACTTGATGGATAAATATAATTGCATGTGAGAATGAGGTGACATTTACTCATATAAAAGAACATTGACTGCATTATCACACTGTTCTACCTCTAGGAATAGAAACCAAATAAAACTATGCATAGAATTAAATTACTTTTAAACTCATATTCATGTATTGCTAAGAAAATATCCTCAGACCTTTAACTTAAAAACAACCCTCTTCTTAATTTTGTTATAGTCTTTAGAAAGCTGACAAAACCAGTTGATTTAAAAAAAAAAAAAAAAAAAAAAAAAAGTTTTATCTGTGAATCTACTCCCTGACTTATACTACTACATTTAATGAGTTTGGGGTTTATTTTTTCAAAAATAAAAGAAATAATAATATTCACATCTCAACATTTATTAATCTGCTTTAAAAATAAGAAAATCTTAAGAAAATGATACTATCAAAATATATTTTGTCTGGATCCTCAGCTGGTATTAGGGATTCTTCATGAGGTTAATTATACTCACCTACAACGAATTACCACAGATGAGGATACAGACACAAATTTTACCCCCTCTATCCCCTGTTTATTAAGGGTCTAATCATCATATAAGTTAGAATCCCTTGACAGCACTCTGACCATGTGAAAACAACTCAGTCTTCACTTTTAGCTCCTTTATAATACCAGAGAACTCTGAAAGAACCTTCCTGACAGGCAAAAGTCTGATGCAGGGGGTGGAATCTTGGCTCCATAAAAGTCAGTGGCAAACTCCTATTGAATTTACTGGACTTACAGTTTTCTCCAGAGTTGTAAAAGTAGACCCTATGAACAAAGGATGTGTTCCTAAATATAATTTATGAACTATAATAGTGTAGTTAGGCACCTTTTTCTGGTTAGCTATGGAGCAAAGCAAAGATTACTTCTTAGAAAGTCTTGGAAAACCTGCTTCTGATGCCAATTTCCTGACATAAATGCATCCTGACACAAAACCTTCAGTGGTAGCTATAGGATTTAATAGGGAACCTCCAAGAGAATTGTGCTTTCCAGTAATTTTTTCTACATTACTATTTGTAGTATGAGCATAAAAGCAAATTTTGTTGATAGAGTACATATATTTACAATGGATTTTTTTTTTGGCTATGTGATATACCAGCTTTCTTTATGATCTGCAGGTTTATGAGGGAAAAAACACATCTTAGAACAATTGTGAAAGTTACTACAACACTACTGAGACCAAGAAACTATTTTTTCTCATTTTTGGCTTTTCCTTGGCCTGTGTTGGTGGCAATAGTTAAGCTCTTTCTGGATAGAAAGTGTTCTGAAGGAAATGGAGAGTACAGCTGAAAAAAGGAGGGGAGAAAAAGGCAAAAGCAAGCTTTGCCATGAGACACAGTCATGTAACATGCATTCAGGTCATAAACTTACCTTGGATGCAGAAAAATCAGCTTCAAAGGCATCCACACTGGAAAGTCTACCTTCTTATTGATTAATTTGTGCTATTTTTACTTTTCTTTTTAAAAAACAACCAAACTACAAAATTAGTTAATAGCTAAAACAGGCAACTCTTCCATTGATTTTCTCTTCCTCTCCCAGTGGTTTAGGGATTTATGTGCTATTTCCTAGACATAGATCAGTAAACTTTATGAAATACTGAACAAAAAGGTGAAGCAATTATAAAAACAGAATTTTGATACTCCTAGAAAATCACTGGAGTTCTAGTCTAAGCCTCTCCAAAGCCAATTAAAATACTGGTATATGATAAGGGTGTGGTGCAGGACAGTCCTGAAAATACCATGGTTTTGTATAAATTTATATTACCAGCATTCTGACTTTGCTTTGATCAGAAAAGTTGTAAAAAATTTAGAAGAGTTTCGCTGGTGCATATTAAGAAAATCAATTAATTGATTAATAAATTAAAAGTAAAATAGTTGAATTAATAAATAAAGGAAAGTGGCTTTTGTGTGGAAAATATCATCTCTTGGTAATGTGGAATAAGTAAAATAATATAAAATTAACAGCAATGAGAGTAGAATGAATTTCGTTGGTTTTCTGGTATCAACTGCATGAAATCAATCATCTTCTTTCCAAAACAGCCATGTTAGAATGCAATGCTTAATGATGTGGGGGTAATCCATACTATTAAGTCCTTTTCAACATGAAGCAATCATCACCTTTTTAACTAATAATGTATTTCACATTCTAATAAACATGGGAATTATCTGCAATGATACTTAAAGTTGCACATAGAGTGTGCTTCTCCATTCCTGTGGCTGGGTTAACACCACGCCCATGGAAAATGTTATTATGTTCTAATGATTCCAGAGTTTGGTTTTACTCTGATGGGACCACGCAGCCACGTTAAACTGACCAACTGTGATTTACAGCTCGTTTGTCTTCTGCCCAGAAAATGTACAATTGAGCTATTTAAAACAGTAGCTGTTTTCCTCATTCATCTGTTTTGGATCACACTAATCCTAGGTTTGGATGAATGATAACATGAAGTTAATGTTTATGGTGTTCCCAAGTATTTAGTAAGTATTGCACAACTGCAGTGCCACAGTCATGGAATTAATCACAGAATGTTAAATGTTGGAAAGGACCTTAAAGATCATCCTGTGTCAATCCCCTCTGCTGCTAAGGAACACAGTCAGGGTGCACTTCAATTGGATATGGACACCCTCCATGTCCATGCCCTAGGTATGGTCCAGGGCAATCAGCTTTAGGTGTCCCTGTTTCAGCAGGCAGTGAACAAGATGACCTCCAGAGATCCCTTCAAACTACAATAATTCTATAATTCTTTCCATGCCTGTGTAGAGGATTGTCAGTAGCAGGACATGCAAAAACTGTACCTTAGTTTGCTACATTCATGAAAATGAATATGATGTTCATGTTATGCTCTATGTATGATAGATATAGAATACACCTACTTTTCTATGTTGCTTGATCTCCTTATACCTTTTTGATGGTTTGGGGATTTTGGCAGGGGTTGGTTGGCTTTTCTTTTTCCTACTTAAAGTCAAGAATCAATTTTGTGGGTTTTATTTGTGAGTTTTATTTCTTTGGGCTGTTGTCTGTTGCATCTAGTAATTATACAATGTTTTATTTAAAGGCATTTTCAAAAAGCACTTTTTATATATGTATATATAAATATATATATAAAATATGCGCATCACAAATTTTTGTACAGGAAGCTGTTCAATTACCCAGATAGAAGAGCCAGTGTCTTTGTGATTTTGCACACAATCAATGAAGTGGACCATAAAAATCTTCTTTTCTTGAAATTAAACAATGTTGAAAGGTTTTCATTTCCTTTCACATTCCCAGTAATTTGTATTGGTTATTATTTCTTATAACTTCATATTTTCTTTCTCTGTAAGTCAAGAGTATGACCCAAAATAGAAGCTACAGAGAAAAGGAGAAATTCTCTGTCTGGGGTAACAATCCAAGACTCAAGCTTCAGTTGAGAGCAGTTGTAAAGGAAAATGGGAGACTAGAAAGAGGAAAAGTTGAAATACTTATCAGGTACCAGAGTCTTGGGTGACTAAGAGTGAACAGTAGCCAGAATACTTGAAGTGCTTGATAGATGTAAACCTGTGGTTATGAAATAGAAATTACAGGCCCAAACATCATTCTGAATCTCAGATTTACTGCAGAAAATTTTTCTGATATGCTATTCACAAGTGAGAAAACGTATCTAATGTTTTTGTATATTCCTTATATTAAATGCAAATCACAATATTCTTACTTATTCAAACAACCTTGAGACAATGTAAAACAACTTGTTTCTCATGGGCTATTCAGCTGGAACTAGACTAAAAGAACTAAACCCATGTTTTGCTTAAAGCACTTCAGGGTACTTTTATGAAGAAAAACTGACATTAGAACATCTGAAATGAGTTAATTTGTGAGAATTCTTTTTCATCTAGTATAACGAGACTGCAACATACAGTCTGTGGTATAAATAGATGTCAGATCCAGGGAGGGTAGTGACATGACCATATATGTACTAGCAAATGTTTAGAAATACACTTCCAAAAATACAGTGGTAAATTAGAGAAAGCTGAAGGGTCTAAATTTTAATATCTAAAAAAGGCAGGTTCTAATTAAAAACAAAAGAATGCTTTTACTTTTGAAGATCTGTCTGACATGAAATTAATTAATCACTGGCTAATACACACAGTATCAAATTAAGGAAAGTGCTTTCTAGTGGTCCCAAATGGTGAAATTCTTCTGCACTCAAGAGGTTCAGTGCTCAAGATGGTGTTGATTTAATAACAGGGTTTTTTTCTTCTTCTGAAAGGATTAATGTTGGGAAGGCATGTTCTTTTCACAAATCTCTGTAAGGATTCTGTCAAGGAAAATCACTAAAGGCACAGATGAGGAGTCTTTTAGCCAGAGTTTCTTCTTGGAGCACAAACACTCAGGTCACCATTAATCTATTGCTTGCTGTTTCTTAAATGGATGGAGTTCTCCAGCTTTGTGATGCTGCAGCCCCTTGATAGTATAAACTCTAGCAGAGACCTTCCATTTAATTTTGTTCATAATAATAGGTGGCCAAAGATGCCTGAACTTCAGCTTTTTTAATATAGCTATTGAGGAAGTTGTCCAGTTTTCTTAGCAGCTTAGCAGTGCACAGACAAAACTACAGTTTCCAGTACAATGTTAATTTGGTTTTGGGTTGTAGACCCTGGGACTACATGTTCCTTATTATAGCAAATATCTATTATCTATATAGCAGTTATCTCCTCTTTATAAATAACATGGTGCTATGCAACATTCCTTGATTGCATCCTTTGTTTCACTGTCCTGATTCAGAGCTGCTCAACACATTTTAATTACCTGTTTAAAATGGCTTTGTGCAGCTAAATGTCCAACGTGTACCGTATACACAGACCCACATGAACAAACCAGCAAGAGCATTGCTTGGATGGCCAAAAATTTGCAAGGGTCTAAGGCATCTCCCTACAGTTTATCCAGATTCTTACATTGTCAAGGACAAGACAGGAAGACCTTCCCTATGGAGTTGACTAAAAGGCTTGGTGTTGATTGCACCCAGATTTCTGAAGGCGCTGTGGAGGAACGATGATGTGAGTTACACGATACGCTAACGGCCTTGCTTGTGACCTGTTTTTTTTTGTTTGTTTGTTTGTTTGTTTTTTTTATTCCAGATACGATTTAATCTCTGTGAAGTTGCTTTTGCATTTTCTGTCCTCTTCATGACACACCCCTCCATCTCAGGACTCAGAGACTGTTTGCTGCAGAGTTAGCAGCAGTTTCCTACAAGTTTTGGTTTGCATCATTAATGCTGCATAAGCAGAATTTCTGTTAAGGACAAGACTCAACTACAGCATTGGGTTGTTTTTTTTTTATTTGGGGGAGGTGCTTTTTGTTTTTCTGTTTTGGGGTTGTGGTTTTTAGGTTTTTTTTGGGGGGTCGTCTGGGGGTTTCTTTAGTTTTGTTTGTTTGAGCTTTTTAATGCTATCCAGACTGAATTACTTTTTGTTTTACTTTTTTGCAAGTTTACTAACACAGTCAGAAATGGGCTTTTAAAGAGTTTCATTGCATGCACACATGACACAAATGCTTACTACATATTCCAATAAGCAAAGGAGATATTTTTAAAATATTATTAAACCATGTCCAGTATAGTAGTCAAAGAAAATAACACCTAAATGAAATTCCTCCTTGATAGATATACAGTGATAGATATTAAAGGAATAAGAGAATTTTTCTGAAATTATAGGGAAAATAGAATAAATAAATATTCTGAAGTGTTAAAGCAATGTCATCTGACAGAAGCTACATCAATATTGTAATATTAACTCAACTGGTTCAGATTTAATGAAAAAAATTACAAATTCTCTCTAGTCTAAGTTATAAATATCTTTTGAATCAATTTGATAAATTATCAGGATTATAGTGACTAACACAAGACCCTTCATGATGAACATAATATTTTACAACCAAACCTGAGGCTACAGTTAATCATGGCTATGCACAATGGCTGCAGGTTTTCCAGTACATGTGCCTTATAGTCCTAATGCATCCCAGATTTAGTTGTTTTTGTTGGCTCTTGGAGTTGGAGTATGTAACCAGCTCTGAACTCAAATGTCAAAATACAAAGAAAAGTGTATAGAGCCCCCTTACAATAATCTGGCAGTGAAAATATAGGAAAAACTTTCAGAAATCAATATTTTCCTTCTGTAAATTCTCCCCAGTTATATTGAACTGGAAAATTGAGTTTTGCCATATGCACTGGCTAAGCGCTTCCTCATCGGTCTGAAACTTGATAAATACGGGGTACAGGTGGATGGCTGCCAATAATTAAGCTGAAAGAAACTATATACAATGATCAAACATTGTCTTCTCCAGACAAAATTTGATCTTAATGTGCAAAAATATATCTAAAACAAATTTCTTAGACAGTGGTAACTTTTCACCTATCTTTCTAAGCAAACAGCATCTGCAGTCCCATGCTCTACTGGTTCATACTCTTTAGTTTGCCTGTTATCTGTCCTAAGCAGGAATATTAATATAATAATAGTATCTCACCTATATGTTTACTTCTACTTCTTATGTTGAGTGCTCAGGACTATGTAGAGTTGTAATTTTTCAAGAGACAATGTCACCTAAACACCACAAGTTTGCAGCATTATCAATTAAAGATTAAACGTTTAGGTATACAGATATTTATCAAAATATTTATGCATACTTCTTTACAAAAAAATTACTTTATATATATGTATGTATGTATATATTTGTATCTTTATATATTATATATAATGTCTAAATAGTATCTAGTATCAACTTTTAACCAACACCAGTTAAATAGTGAGTGCTAAATTTTAAAAGTGCTGATAACCTTTGTAAGTGAGAGTTAATTTAACTCTATTTTCCTTTTCCTCTTAGATTTATGAGTCATGTATTGCATTTTGCAAGAGATTCTTGCTGAACTTTTCAACCTTGCCCTGGATAAACTAAATAAGTTGAATTCTCCTAGTCAGTCAGTTTTTCAGTCAGGCTTTCAAAAACCTTAAGGTCTTTTCTAAATCCTGTCAATTCTAACAGTTTTTCTCTCAAATGCATTTCAGTTGTTTTCTTGATTTCCAGAGATTCACAAACCTCATATTGCTTCCCAATATCTGGATTTACCTCCAGATTTTGTGGTCACTCTTATTCATAAACTGAAATGTTTATTCCTGTGCAATATCATTAATTACTATGTTTGACATACTTCTTTTGTCGTATGCTGATGAGTAGGTTTGAAGTCATATCACCATCCTTGCTTAGGGCCAAATCTGAAATCTGGTACTTCTGTAAGCTCCCATAGGCCTCAGTGGAAAGTAAGCAGTGATGATCTTATGTATTCATGCCCTAAAAACCTTAACAATCTGAGTCAGTCTTGAATAATTTCATAAACAAAGTGATACATTGATTGCTATAGTCATTTTCCCACCCCTGCTGGCCCTCTCCGTGGCATTTAATGACAGATCAAAATCCAGTCTCAAATGAAGATGAGAAAAGCACCAGAAAAGATATTTGACTATGAAAACAAAATTCATGGTTTCCATCAGCTGTGCAAGACAACAAAGTCAGCTTCTGCCTTTGGATTTTAAATAAAAGCTCAAGCATACAAATCCACAGGTCAGCGGAAATGATTACCATAAACAAATCTGGACAAACATCCTGCCATTTGGAAGCCTATGCAAATAGACATTTTCATCATCTGGGTTCCACTAATCCACACAAAACTATGCACATTTTAAAATACACGTAAACAATGTCTCTTCTTTGATGATCCAATCAAAACCAAACTAGTATTTTTGGGTAAACTGAGATGAACATGTCATTCCTTCATTCCTCTTTTCCTTTTTTTTTTTTTTTTTTTTGTGAGGGAGAGGTAAGAGAGGTGGCAGGGTGGTGAGATAAAAGGCAGAGTTATCTCTTGAAAATGTCCCCAGATTTTAAAGGGAGTAGAGTACAGTCATCTAGCAGCAGAGCATTTTTTAGCAAGGTTGATTGACAACCCAGGCAAGCCTTCAAGGCTGTGTGACAGAGCCCAGCTGCTGTGTGATGTAGCTTCTTCCCTGCATGGAGCTGCAGCAGCAGTAGTCTCTGATCCCGTGCCACATCACAGCTCTAAGTGGCTGCTTTCCACACCAATGGCACTGACACTTCACTGGCTGCACATCTATCCTGAGTCTCTGCACTTACAGTACCTGGCACCAGTCCCTGTTTCTCCTTCCCTGAATTTTTTCCAGCAATGCTTTTCCTGGTCATATTAGAGCTCTCCAGCAGATCCCCACTTTAGATATTTTTTGGTTTTTTACTTCCAAGATATTTTTTTCACTTGTACATTTACTGCCTCCTGCCTTATCATTGGACTAACTACAGACAAGACACTTTCTTTGAAGCAAAATCCCACAGAAGTCGCAGATGGAATGAACAAAGTTAAAGACTCAAGTGGAGAAATGACAAATGTTATTTAATAAACCATGATCTTCAAATACACCGTTAGGCAGTTGTAGGAAGGATATAATTTCAATGGGCAGTTCCAAGACAAAAAGAATTTTTTTCTAACTGTCTATAACTTTTCTCCAAGTGTTGTCTTAGGAACAGTTAGGTAGCTTAGGTTCAGCAAAATCAAAGTTATTATACCTATGGGGCTTGGGGTTCAAGGGCTTTATGAAGATAGAGGAAGCCAAATGGCTCAGTATGGTTTTGTATAACAGAAAGTCTGGTTAACTTCCAGATCCTGGAAATTATTGACAACTAGGTCTTTTGGTTCCTTTAGAGCTATTTTCATACAAATATTGTATTACAGTTCTCATTTGAAATAATTTTAAAGTGTGTGTATTTTTAGCCCATTGGCACAGGATTTCAAAGCTCACAGCTGCTTGCCTTAAATGAGCAAGGGAATGTCTCCTGAAGCCACCTGTGCTGTGTGACAGCCCATGCTCACTCTCAGAGAAAAGCTCTCCCAAGCTGAAGTCACACTTCAACACATTATTGAACATCACCCTTTCGCTCTGGTTTTAGGCAACAGTCAGAAGTGTTTACATTTCTTCCAATAATCAAATGATGAAAACAGCTCAGATATTAATACTCCCTCTGCTATACTGTGAATTCAGAAAGAATAGAGGTAAGAACAATGGTAAACACTATAAACCTTCACCCAGTAGATAGAGTATCCTACAGCTCCTCACTGTCCCAAGGAATAAACTACATGCACCAACCAGATGATTCAAGCTCTTGCTCCAAGGTACATGGGGACATTGTGACCTGGCTTAGCATTCATCTTACTATGAAAGCAAGTGATCCAAAATGTTTAAAAAACTCATTAAAAAGAGCATCCAAAAGTCATCAGGAATCTTTCCAAAGGGTTGCAGAATTTTTCGGACAAAGTGTTGGTAAGCAGGAGGAATAAAAGCCTTCCTCCTCAGCTACATATCCCCTCTGTCTTCCTGCATGTTGTTTGCCTGCTACATTCTTCTGTCTTTTGTGCAGTGTTAGGAGATTTTCTAAATACCTTCATGTGCTCCTTATCTCTCCTTTTCAGATGCAGACAAATGCTGCTTCTACTGACTTTTAGCACAGAACTCTCCCCACAGATACATTGCCATTCTCACCTCCTTACAGTTGAGATGAACAAATTCTCTGTCAATGTGCATAACCACTTAAGAATATTAAGAAAACTATCAGTCATCATTTAAACGTTCAAAATAGTAATGCTTTAGAAGCTACTTTTTAATTTGACTGTGGGATAACCCCCATTATCCAGTGGGGTGCACTGGTACAGGAACCATGAAAAGGTGCAAGCCTAAGTTTATAATATAATGGAAGGAAACAACATAACTGAGACATTCTACCTCAAATCTAGTTTCTTGCAGTTCTGATGCACATATTGGCTGGACATAGATACTTTTGGTTATACAACAGAAGCTGTCAGGATAAGAACTGCTGGACTGAGGCTTTAGGATTATATAAACATATTAAGTCTTCTCAGAATTGTGGCTAGAGGACAATGTGAATAAATGTCTGTAAACAAAGAGCTCTCCTTCCATGCTGATCCATCCATGTGGGAAGCGCAGATGTTCCCACTGGGAATTATAATTAGCACTGCATCAGTAAAAATTCCTCATCTGCACTACAATGGTTCCAGTGCCTATCTAGGAATAGAAGACCATAAACCCAGGATTAAAAAAACCGCAATTTTATATGACCCTTATGTCACATTAAACAGTCAACTGAGATTACAATGCAATTTTAAAAGGTGACCAACCCTGTCATTGTTACAAGTTTCATTTCTCTCCCTGAAGACACATTTAACTTGTTACAGACCGATAATGATACTTACTGCCATCTCTACAAGCAAGGTGCTTTGTAAACACCCAGCTCCCAGAAAATCTGCTTTTAAAACTTTCTTATCAGGAGCAAGATTGGAGATGGCTGAGATAAGAATTTCTACTGACTGTGTGGCCAATATAGTCTTTGAATGTAGTGGTAGAAACTGTTTGAAAATCTTTTTTTTTTTTTCCTAGGGCAGAGCATGCACTGTAGGGTAGTGAGTTCACAATGCTGACTAACCATAGAACAGGCTCAGTCCAGTTGTTCTAATGAGCTGCTGTGGGAGGCATGAGGACATTGCAAGATGTGCCCCTTCCATCAGGAATTTCACCATACAAGTCTTCATCAGTCATCACTTTTTAGCATTGCAGTGCCAAGGCCAGCAGCTAAAACTCACGTACCACTGTGCTAGGAACTTTGCAAAGATGTGAAATATCTTTCCTTTTTCTCTCTTTTCCCCAAGTGGCTCCAAATTAGTTGTTGCTATGCTGGAATGATTTTCTTCTGAGCACTGTTCTCTCTAGACTTTTGAAAGAGACTATGCAGAAATTAATGAAGAAACACTTCATTGAGGGAAAGGATAGATCTAAAAAGACTGTGTCCTATTTGAATGTATCAATTTATACTGCTTATGTATGCCTTTCACTTTTTGCTCTTTGCTTATAATAAACAGGAAAAGTCTCAACTCTTTCCAGTCATTGCTGTCTTATCACAGAATGATAAGTTAGGTGTTAAGTACTGAAGGAAAGTACTGAAATCCTGCAGAAAGGTCAACTGAGTGTAAGAGAAATACTTGCAAAAATGAAGAGCTATGTGCTGTGTATTGAATCCTATATTTATAATGTGACCTTTTTATTACTTCAGCTTACTGTGAAAAGAAACAACATGTAAAATGACCAAAAAAAAATTCTCTAAAGTTAAAGACCGAAAATTGCTTGGTTTTCAAATATACTAAATATCTAGAATTTTTATAATAGTAATAAAAAGTAAATACTAATACAAATTTATGTTGAATCCTTTTCAAGGTGTGTGCTCACTTAGAACAATATGGGATATTGTTTTTTAACAAATAAAATAAAATAAAATAAAA
This sequence comes from Muscicapa striata striata, assembly GCA_030060385.1. NCBI lineage: Eukaryota > Metazoa > Chordata > Aves > Passeriformes > Muscicapidae > Muscicapa > Muscicapa striata. Next base: position 896,963 of record JAREIS010000034.1, on the reverse strand, counting down.
TAAAATAAACTCAAATAAAATAAAATAAAATAAAAGAATTTTACTTTCCATGTGTTGGTATGATTGTTTAAGTGAATATTATAAGTAATTGCCGATGACATTTACATCCTTTTCTCATTTAATCAAGTCTGCTTGTCATTAGAATGCCTGACCACTCTGAATTATCTGAAGTGTTGAGCAATGCACAATACACAAAAAAAAAATCTTACACTGTGTTTGAGCAGATTTGGCATCTTTTAGTAATATCTTAGAAACATGTGGAATTGTTAAAGTTTGTTTCCCCAAACATATTTTAATATTTTGCCTGAGTTTTATTTACTTATTTCTTCAAATAAAGAAAATCCTTTCAAATAAAGTAGAAATTTGTTTTTATTAAAAAGTAAGGTAAGACATATCTGAATGGTTATTATTTTTTCCTATTCATTCAGCATTCAGTCTTAAGCCCACAGTGAGCAACAAATTGTCCCTCCAAGGCAGTTGTGACTGGCTTGCTTTCTGTCCCAAATTTCCATCTGGATCTGGGTGTTCTTGGTTCTGGTTCTCCATGTGAGGAATTCCCACCCTGAGGCAGATGCACCAGACTCAGCCATTGAAGTGAAATACCTTCTTTCAAAGAATAAGGAGCCTATTCCTGCCACTGCCACCCTTTTTTTAATGCAGTTTCAGACTTGTAGGTATGTTTTCTCAAAAACAGGGTGCTTAGCTTAAGAAGCACTGCAATTCATTCATTCATTCATTCATTCATTCATTCATTCATTTTTAGTAGAATCTCATTCTGAAGGGTTTGATCGTTCCCCTGCACACATTTGTGCCTTAGCTCAATCAATTTATTTAGCTCAAAGTAGGAAACTTTTATGAAAATATAGAGATATCACTTTTGCACTAAAATTCTGCAAGAACATTTGTGTACAGAATTCCACAGCTACTTTACTTAGTGGTTCCACCTAAATGCTAAACTTTTTTTTTTTCAAGCTTGTTCACATCATTGGATCTGTTCAGGAAAAAAAGCAGAGACAGGCACAATCAAGTACATGTTCAGCAGAGTAGGGGGATGTACAGAACAGAAATATGTGGAAAAGACTTTCACTCCACCACACCACCAAGTGTCAATTAATCCCTCCCTCCACCCCTGCTGATGCTGCTCTCATGTGGACCTTCCCAACACATATTTCTTTCATCCCCATAATTGGCTCCTCTCTGGAATGCTCTTCTTCTCCCACACACTCTTAATTCAGGCCCAACATGAATCCTAAAGCAGAAGGAATGACATTCCTGTCCATTTCTTTAATAAGCAGCTGCCAAAATTCTGTACAAACAGCTATGCTGTTAGCATGTAAGTATTTACATGGTCATCATTTTTATATGATGCTTTTCATCTCCAGCTTGTGATTTGTATACTTTAGAATTCAGCCTCATCCATCTCCATATTGCTGACAAATAGTACTGACATTTTTTCTATTAAAAGAGCACAAAATGTACAGAACACAATTGTTACCATTTAACTTGACCTAAATATTGTATAGGTTTTCTGGATAAGAAACATTTATTTCTAGGTATAAGGGAAGGAAAGTTTTTAACTAAACTTGCGGCCATCTACTGAAGTGATGTTTCTTGTGTTCTTCATCTGGCAGCTTTCTTCTTTGTTTTTTTTTTTAAATTTTCATCCTTTATGGTAGTGTGCTAAATAATTTAGAGAAGTAAGAGACAGAGCAAATGCAATGTTCTGAGGTTTGTTTATTCTTATACTTTGCTATCAATGTTGTTACAGAATTCAAATCCGACTCTTATTTAGTATCTTGTTTTTCTCTGACATAAGAAGTTCTCTACTTCAGGGTTTAATTTTTGTAGATGTTAGCTCCTTAAAGCTCACTTTTTTTTTTTTTCTTTTCTGTTTGGCTATGGCTTGATTTCTAAGGCTTGGGCTGTGGTGTACAAGATTGCATACATGCTATGCAGAAAGCATTTATCATTGTTTCCTTGGCAGGCCATGCCTGACATCAACATTGCACTCGACATCAGGACTTGGAAAGGATTCAAAAATCCTACAATACAAAGCATAAGGTTTGAAATTCCAGAAAGAGACTCATAGAACTTTGTGCACTTTCTTGAACTCAGGGACATCTCCCAGTTGAACAGCTAGCAATTTTGGCTGTCATTATTGAACAGATCTGAAGAAAGAGTTTTTCTGCTTAGACTTGAGCATCTAGGTTTTTAAATCTGTGCAATAATGTCAAGTTTACTATGAAAAATCTGTGCAAGCTTCACTCTGTGTTGCCTTCTGGACTCAAAGATGAGGCAAATGCAAGCCAGGGTAGTGTAAGGATTTGGAAGTGCTAGTCAAGCAAGAGATGTGCATGACTACCATGCAGTGAGCATGTGTCTTTCAGTAAATGTCTAATTCTGCAATGTTTGGTAAAAAATTATTACCATCTGCTGAAGGAGAAATCTTCTGAAACCAATAGGCCAGCTACAATCCAAACCAGACTTTGTTCTAACAAGTTTGTGCATTACAGTTGTGCCCAGCAGCAAAAGCTGCAGCCACAGAAAACCACAGGTTATTTCTTGGGAAACTCTGTAGAGCAGCTGCTGTTGCAGCCAGAGGACTTGCTGTACCAACACCAGGAATTGCAGAGCCCCTGGGAAGCCACAAGACTGGTTTGTGATTCTCAAAACAACTGGAACTATTTCTTGCCATTTCATCCATACCACCTGTGAGGAACTTGCACTGGAGATCCCCCAACCTGCCCCTGCATCCAGGCACTGAGGGAGCATCTCCACTTGGTCTCGGCATATGTGGCCCTGCCTCCAACAGGCCCTGTCTTTTTTTCACTGTGATTCCTACAAACTGTAGCAGCACAAAGAACAGCCATTTCTGCCTGGGATATTTGGTTGCTAGAACATGAGTGTCTCCAAAGGATGTGGAAAGAATGAGTAGGTATTTTGCACTACAGAGTTGGGGGATCAGTCAGTACTTTGGCAATCATTAGGAAGCTCCTCAGCAAGACAAACAGGACATTCAACTCAGGTTATAACTCCCAACACATAATATATGGCTAATTGAGGCTTTGGAGCTTATCTTGTATCTAGCTGACATTTATTGTCCATCATTTTCCTCTGTGAACAGAGGCTGGAGGTCTCAAGGGGAGAAAGCTGAGCCTTAAACAACCATGAGGAAATCAGAGAGAGGTTGCACTTCCACACACCATAAAAAACTGGGAAATGAGCCAATAATGGGGTACTTGATAAGATCATGGAACAAGTGCATAGCTCTTGTACTGGCTCATTATGGAACGGACAGGCAGATCAGTTTCCCTGTAAAGTGTCCAGAGTCTTGCCAGTACGGACAGATGCTGTGATTGCTTACAAGCTGGTAATACGGATCTTCCTCCACATCAACTGTTTTATTCCAGTCCACTTAGAACAAGGGACTGTGCTCCACAAAGACCTGATGCACACCAGAAGAAAAACTGCGTATTCTCTCAATAAAATATTTTCAACTTGTGACATATTAGGATATATCCAAGCAGAATAATGGCTCTTGAAGTAGTAAGTGGTAGCACGATATCAGGAAGGAGAGGATTTATATAAAAAAGGATCAGAGCAATAGTATACCTTAAAAACAGGTGAGAATTCCTTGACTTTCAGTATTAACAGTGATTTTGGTTTCAGTGCTAACACCAAATTTTCTTTGTGAGTTTCACTCTTGTGATTATACATGCCCATTGTAAATTTATTTCTATATCAAAGCCAAATCACAGCTTGGCATAGTTCACAGTCCTTAGTTCAAAGATAATTGAGAAGTCAAATACTGTTGATGACCATAAAGTAAAATAGTAAAATACTAAAAGTACAATTTTATTTAGATAATTTTTTGTATGTATGTTTCTTATTTATTGAATACATAAATACCTTGCTTGGTAAAATTTATTTTGGTCTAAAGTGTTCTCTTAGTACCAATTATTTTGGAGCAAGAATCTCAAGCTTTAAAATAACATATTAAACAGTATGGATTTGAACACAATTTCTGAGAAAGATTTTCATTTAGACAATGTTCAGATATTTCATTTAGCGTTTTTTTAATGATTGCACACATACTTCAAAAATGCATGCCAGCTCCTAACTGCTTGTGATTCCAGAGGAGGAAGTAATTAACCTCAAGTGTTCAACATGTAATTAATAGGAAATTGTGAGCATTCAAAATCTCATTTGCCACATCCCAGAACAAGTGGCTAAAATTCACCTCCCAGACCTCATTTGCCTCTTTTTTCATCTCTCATTGTAGCTGAATGGAGGATGCAGCCTAAGCAAGCCCAGGAACTGGAGGGGAGGTTCAACTCCCTTATTAAGTATGCTTTCACATCTGCTCTGTAGCTGGCAAAGCTGACTGACTAAAACCACTTATCAAATGCCTTTTTAATCAACCACTTTCATTAGAACTGCTCATTGCCATTACATCCACAGCCTGAGTAATGGAGCTCTGAGAAGAAAAATGTTACTATTAATACCAGTATGTTTAAGTTTTGAAAGAAACCTGATAATGACTGGAGGTGAGCCTCAGAATCAGAGCAGTGTTTTCTGATTTGGGTATGCAATCCTGATCAGAAGTGTGAAACAAAAGTAGTACTGATTGTAGCCAGCTTTGGCCTTAGCTTTTGTGGAAAATTATAAATTATTAACAGTAAATTAGTATTTTTCATTGTGGGATTTATCTTATACATAAAGGGAGCTTGTCTAACATTAAAGTAATTTGTCTGAGATATGACCAGTGTGGGAAATGCGTGCAAGCATTGCTCTTATCTTAAACTACAGTACAAGGGAACTTATATAGTGATTTTTTCCTCTCTTGTAGAACATTCATTATATCTGCCAGAACTTCCTATTTGCTGAAGTAACAATGTTCCTAAATGAAAGGAATGTCCTAAAATAACTTTCTTTTGGCGTTACATCACAGCAAAGATGACACTGATTAATTCAGAGATTATGTATATAATACTATCAAAGCACATTTCTTAACCTTCATTCTTTTAAGTCTCTTAATCTTTTTTTCCAGATTTATTTAGCCTAAAATCAATTCTACAACAGTGACATTCAAACTTGGCTGTAAAATCAATAGCAGCCAATTGAATGCAGATTCTCATTAATTTGAGCACTAACCAAGGCATTGGATAGGACAAAACTCAATAGATAGATGCTGAATTTATTTTGGATCTGATTTTGAACTGTACCTCCTCAGAAATGCTGGCTCTCCCAAGCCTTCAATAACAGCTTTTGCTGCCTTTCAGGTGATGTTCATCTGCTTTCTGAATGAGGCCAACAAATCACAGGTACCCAAAGCTTTCTGTGAGGGGTCGTTCTTATTTGGGATAAATGTAAAGATACCAAATTACTTCAGGGATGATAATATATTTTAGTAGGATTTCTTGGCTTGGTTTGGGTTGTTTTTTCCAATAAGTTGGTCACAGGTATTTCAGGAAACTTTCTGCAACTTGGATAGATTTGGTCTACAGAAAAGAAAATAATTTCAAGTGGCCAGTTTAAGTGCCTTATAAATTAATGATGTGATTTTTTCATATTAAAAAGAAGCAAATAACAAAGGGCAATCCAAAAGGGTTATATAAAAAAGAGCAGGCTTTCTTAGCACAACTTTCAGGAATTCATCAGACCAGAAAGGTGAGAGATTAATGACCATTGCTGAGAGCAAATGATGGCTCCTGCACCAAAAGCACTAAGAGCATAGAAAATGCTTCAAGCATTAAGAGGCCTCATTTGCATTGTCTTCTAGTAACAGCCTGTTGTGGATTAATTTTATCTCAAAAAGTAATGTTAAAAAGTGTGGAAGTTATACCTTTATTTTGTTTAACTGACACATAATGAATACTGTCACTAAATGTTTATTTGCAATACTTTGAAACATGGAACCTTGGAGGAACATTTCAGTTGAATGATTATAATGCTTTGAAAAGTGACATCTTCTCTTTCGACTACTCTCACCTCTTTTATCTGCTCAAGGAAGTACAATTAGTGCCAGAGAAATTTCCAGAGAGCTCTAATCAGACAATTATAAATGAAAACTTGAAAGAGGTAAACTTCTGTTAATTATGCTGCAAGAGCTGCAAATATTAAATGTCTTTTTTTTTTTTTTTTTTTTTTTTTTTTTACATTAGACAAATGTTTTAACCTGGGAATTTAGGAGGAAATATGCTGCACTACTGAGACATACCAACAATACTTTCTATAAATAATTGCTTCATAACTCCTTAGTATTCAATAAAAGATAAAATACATTAGTACAAACAATGTTATCCCACCTGACCTCACAACCCATATCTAAATCAATGTGAGTCCTAATCTTTCTGATTTACAGCCACAGATACTTCTGTATTTTCTGACATAAATCTATGAGCTAAAAAGAAATGTAGACTATTTCTACCTCTTTTTGTGGGAGTAGGAATTCAAAGTTCCTCTTCAGACTATTGAAATAAGGTATAAATCCAAGCTAAAATTATTTAAGGCTTTAGGGTGAACAGATTTATTGTTTTAAAATATGAACATTCTGTTCCATAAAATATTAGTACTTATTCTCCGATTCCTGAATATGAAAAGTACAAGTAGACCAAGGATGATGTGCAAAACCAGGTTGTATATAGTTAATATAGTATATAGTTAATACAAGATTTTAAATTACAGTGTCAGGATTTCATTGGAAAGAAAATTAATTTTTTTCTGGGCAGAAGTACATGAAGCAATCACAGAGGAAAAAAGTCTAACTCTGCCCTTTCAAATTCAGAAGCACTCTGAACTGGGTTATTGAGTCCATTTGCAGCTGTAGATGAGTCTGGAAATGGCAGAGATGCCACTCTGGAGCTTGCAAACAAACAGTGTAAATATCAGCCAGTAGAAGTGTTATCATGGACCACAGTACCAGCAGTCACTGATCTACCTGAAGGATAATCTAGATAATTATGAACACCCAAGACCTGTAAAATTCCCAGAAGGAAAAGACATCTAGTCTGTGCTATAGATTGCAGAACTAAAGAACTTATTTTGTCCTATAAGCCTAGAAAAAAACATTTCCCTTTTTTTTTATCCTTATGTGTTTGCTTTTGGGTCATCCTTGTACATTTGCTTCACATGTTTACAATGGCCATCAGCCAAGCTGATTTTTTTCCTCCAGTCTCTACTCTGTGTTCATAACATAGGACTTATCCAGATGAGCAGGAATAGAAAAACTTAGAAAAGAACAGCTGATCTCTCTTTCTTGAACAGCTAATATTATTTTTAAGTAGCGAGCCCTAGATTAAAACAAAAGGAACAACAACTGAGCCACTTTAATTTCCACAAAATGTTAAAATGTCTTTTTCAGAGATAAATACAAGTGTCATAAAGTCAGACTAAAGAAAGTCTTGTTATGCCCGCTTAGTCCATCTGTAATTATAGATTTGTTTCCTACATTTAGTAACTATTTTGTCGTTTAAAGTGTACTAGACTCTTCCCATATGGTTTTCATACACCAATTACATTTTATTATTGAAATAATTTTTCTTCAAATTGCCCAGATTTTTCTTTCCTATTGTTGTTCATAGCCACACATTATTGAAGAAAACATTTAAAAACTTTAAAACCTTTCCGTCTGCCTCAATTGTCTGTGTTTTAACAAAATTATGTTTCATCTAGCTATTTTAAACTTTTCTTATGAACACAATATTATTTTTGTGGCCTTTCCCAGAGCTGCATCCATTTTTTTAAATGTGTTTTCAGTAGTGAGATTCTGGGAGATGTGGAGCAGACCAGGTATTACCTAGGTGTTATATGAAGTTGATGTTTTATCTCCTGCATTATGACAGGATTTTTTTTGTTCATGTCTTAAACCAGAATGTTGCTGGTTTTGTTTGCTGCCACATTCCATTGTCAGCAAACAAAACCAGCATCCCATTGCTGCCACATTAACCCTACAAGCCAGCCATTCATGCTGCCATTTGTTTTGGCATCTCTGTGTTCCAAGTCACTGGCTATCCATGTTCCATGTTTTGAATTTGTTTCACCAAATATTTTACTTGTGTGATTCCAAGTGGAGTGAACTCTCTTCCACCCATACTGCTAAGCTTTTTGTCATAAAGTGTCCAATTCTTTTAAGCTTCTATTTGCATATAGCTGGCTAATAAATTTAAATAGAGCCAAAGTGAATTCTATGCAACTGTGAAGTCCCTAATCTTAAAGAAATACTAAAATGTTACTGCATTTCTTTTCTCTGTTCAGCAAGTTTTATGTCACTAGGCCCTTTTTTAAATTATTATTGATCTTTAAGAGAATCTAAAATACATTTTAGTTTCCCAATTTACCTATTTCTTGACAATTATTCTCTTACTATTTTCATTTACACAGTTTTACATTTTATCTGTTAAGCATTTATCCACCTTTCTAGGTGGATATCATTAAAACATATCCTATTTATATATAAAAACAACAGAAATACCTGAATATTTCAATTTTTTATGGAATTTCAACAGTATATAAATCAGATTGTATTTGATGTCACCTTCAAGTGTTTTTCCACCATAGTTATTTTATTCCATATCTACTATTTTGAAGTGGGCACATCTGGAAATCACAAAATTGCATTTTAGTAGATCAAATGCACAAAATGTGTGGACCAAGAAAATATGTTTCCTCTTGGATTCTGTATCTTTTATTCTAGAGAAATCCTATGTCTTCCATGCAGAGAGAGAAAAAGCCAACAACATCTGTTTCTGTTCATGTCTGTTTTAGATAAATATCACGTAGAACAAGGTTTTAGAGTATTGGAGATCAAATCGTCTGAAATTGTTAAAGTACACTGAAGGAAAAGAGCTCATCCAGGCTTGTTAAATATTACTCTCTGCCTTCATCTGGAATAGGGTCTACCCTCCAGGCATACTAGACATCTATCTGTCCATTCCAAACTTGTTACTTATATACAAAGAATTAAATTAAAGCAATATACCAGCTAATTTATCTGTCAGAAAACCAATATCACAAAGACAAAACATATTTACTTCTAAAAGAATTCAAGGTCTGCCAACAATGATTAGGAAAGCTATTTGTGGGTATCAGATTTTGAAAGTTCTAAAAAAAGAACTGAAAGGAAGAGATGTGCAAGTCTCAGAACTTTGAGTAGTGCCTCCAGAAACTACTAGCTTTTTTGGCCTCCTTGATATTTGTCCCAGATTGAGTGGTCCACTGCCTTCAGAAGAGTTTCTGCCTCACGCCCTTCACTCCACTGGCTTTCCTCCAATAACTTCTTACACATTTACACTTGCTCGTAATTCTTTTTCTTCTGAGAACACTACCATCATTTCTTGGAACTGTTCTGGTTTGTGCACTACGTGGTGCACAGCAGTCACTTCAGGAAGGCAGAGTTACTTTGAATGTCTAAAAATGCCAAAGTCTTACATACTCTTTGAGAGTTTTGAATGCATATGTGTAGAATTCTCCCAAGATTAGCTGTTCTCATAAAATTTTGTTTGTTTGTTTGTTTTAAAACTCACGAATCCATGCATGAAACTGATACTGATTATATTTAAACTTCTTGAGTTCTCCCTTCCCATTGTAACTCTGCCCCAAATCAAAAGATAAGTGTGTGTTATATTGAGCGCAGGTTTTGGCATCTGCACAGCTCCATCAGTCTCATGAAGAAAAGTGCTTGGGTGCAAGTTGTTAGGGTTTGCTAATTTCTAGTCAAAGTTTCCTTACTCCTGCTTTACATAATTTTGTTTCTCAGGACTTTAAGTCTGGGCAATGAAAACCAGGACAAAAATTATCAGGTGAATTTCTATTTATTTTCTTACTTGAACAACAGACTGGTTTATGTTGCCTCTGCTGGAATTCTATTTGCAAAACTTAGAAAATATGGGCCAAGTCTTATGTTCATAGCAAAATATTCTTACATCTGAACTTCATCTATATCCATATTTCATTGGAAACCCTTCACATGGGTTTTCTTACAATTTGTAATGGAAATTTAATTAGCTATTAATCATTCTGTGCCTCTTGATATTTGCCTAAATGTTTCATGCCCTGCTGTCATGAAATCTGATTACTTTCTTCGGATACTTCAAGACTGAAAAGTCATAAAACCAGAAATCTCAGAAAATTTAATTTTCATATTCATATTTTCTAGAACTGCACATCTGTGTTGCACTGTTTTCAACAGAGAATTGAATACTCCAAGTGGATCCTAATCAGGTGTAAATTCACAGAATGGTGGAGCAGGACCTTTTTATACATCTTGAGGATTTGTCTATAGTGCCCTAATTAATGTGTTCTGGCACTCCTACATTTCATATTAGTTATGGATAAAGAGTTGCATTTAGTGAGGTAAACACAAGAACAGCTGTATTGGCTCACACTAAAGGCTTAGCTAGCCACGTATCCAGTCTGGCAATGGCAATGGCCAGTAGAAGCCAAGCCCCTGCTGCATCACTGTCAGTGCTTTCATGGAACAGAAACATCTCACCACACCAAGGCAGTATATTGTAAGCTCCCATGAAGACTGGAGACCTCCTGGATTGTGAGTGGACTTTAGTGAAGCTCATGCTGGTTTCCCAGTAAATGAGGATGCTGCAGACCCCAATTTTGGTGGAAGAGGTCAGGACTGCCTCCAGTTCTGCTCTCCTCTACTACCATGAGTCAGATTTGCAGGACTGGAGCTCTGGCTCTGTTGTCACCCTGACCTCTAGCTCCATGGAACCCATCATGTTTCTACCACACAGGCCTCTCCTGAGGCATCTCTCACCTGTATCACTTTGTAGAATCTGGTGAGAATTTCTGCTTTTCCATCCTCTAAAATTGCCAGGAAAGAAAGTTTCTGATCTATAAGTTTTGGGTTCAATTTATAGTATACCTCAGTTTTTCAAGAACTTGAACAGAAAACAAATTATTCTGGTTTCTCATTTCAACTATTGCCTACTCCAAAACTGAAAAAGGTGTTATATTTCCAAAGTTATTTTCTATGTCTCCAAAATCCAAATTATCTCTTAGTCATTTTCATTCTTTGGATTTATAGAATCATGACAGAAAGCATCTTTCTAAGCATTCTAGATGCTTATGTGAAATATACTTAGAAACAGCAGGTATAAATAATATAACAAAAACATAATAATGAAGGCTAATGTGCAACACAAATATTACACTTTTCCTTGTTCTATCTTTAGCTTGAAACAATATTCATGTACTGATAAGCATGTCCTGAAATTCAGCTTATTTGAACATTTCTTACCTAGGCAATGCATATTATACAGTAATATAAATAAGTATTGTCCAATGTATATTTTAAAGTAATAGAAATACATTATTTCCTATAACAAGTAATATGTTTATATAGTCTACCTACTTTTCCTTGAGAATCTTTTCATCACAAGGTTTTACTCAAGAAAATTGTGAGGTTCAGTGGTTTGGCATGAGAATAATATTATTCATGCCTTTTAGCATACACAATTTTATATTTTCTTGACTACAGTGGCAATAGTTTGAGTGCTTAGTCTTCGTTATATTTTGTAACAATTTAGTATAAGGTACATTTCTCATTATTCTTTGAAATGGATTTCCAAAGTTTCAAGATGAGTGTGTACAGAATAAAAGTATGAAAACAAAGTGTATCCTCATTACCTTATACTAGTAGCTATACAAGCAGAAATTACTAGCACTAGACAACTCTTCAGATTCCTAGTCTCAGTAAATAATTATAAATTAATACATCTTTTAAGTAGCTGACAAAGCTCTACCCAATTCATCACTGATTCTTACTTTAGTTAGCAAGTGTTCAAATTATTTGTATATTCTAGGTTATCCCATTTCCTCATATGTCTGTGGAGGTTTTGCATCTCACTTCAGAAAAGCTCTTTTTCTTTTTCGCACGGACACCTTTACTCTTGACTCAGTTTGATTGCATCACACAACACAAAGAAAAATTAGAGATTTTCTGTATTTCAAGTTCATACTTTTAAACCCTTCCACACTTAATAGTGTCTTTGTCTTAACTACTTGATTAACAGCTCCTATGAGCATAGATGCTTCCCTTTCTGTATTGGTATTCACACTAACATTTGGAGTTTCTGTTTGATGTTGTGGTTTGTCTCTAGCATGAAGGAAAGATGGAAGAATATGCATGCTTCTGATGCTGAAGATCAAAATATTACTGGGCAACATTCAAAATCAACTCAGAGATAGACAAGATTGAAAATATGGGGGAAAACCTGGAATGTACTTCAAAGCAGATGTTTGTTTTGTTAGCTCTTGGTAGCCTTGTCAATATATGACCTGTATTAAAATGATAAGATACTACTATTTGATCCAGGTTAGCATGCTCATTAGCTGCATGCCTGAAAAGTGTAATTTTTTCAGTCTGTACTCCCAGTGTGGAAGGATAGAGTCAATTTTTTGCAGTAGCCATCAGAGGGCAGAGTGTGGAGCCATGTGGGCATATCTAGGTTACTGTTCTATACAACCTTTGGTCACCCTGTGAGGACAAAGTAAGGGATTCTCACTTCCAAGGAGGAGCAGGTCAGTAAGAAAAAGGTGATGTGCAGAGGGTCTGACACCATTTTGTCATTATTTTGGGGGTCACGTGGCACCAGCCTGGTTGGTCAGTGAGCATTCTCACATGTAAATCATCATTTTGTATAATTTTGTTATTAATATTGCTGCTGTTACAGTTCACTTTCTTATCTCATTGCTGTTTCCTGTAAATTGTTCTTCACTCTGCATTTTGTCACTGTCATCAAGGGTGGTTGTGGGTGAGGAGCAGCTGGTCTTTCATTTTAGTAGGAGCACTAAATTAAGGAATACCATTCCCAAACCACCATGGCCTTTCAGAGCCAGCACACAAACTGACAAAACACACATCTGTCAAAGGGTAACCTTGGGTGGCTAAAGCTTTATTACTTCCCCCAAAGCACATAGCATGGAACTTTTACCATATCACTTCTTCATTTAATATTTTCTGTCCAATTTATCTTCCCTGCCACAAGTAAACTAAAAAAGGTCATCTATAAAAAGTTAGTGAACTTTAAAAAGATCATCTTTAAGAGAGCATTTTAACAGAAAATGCCTAAGCTTTTTAAGAAGAATGTATTGATTCCAATGAAACTTGCTTAAGACCTCACTGGCACTGGTGGGAACTATAATAGATTTCTGTGTATAGCCAAGGTTATTCAGAATTACAAAGCTGATAGGGCTTTGCTTCTTATATTATATTGTGTTTCATACTTCTTGTAAAAGTCCCCATAGTACAAATGTATACATGTGTATATATACATATTCCATGCACTGCATGTATACATTTCAGATTAAACTTTTTCCAGGCAGTCAGTTTCCACTTAGTATTTGAATAATACTTGACATTTGAATTTATACCTTAGATTCAATATTTGCATTCTGCCTTACTTCACATTTCTATGTAAATGCTAAGTAGAGAAACAGAGTACTAATTAACATAACCGTCAAGAAACAAATTTGCAGAAGCACTACAGGGACAAATACAAGAATTTAGTGAAACCTATTACACTGACTTCTTCAGGAGATTTTAAAAACCCCTTTTATATAAAACTACCTTTTTATGTCCTTCTTCCCTCCTTCTCCTATTCAATCCCCCTAAGTTGTTGACAATTTTTCTACCTGGACATTATATTCACCTTGTATTCTTAAAATATACTTTTTTTATTATTTAGAAGAGAATAGTGATATGCTCTTTTATTTTGCAATAATGCCAAACCTCTTAGCAGAATAGTATGTACAAAAATACATAACTAAGCCATTTTTTATTTCTCTAATGATTGTGAAAACACTCCGTAAGAATGCTAACACTACAGAAAATGCAATTCCAGGAATTTCTGAATTTTGGTTGCAAAGTCTTTGAATTAAATTACAAAAACAATAAATGTAATGTATATTACAAACACTACATAAATTTTTGCAATTTCCTGAGCTCTGAATACTATAATAACTATTTAAATGAAAAGGATAGCAAAGTAGGGATCAAACAAGACATGCCTTCTTTGATAGCCTGTATTCCTTGTGAGCAGAGCTTCAGAGAAAAAGTCCTGCCAGATCTCATTATCTTGTCACAACTTTTACATTTGTTTGTTTTAAGTTCCAGACTGTTCCAGCAGTACAGCATTTAAATCCAATGATTAAGCTCAGCTTTCACTAAAAGAAAATACATTAAAATTTTTAAGAGGCAGCGAAGTGAACAATAAAGGGTTATTAAGGAAGACATAAATAAAAAATACTGTAAGCAGTTCAATATTTTAATTCAGTGCCATCTAGAAATTGGTTTAATATGCTTATCAGATTTTTTTGTCTCTCAGTATATATTTCTGTCCAACTATCTGCCCTTCCCTTTCTAGTAATTTTGGAAACTACTAGCCAGTTTTATGTAGACACAAAAAGTAAATTGAAGTTCCCAACAGATAATCCCATAGGTGTCATGAAAATCAGTTTGGTTTAGAGAAAACTTCCTGATCTATGCAGGAAAAAAAATCTCCATATTTATACATTGAATTTCTGCAACTTCCTGTTGGACAAACAGCATGTGCTTGCTGGCCAGACAGATCAACAGGCACACAGCTCCAAAACAGGCATAGTGCTTACCTTGGGGCTCTTACAGGAAAAATAGGATTACTGAAATGTGTGAGACTGCAAAGAGGGGAATAAATCTTCAGAAAGTCAGATATAATTGATTTCATTGCTTGGAAAAAAATTTTCCTTAAATCTCATCTCACTCAAAAAGTGATGACAGATAGGTATGGCAGTTTAATTACTTTGTTTTCAAGTCACCACATACTGAACATTCTGCTAAAGAGTCTGGGAGAATGATGACCACATGCTGCTTCCTGGCTGCTGCCTTCTGGATAGGAAGAAGTTCTCAGGAGGTGGGGGAGATTCCTTCTTTTTCAACAGAAAACAGCCAGATGTGACCAACTGCAAGAGCAGACCAATGGATGGGCATGCATAGAGCAACCAAGGAATCAAGAGACACCACAGAACTCCTACAGAAGGCTTTCCTGGAGACCTCAGAGGGTCAGGGTATGTTTTCTGCAACTCAAGAAACCACCAAAGGTTGCTGGACTGAAAGGAAAGCAAAAAAAAAAAAAAAAAAAAAAAAATCTAGAAGTGCCAGAATGCAAGTGAGAAAAGCAGTAAGTGTTTTCAAGATTCATTTTTAGCCAATTTCACCCAGCAACCCTGAGTTTTCTCTCTGGAAAGAATTGCCATGTTCCACCTTACTATTTTTGGATTTTATTGAAGTACACCTCTAGGGATTGGAAACCTTCAGTGTCTTTTGGCATGCCTAGTTTCAGAGAACTGCTGCACTTCAGTGGTGGAGCAGCTCCAGCTGAAGGCACCAGCTCGACTGGGGATCCCATCACATAAAGCTCTTTCATGTCTTGAGATCATGACTCACCATTTTTAAAGCATAAGGCTGGCAAGGCTGTGACTCTATGTTAACTTTCATACTATGACATGTACACCCAAGAACTCAAATTCTCTGTGGGCTACAAAAGCCAGAGCCATGTGGGCATCTAGTAGTCCTCACAATTGCTTCCATAGAGACAAAATACAAAAGAATAATGGCTTGTAAATATTTTGGAGTTTGGGTGTATTTCAGCACTCCACATAATTTATCCACACAGACTTCAGAAGGAGATGTAATCTCCTTCTGTTCACACCCCATATAAATGTGTCCAGCGCCCTTTGGAAGATATAGGGAAGTATTAGCACTGCTTTAAACCTGGAGTAAAATTTCCTGTCTCTCAAAGGCAGGGTTTTTTTACTTGGGAAAGGGATTTTTAGGGCAATGTGCTAGGATGACCACAGAAATCTATTTTCCAATGTGTTCAAGTATAGGAAGTTTGAACTTCTTGTGAAAAACTATTTAAGCTTAAAATAAAACTTCACAATTAAACCTTCAGTTTAAGATGCAAAATTTGTGACAAAGCTGTAAAAGCATTAGTCTAATGTAAAAAAAAAAAAAAAAGTGCAGCCAAAATTAGAATATTTAAATTCAATATATCTTGGGATACATTTAATCTATCCTATATCCCATTTCTTGTCTGAAGCTTCTAAGATGCAGCTATTTCACTATACCAAGAGAAGAGCCAGTGATGCATGTCATGATATGTACTTCAAGGGAAATTACACCTACAGGAAACCCCAGAGAATTATTATATATTATATATATATTATATATTATATATTTCAGCTCTAGATCTTTTCTTGTGCTTAAGGCACTTTTGCTTTAAGAAGAATTTGGACAGACTGTGGAAAGTCTAGGGAACAGACTGCAGAAATTGTCAGTGCAACAACTCAGCAACTTAGAAAGTGGAAAGTTCAAAAAGAGACTGAATTAACTGAGATTGTTTTTCTTCATTACATTAATCAATCTCTAATCATGTAAGACAGTGGAAAGGAAGGTAATGGCCTGTCCCACCCAATGGGCCAGACTGGAAAGAGCATCAAGTAATGTTGAAATGTTCATCCAGCAGGCAGGGTGGGCTGGCAGGGGAAGAGACTGAGCAAGGGGAAACAAACCATCAAGCATAAGCAGAGCCTGAGGAAGGAGATGATGCACAGCCAGGCTTCAGAAGTGCTGCAAGGAGACACCAGCTCTAGAGACACATCCAAGCTGGGAAAGGTTTGGTGCAATTACAGAAGCTGGTTTGAGTTGCTGGACTGGAATTCAGCCTCCAAGAACATAGCTGCGAGCATAGTATTAGGAGGGAGGTTTTTAATTTTAATTTCTCTCTAATTTGTGTCCTCTCTCATAATATTTTAGGGGAGTTCTATCTCATAAGTTGGGGCTTTTTCTAGCAATATTCATGGAAATATCACACATAAAGGGAGTTTTATCCTGAAGTTTTGTCCACCTGGGTGTCCTAAGTGGTTTTCACACTTCCTTTCATATGCTTTAAAGATGAAAAGCATTATTTAAGAATGTTCTAAGTCAGGGTCTTCATATCAACAAAATCCCAAAGCTGCAAATTTTTAACTTATGTATGACTTACACAATCTCCTTCACAATTTCCTTTCTGCTGCAACAATAACTGATAGTACCTAAGCTATTAAAAATTTAAATTATGCTCAGAAGAAGACATAGTTTGCTTGTCAAAAAGAGTTGTTCAGAAGTCAAATTTAAATTTTGCATTTATAGATTCTCTAGTGCCTATAGTTTGATAGACCTTATAAAAATTGATTTAGGATATTTGGCTTTATTTTTTTTTTTCTGTGTAACTGTTGTCCTGTTTTGCTAAGTGATTATTTTTCACACAATTCACTTTGAACTAGCCATGCCACCAGCTTTGTGCATAGCACTACCTGTATCCTTTTGTGATTTTTGACATGTGGAAAAGCAATTTTTAAAAGTGGTATACAAAATTAATTTCATCGGTTGTAGAGCTACACGAGGCATATAGTTTTTATAGCTTTTTTGCTGTTTACTTTATGCAATTTACTATTGTTGTTACTCCTAGTGTGCTTTACTTGAAAAATAACAAAGAATTTGGCATTTTTCAAAGAGTAGACAGATGAATGGGTCAGTATAAACAAACATGGGACTGTGCACACTCCTGATTCCTGTCCTCTTTAGTCGACAGCTCATGTGGCTGATGTGGCCCCATGGCCCTTCCTGTACCCTGTGCTGACTTGAGACAGTTCTTGAGACATGGACCTCTTTAGCCTAAGGAAAAGGATGGCAAAACACTTAGCTCCTGCCAGTGTCACAGGACAAGGAGATGGTGGAAGGCAAGAGGAGGTTGGTGAAGTTTGAGGTTAGCTCCAGAGCTTGGTAAAGTGCTGAAGCAATGCATTCTTCTCCAAGAGTCCAAGGGCAAGACCAAAGGAGAAATTTTAAGTCCAGTCCTACCCAGGGTTTCTCCCTAAGCAACAAAAATGCCTCTTCACCCGAGGGATTTTAGCATAATTTCAGTGCAATCAAATAAAACTTGCTGTGACTAAAGACTGAGGGCACCAGGCCCAGCCAAAAGCATTTTTAAATAACATTCCTTCAAACTGCACCGTCTGTTCATTCTTCTAAAGAACACTTAAGACTTCGTACTTTTAAACAAATGGATTGTCCAGGGCAATCCTGCAAAAGTAATTCAGACTGGGCTGGAAATATGTACCACAGACACAGCACAAGCAATCCAACCTGAGAGACTGAGCTACAAATTATCCTCCCTGACAATGTGAAGTCTTTTTTTTTTTTTTTCCCTTTTTTCACTGTCTGGCCCAATTAGTTGGGACTTTTTGCTGGAAGCTGGCAGTACTGTACTACTTTGCATTCCATAACCTCTGTTGTGTTCAAACCACAAGTGTGAATTTGCCAGGGGCTGGTTCCTCAGGGGTGTCAGGACAGAATGGGTTTTGCTATATCCCTTTTTTGCTCTGACGTTCCTGCTTTTAACATAGAAACTTCATTTTTAAAAATCTAACTCCCTTCAATTTTTGAGATAAATTCTGTTTAAAGCATTTGTTAATACTTCTAATATGGATATTTAATAATTTCTTGTTTTCACAGCACCACAACATTGGTTCCAGAGGGAAAAAAAGTTTATGAAGTGGACTAATATTCTTTTTAAAAGCGTGTTGAGTATATAAGAACCTAATATCTCAAAAACTACAGATGCCTTTTCATAGCTTTGTAAGTGAAAAAATTGCATTAATGTTACCATTTGATTTTGGGACAGAATAAGACAAAAAGTATCTGTTTTTATGTGTTCTGTATCACATTACAAAAAATGTACTGTTAATGTTGAAGTCTTTTTTTCCTATTCTCAAATCTCATTTCTTAGTTTCTTCTCAAAATATTTAAATTGAATTGTATTTCCTCACAGTGTTCTTGCTCCCAGAGTCACATAATTTCGTCTGAAGGATATTATATCACAGAAATCTGGCTATTATTAAAAGTATTTGGTTTCCAGTTCTATTTGTAAATGTCTTTTCAAAATATAGGTTGAATGACAGAGCCACCTTGTTATTTATTTTTATACAAGAGATGGCTCCTAAACATGTTTTGGTATCAATTTTAATAATTCTCTTTTCTTGACTTTTCATTCCTGTTAATTTTTAGGAATATAAAACAGACCCAGCAATATTATCCACAGCTTATTTGAAGAAAAACTTGCTTAGCTTTTTTTTTTTTTTCCAAACAATACTTTGCCAGCTTGTCAATTTGTCAGCAGTCCACAAATTAGCAGTATCCTAAATCCCCTGTCAGATCATCTGGGCAAACACTACCTTCTTCGTGTGTGATAAATTAAATGTGATGACACACCTGACAATCTCCATTTAGGAGGGAAGAAGAAAACACATAGCAGATTAACTGAGGTTGTCAGCAGCATTGAAATCCAATCATTAAAGGGAACAAAGAGAGCAATGATCAAAGGAGTCCTCAACACCACCTAGCTTGATTCCTTTTGGGAGGAAAAAAACCTGATTATTAGGTTTGCTCCCAATTTTTAGCTGATTTTTGATATCAATATTTAACTAGGTAAATAATACAGGATTTTATCACCATTTTTAATATTAATACATGCAACTACAGAGTGGCAATTCTTTCATAGTTTTGATTTTACTCAAAACACATCAGTTGTACCCAATTTAACCTGTCTTATTTTGCTTTTAAAATTGTTGCAATCTTGAAGATTCACAGTCTGATTCAATAGGCTGTGCAAACACTGGGGAAAACCCTACAGGCACTACAGGATACTACTGTCATGTCAGACAGATCTGCAACTATGACATTTTAGTTACACACAGAGCCACCAGAAGAATTCAGAGACATGTATTTGAGGGAATGAGATTTGAAAAATATGTAGCCTCTTCTGTAGCAAACAGTTCAACATTTATTTATTTCTAATGAAGAAACCCTTTTCACCCAAGCTAAATATCCCTGAATATATCTATTTCTCTTTTTAGAAGCATGCCCTCACAAGTGGCACATTTCATTGGGTAACCAAAAAATTCTAAAAAGTATATTCAAATTAAACACTTACAATGGTTAATAATTAAATGTATCTTAAATATGTACTTCAAAGGTATTACACTTGAGCTTAAAAAATTGTTTGTACCAAAGTAGACATGTTGCCTATTCTTCAAAATAATTTACTGCATGAGGAAGAAGAGTAACGTGGAAGAGCAGAAAATCTGTCACAGATGGAGAGGAGGTAAGAGGAGAATCCAAGTCTGTGTCTGCAGCTGCTGAGCAGGAACATGTTCAGGCCCCACTGTTCATCATTACAAAGATATTTGGTAACAAACCTTTGGACATCCTGCCAAGAACACACTTACATGCACCCTCAGTAACTCCTGAAGTGCCAGGGGTGTAAAGGAGATCTGTGACAGCCTGATAGAGTGCCAGAACCAGGTCCTTGGTAAAAGCAGGTCCTTGATGCCCAGAATGACTGGTTTGTTGATGCAGTTTTGCCACTGTTTGTTGATGTCCGTTTGAAAATGGCTTCATGAGCTTCAGAGCAATTGCTGAAATACAAAGCAGTCATAAGCACCAGTGAATACTGCAGCAAAGGAATTCAGTTCCTGTTCCTCTACTTTTTATCTTGTGCCACTGAGTCCTAAATGGTTATTTTTGTAGGCCAAATATCTCTTTACAGACAGAACTCAGACATAGTAGTATGGCAGCCCTATTTTTCAACTGCTTCCACAGCTGAGGCTGTACAGTTTCTGCCAGGGATCACCTCTGCTCTAGCTCTATCCTCTAACAGGCTTCCAGGAGAGTTCAGGAGCTCCCCCTCATCACCAACATTGGAGGCTTCCTCCCCTCTGATCACTCTGGTGATCAGCAGTGACTGCAAAATGCTAACTCTCACTCCACATAAGCACCACTTTAGACTGATCATCTGAATGCTACAGATGAGTAGCTGTAGAGCTACTACAGCTGAGGGCACAACAAAGCTCAGGGAAAACAGTTTGTACCATTTTTCTGTCTTTTTGGTTGTCATGTATGAATTCTGGCCTGTGTGTAAAATAAGTTCCTTAATGTCCATAGAACTTTAAAGCAGAATTTATTTGGCTGCTTTTCAAGAAAACGTTTTTGTGGAAGGTAGCTTAATAATATGGCATCAGTAATGGGCTAAACTCAGACCTTTGCTGCCATCTCTTAATGATGGAATAAGAAGACTTCCCTGAATTCAGGGATAAAATTTAGCTATATTTAAACAGACTCCTAACATCAATTAAAAGTAAAAGAAGTTAATAAAGCTGCTGAAAATTTTGTAAAGATGCATAAAAATTAACCTTGTAAAACTCAGTGCCTCTATCAGCCCACACCTCTCTCCATTACCTTTTTAGTATGAGCTTGAACATGACTAGTTTTACTATTTCTTGGTCCTCAGCTACTGGACACAATGTTAATTATCATATTTGTTATCATCATCATAATCATCATCAAAATCATCCTAATAGCTGGGGATGCCTGTGCCTAGCTATTATTACACACTATTTGCTTCCTAAAATATATAACACAGAGCAACACATTCAATTCTGTGAGTAAAGGCAATTTTTGTCTTTTCTATGTAGCTATATTTGTCCAAGCCAGCTACTTACAAGAGGTTCCAAGTCTGTTCAGATGTTTATGTCTAAACCTTAAAGACACTACTGCTGATTTGTCTGCCAGTAAAGGTGGTCTGAGTTTGCATGGATAACACTGCCCCATGCTGGTTCATAGGGAAAAATCCCTGCTGACTCTCACCAAAATTTTTTAAAAGGCAGGAGCTCTGGAATTTTAACCTGCACATTTGTTTCATCTTGTTTCTTTAGGATGCTAGTTGTTTTTCTTCAACAACCTTTCACAAATATCAAGCAAAATACTACACTTTGATGCTCCTGCAAACAAAACACAGAGGAGAAAATTACATTCTAGAATTCACTGGAAGAGAGGGCTCATTAATACTCACTGAAAACAGACAGCACCCAGGACATCACCTCACAAACCTCATGAGAACAGGATTTCCAAAGACACTGGTATAAACTCTGTAATGTGGACAGGCTGGAAAAGCACAAAAGAGACCATAAGAGTATTTCAGCCCCACTCCCAGCCCTATCTTTATTGCTCTATATGCATTTATAGATAGATAAATAGCTATATATAGAGAGGGCTATATACATTTATAGACCTCTAGCTGGGGTCTAAAATTGCAGTTTCTGGATTTTTTTTCTTCTTTACATGTTTTTTGTTGGTTTTTTTGTTGTTTTTTTTTTTCCCCAGGGCAGAACTTCAGTGAGCTGAATTTGTCTGAGAACTCTTGCTGTAGACTCTGCATAGCCATGGACACAGTTAATCTCTGTATCTAACATGATACAAAGTGCCTAAAAGCCAGTTTTTTCCCTCTAATGATTGAATATAACTATATAGTCAACATATAACTATCATTTTGAAGTAGGCCATTTAAGGGGCTGCAGGTAAGTTAGAAGTTCTATATGTTCATAATGAAAAAAGTGGTTCATAAAGAAACTAGGGCTGGTATTGCAGACAGAAAAGCTTCACCTTGTAAACAACTACGAAGGACAAGTGCCAGCTAAACACAGTGAGTAGCAGGATAATTGCCACAAAAGAGGTCCTCCACTGAAACCTGCAAATCAAGTGATTATTGTTGGGATAAAAAAATTAAGTCTGGGACTCTGGCATAAACATGGGACAAAGAAATTGAGGGAAAAGTTAAAAACTGAAGAAGAATCCACAGAGAAACAGAGGCTGAGGGGTGACATCTTTGTTCTATTCTGCTTCCTGAGAAGGGGAAGCAGAGAGGGAGGTGTTGAGCTCTTCTACCTGGCATCCAGCAATAAGATGTGTGAGAATGTTTCAAAGATGTGCCAGGGAAGGTTCAAACTTGATATTAGGAAGCATTACTTTATATGGGGAATGGTCAAACACTGGAACAGATTTCCTAAGAGGTATGTCATGTCAGTCTCTAATAGGTATTTGGAAAATGCCCATAATTGGGGTGGGACTTGATCTTAAAGGTCTGCTCCAACCATAAAAATTCTACAATCCTAAGATTCTGTAATGACATGCTTTAACTTTGTCTGAGCCCCAAATTGCTCAGACAGTTGGATTAGATTTGCCTGGTGGGTACCTTGCAACTGGAATATTCTGTTCTACTCTATTCTAGTCTAATTTGATAACCTTTAACACCAGAGATGTAGTCAATGGTAGAAGAAAACTAAGAGTTTCTTATAACAGGGCTGAAGCAAGAGATGTGTGGCAGGAGCAACCACCATTCCAGAGTAGCCTGACATAGAAATGGTTTTCCCCACACTGACAGCATGAAGAATTGTGTTTGTCTGTCTTGTCTGTTTGCATTGTACAGCTCAGCAAGATCTTGCAAGTGTAGAGAAGAGAATGTAACAATCTCCATGCTGGTTTGTCCATGACTGTTCTCCAGCAGTAGACATGACAAGATGATGGAAAGGAGCCTAAGAGACTGAATTAACCTCCACTGACCATGAGAAACTTTCCCAACTTCTTCCTTGTATTAGCATTTATAAACATTTGTAGCACCACTTCCTATGTTGAGGCAGCTACTTTATTGTATTCCTATGTGTTGTTTTACTATATAAATAAATATAGATATATACAATGAAATATATATTGTTATTTTAAAGTAATTATTTCTAATAATCCTGTATCCCTCAACCTAAATTTGGTAAAATTAGCATTGGATATGGATTGACAAGAAGGGGAAACATCCAACTGTGATGCAGCTAACATCAGCTAACTCCTGTATAAATACAATTCTCATGCTCTGTCTGAACATTTAAAAAAAAATCTAAACCCAAAACCTGAGTTAGTAGAGCAAAAAAACAACAACAAAAAAAAAAAAAAAAAAAAAAAAAAAAAAAAAACTCCTCATCAAACTGGAAAAGCTTTGCCACTCAAACACTTATGGCTGTTTATGAAGGGGAAACAGATAAACTGTCATAGACCATTCTTCATTTTGCCATCACACCAGTCACCAGTGCAAAACAATGAAACAAGGTCACAAGGATCAAAGGGAGAGTTAAGGAAATCAAAACTATATGTGAAGAAAGTTTGGTTTAGAGTCACCACCTTCATTTTAGAGAGCTTTTGCTCAATAATTTTATCCCTTATCTTTCTCAAGTTCTGGGATTTTTAGTAGAGGTCTCTGATTCCAATGCAACTCAATATGGCTCCCATTCAGAGCAGAAATATGACATGGTCAGCACTCAGTGATGTGGTCACAGCATGATCCTAGACCCCTGACTGCTCTGGAATGTTTAATTGCTAAACACCTCACATTCAATGGGATTAAATACATGTAAAGTTATCACCTTTAAGAAATGCTCTTAATGATCGAGCATCCTACTTGTAATTTCATGAAAAAACTCTCCAATTTGCTAACATCATTTTGGGGTGGCTTTCTAGGGGTCTCTATCTTGGGAGGATGAGGAGGGAGAATATTTTTGTCTTGCCTGTTGCAATTTTTAACATTGTGAAATACTATACAGCTATAGGCAGCAAAAGGATTTCATTTCAGACCCTCTCCTGGGACCCATGTCTTCAAGATCCTTCAACTCACAAGAAAATACAAGAAAGCAGCACTGTGACTGCAAAATGGGCTCTTTGTAGACCTTCACTTGTGGCCCCAGCAGCCAGGTCAGGGTATGAACAGATCTTGTTGCAATGTTTATTTAGAAAGAATGTTCCCTTCCCTAAGGTAAACATTTCTTATAAGGGTTTTCCCCTCTAATGAAGTGCAGATGTCTACCCCTTCCATCAGGACTGAGTGCTTTTGCTTACTTTTCCTTTCTTTCTAGGGACAAAAAAATATTTTCTTCCCTTCATGTAACAGGTGTACCAGAATTACCCCAAAAAAAATCAAGATATTCTGAGTTTACTGTATTAAAAATTACTATGAGAATAATGATTACATCATAAGAGTAATTTTTTTCAGTTTCTTGATTTGATTTAATGCACACAAAACAGTAAAACCCTCAAGTATGCATCTTCTATATACATTTTTATTCAGTGACATTTTTTTTGTAGTTGCCTACCTTGAGATTTTTTCTTTCATTTGCAGATACTCCTACAGATTAGAGGCAAGTCCAGCAAAGAATTTGATCAAAACTGATGAATAAGAGAAAATTGAATGACATCTGGTCTTAAACATTGTTGTTATCTAAGCCATATTTCTCTTCTCCCAGTAAAGAAAAAGTTTTGCATTGGCACTTTTAAAGATATGCTATATTTCATTATAAACCTTTAATTTTATTTTCATCATCCATGTTATTATTCTGTAAACACGACTTTATCTTTTTTGGATTGACAATGATAACTGCTTTCTGAGAAAAATGTTTCAACCAAATCTGTGCTCACCTCACAATCATTGTAACTGCATCATATTTTCTTAGGTTAAGAGAGTGTCATGCAGAAAGGCATGAAAGCCTTATTAAACTCAGACTATGTCACATTGCACAAGTACCTTCCCATTAACCATTTAGTCACTTAGCCTATCAAAGGAAAAAATTATATTTAGTCATAAAAGAAAGTCACATTTATTTGTTATGATCTGCCCTTGACAAACCTACACCATCTAGTTTTGGTTTTCTTCTGGCTATTTACATTCTGATTGCTTTATCTTTTGTGGAGATAGCTTTATAATTTCTTGAGTCATTGTTTATGAGGACAAATTAGATTAATTAGTGTGTAATTCCTTAGTGCTCTTTTCTTTTTTTTTCAAGGCTAGGACAATATTTGGCATTCTCTTGTACTGGCATCATTGGCTCTTTATGGCAACTGGTGGTCACAAGGAACTGGCAATCAGGGGAAGAAAGGAGTAAGGAGGTGAGTAGTCAAGAAGGGAAAAGCTTCATTTGTAAATGAGAATGAGGCAGTCATATGAAGTGTTTTAGAACCTTTTGGAAACTGTGATGATTTTTAAAAATGCAGACGAGTGCAAAATTTCAGGAAAATAAATGCTCAGCCCCTATAGACAACAGAGACAGGAGTCACAACTAAAAGATGAAGAAGGAACTGTAGTGAATTAGGAGCTCAATATCAGGTCTTGGTTGAATATTCCTGCAAAATTTATTGAAGGCAGGTTAGATTACTATGGAAACAGTATAGAAAGTTTGTCTTGCATAGCAGCATAAACTAGTGTTGCAGTGCTCTGTCCACCTTTCCACCACTGGAAACTAAAAATTCTGCAGGCAATGGCCAGTTAATAATTTCAAGGGCTGACCTAGTGACAGACATAAATACTTTAATATATTTATAGATTCACCTAAAAGACTTGAGGTCAGTTTGAATGCAACTTAGGCATACTTTGATGGAAACAAAATATATCATA
Source organism: Muscicapa striata striata (assembly GCA_030060385.1). Lineage (NCBI taxonomy): Eukaryota > Metazoa > Chordata > Aves > Passeriformes > Muscicapidae > Muscicapa > Muscicapa striata. The sequence goes on along the minus strand of JAREIS010000034.1, from coordinate 870,606 downwards.
CTAGAGAATTCACAGGGAAGGGAACAGCAAGGGTCAACTGCTGGAAGATAAATATAGGGAAAAGAATTCTCAGTTGGGGGATTTCTAAATTCTTTAGTTGGCAGCTCACACTAACTACTAATTGCTGATTTGTGTATTGGGAAAAACAAAACACAAACAGCTAAACAAATACATAAATAAACACCAATGCCTTCTGCAACAAGCACACCTGCTGTTACACATCTCTCCATTAAAGGGTGTCTTTCCACACATCTCCAGAGCATCTACTCCACATGTCCTCCCAAGAGCATCCTGTTTCCAAGCATATTCTCTCCATGTGTTACCCTAAATGTGTCTGAGCCATGGTTCAGCACACCCCTCCCAGGTAATTGCAGTCTGGGGGTATGGCAGAGCACCTTCATGGGCTGGTCCTTGCTGTGCCTGGCTGTGGGCAGCTCACATCACTTCCCATCCAAAGCATCCTGTAGCCCAGTGCCATGGAAACCCTGACAGTTGTATAGTACAAGCCAAAATCTTCCAATTAAATATTATATTCATGTTCTTAGCAGAAAGGATGACTAATCATGAGAAGACATGAAAGATAGGATTAACAGATTTTCTACCTCTTAAAAGTTAATGTGAGAACTGAAGTGCTTTAAAATATGTTTTCTCAAAGCTCAGGTTACTACATTCAGTATATAGGATAATACAGGCAGAAAAGTGTGGAAGTGAGGTATTACAATAGATACTTTGTCTTTAAATGCCCCATGTCTGTAAAGCTGAGGCAATAAAGAAGAGGCTTCAGGAAGCAATGTTTACTGTTCAGTCAAGAACATTTATTTATAATAAATACCTTACTTATTCTTGTAAGCAGCAATGGGACCTCTGTTGAATAATTAAAGGCAAATAAAAAATATAGGTAATAAAAGGGAGATAGGCTGATGTAACTATGCCTAGCATTATTTTTTCATTATATTATGACAGGATAATTCAGTTTGGGAGGGATCCCAAGGTCAATCCTCTCTTCAGAGCAGTGGTGTTTGAACAGATAGACCCTGATGAACCAGACAATGCTCAGTCAAGATCTGCAAGCCTGCATGGATGGAAACTCCACAGCCCCTCTGATCAGTCAAAGCAAGTCCAACTCCTCATGCATTTTGTACTGCAGACTCCTAACTATTTCTACCGTTTCTAACTGAGAAGCCTCAAAATAAATACAGTACTCCAGGTGCATCCTTAGAAGTGCTAAATAGAGGAAAATTACCACAATGCTTTCTTCTTTTTTTTTTGGCATTGTTAATTTGTTTAGACTTTTTCACTAGTACCATATGCTTAGGAGACATACGATTCCAAATTTAGATTTTAAATTCTATTATGGTCTACTTGAAAAATCAATTCAAATAAATAGTGCAACATAACGATAAAAACAAATCTTTCCTTTTAACAGCAAGTTGTCATATTTAAAAGAGCTAGAGTTCAGCTCAGTTCAGATTTCTTGTAACAAAGTAGTGTGCCTAAGTGAAATATAATTGTAACCAGCTGAAGGAATTGACTAGTTACCCATTAGTTCAACAAAAACAATGCCAGCCTTCATCATTTCAGATTAAATTAAAATAACTGGAGTCATCAGCTGTTTCTCAGTCTGGAAAAACACACGTCATTTGTGCACCGTCATCATAAACAAACTTCTCTTCTTCAGGAACTTAATATGTGTGCAGAGATATATAGGAAAAGATCCACCCCTTGGCATTGTATCAGCACCTGCACTGTTGGCATCAAAGTTCAGTGAAATCATTAAACCCATTCACCACCTGTATTAACAGAATTAATATCAAACCTTGTGGGCTGCCATTCTGCATATTAAATGTGATAAAGCATTTTGACAATGCCTTTTAAAATTTTTTATTGGTACCAGAGCACAGTGAGACATCCAAAATGCTTCATCTGTAAGGCCACATTTTGTTGACCCCCACTGAAATCCATGAGAATATGTTCTGTAGCATATTTAGGAACATTTTATCTGCTTTGGTATCTGTACACTGGAATACCATGGGAATTCTGCTGGGGTAAGGCTATATAAACAGTGGTGCCTGTTTATGCAGGCATATAATTCTTCCTGCTGCTCACCTACCCCCACACAGTCCTCCTTACCCACCATCTTTTGTGCAAATTTGTGCACACAATTGTTTCAGGTGCTGCACAACCAAAAGCTATGCTAGAAATAAGGTGGCAGGAAAACTGGGTAAAAGTGGCCAGGAGTGTAGCAATTATGTCAAAACAGACATGACTGGCTCCATCACCAGTCTTTTATTAAAAATTTTTCCTGCCTTCTGTCAGGCAACTCTGACTCCTTTCCTCTTCAGCAGCTCTACACAGCACTGAGTCCTTTTTTTACAGGCAGCTCCACACAGCTCTGACTCCTCCCTGCAAGTTTCCCCCTTCCTGCTGCATGACTGGATAAACCTCAACCTGTCCCTTGCCCAGCTGCCTAACCCTATCTGTCCCTCACACAGCATCTTCTCACCTTGTCTGCCCCTTGCACAACTGCATGTCCCTTGCCTCCTGACAGCACAGCCTGCAAACTCCATCCCAAACTGCAGCAGACTCTGGGTCTCAAGCCCCAACTCCAGTTACACTTTACTCTAGACTACCTAACCCACCCTTTTATAACCCCCATCCTCATTGAACAGGCAAGGCTGTTTCCACTCCTCAGTAATGGGTACAGCTGTAATCCATTGGGAAAGATGCCTTCTGCACTATCCTTAGAACCTATCTTCCAACATAGGACAAGGAATGGACAGTCACTGCTAAGATGTCATGGGATCAGATTTTAAGTTCATCCCAACAGCACAAGGATAAGATGCAGTGGTGAGTTTCCACAGAAGTCTGGACAGTATGGAATGGCCCAACTGTAGCTGAATGAGGGAATATGCCAGGAGCAGGAAGAAACTGAGAAAAAAAATGAAAACAGCCCAAATGGATTTTGCTGCGATCAGTGGATACCCAAGGTCACAGATCCAAAAGATAATACTGAAAGAAAGTCTCTTTTAGAAGAACTGAAGCATGTGTGAACACAGAGTTGTGAAAGAGGTCCAGCTAACAATTTGCAGCTCTTCCCTCATTCAATCCATTAACTCCTCTGCAGCACCTTACCTTATTTCAGTTTTAGCCCCATTTACATCCCTTTCCTACCCATTCTCATTTTCCTCTCTCACTCTTTCCATACTGTGTCTCCTTGACTTCGTTTTATATCCCAAACCACACCTGATTTGCTTGCCATTCCTGTAGCACCCCTTCAGATCTTTCTTTTCCATTTTGCTTCATTCTTTGCTTGGTGCCCATTTGCTTTCTGAACCAGTCTCAGTGTTCGCATCCCTCTAGCCTGTGTATCTGCCCATTGTTGAATTACATTTTTCCAGTATATCTCTGTTCAGGTAGTCCTTATTTTTCTAAAATTATTTAAGCTTCTCCCAGCCACCAAACCCAATGTGTTTCCCAGTTTCATCCCACATCTCTGTCCCTCTTTCTCTGGATCAAAATCTCAGCCTCTTTGACAAGTTAATTCAAATCTCTCCCATGTTCATTTTTGTTCATTTCTTTTTCTAATAGAATAATCAAGCCAGGACAATTTCAATTGCTTTCAGATAGGTTTTCAAGGAAACCAGGAAAAAAATTTTGCAGGATCTAATAAAGGAAGTAAGAGACAATTACTTGGCATCACTAAAAACTTTGCCTGTGGCAAAAACAGACCTGCTAAAACAGATGTCAAAAGTAACACTTCCACTGAATTTCAGAGAACCAGGTCTGTGCCTGTGTGGCAGGCAAACATGCACATGTATTTGTAATGATTATGCTTCAAACAAAAAAGTTACATACAAGCCAAAACACTTTCTTTTCCTAAAAATTCCATCCTCTTTTTAACTAAGGAATACTTTTTCTAAAAGGAAGTATTCATGGAAGAGAAAAGTATTGCTTTTTCATGAATTTGTAAAGTTGTCTTGTTCTTGGCAATGGAGAAATAAAAATGATATAAATTTGTCAAAGAATGAGAACCTAGGTTCCCATTTAAAAAAAAAAAAAAAAAAAAAAAGTTGAAGATGACTGACATTGGATCTTCATATCACTTCCTGGAAAATATTTTTTTGCTGTAAGATCTGCATCTGAGAAAAAACAATATGATTTTATTTTAAATTATATAATTAAATGCTTCCTATAGTCATTGCTTCCTATGGAAAAAAAAGATCTTTCACTTACCTCAGACAAGTTCAATTATATGTTATGTTCTACAATGAATAAATATCCCACCACTCTATGTTTTACTTGGAAACAGGAGCATATGTCAGCATGCACAGCTGGACTTTTTTCCTATGTATTTGCTTTCTTTCAAGAAAACTCATTTTTCTGTAAGCAAAGTGAGTAAAAATGTGTAAAAAAAAAATCAATGGACTCTTTTGCAGAACATGGCTACCCAGGACAGATGAGGGAGAACCATTCTGCAACAGGGAATTATTTGGGGAGTTAAAATAAAAACCACTCTGATGATTTTCTCACTAGAAAGCTGTTTAGGCTGAACTGTGTATGACCACATATTAGAGAAGTTTTAGTTTGTAATCAGCCTCTCTGTGTGGTGCTATATTGCACTGCTGGGACTGGCTGCTGCAGAACAGTCATACAGAAAAAAATTAATGAGTGACAGTGGTCCCATCTTCTTGCTTTTTCCAGCCCACACACTACTTAAGCTCAGCAATTTCTGTTTAAGATCTGCCCAATACCACATTTTTCCATGTGCCTGGGAGATGAGTATCAATGAAGAATTGTTTCCTTTTCACTCCAAGAAACTGAAGCTCTGAGGAGCCCAAATTAATCTTTATAGAGTGAAAATAACTGTATTTGAAGCAATCATGTTTGACAGCTTGGTCTCCTAGCAGCAAGTTAGGCCTTTCAATAGTAATTTCAAGAGACAGCAAATTAAAATAAAAAACTTAAGAGGACTCTCATTAATGTCAAAAACATCAAACCATTAGTTGAAAACTATATGAAAGGTTCTGCAACTCTTACAACTGAGCCCACACTACTTTGCAATGGTGGAAAATGAACAATGAAAGAAGTTCTTTTCTAATGACCACCAGGCTTTTTCTGAATTTGGATTTTAGCACATTCTGAATTTCAATGCTTTTTCTTTAAAATGTTTATTTCCTTGTGATAAGCTAACAATCTCAGTGAGATTAGCACATTATCTACAAAACATTCAAGGCTTGTTCTTTAATTATTCAAGTAGCATCTAACAGGGATTTGAGCAGTAGACTGTTCAGCTAATAAAATCTAAAACACAGTCCATTTATTGACATTGGCTTCAACCAGCAGTGAATTTTGACAGCTCAAGAGAAGGCCTTGCACCACCCTAGCTGCTAATAATTCTGTCTGAACTTCTATCCAAGTGGAGGTTTCCTTCAATATTGTCACAGCTCTACTTCTTCACCAACAAATCTAAAAATCCTTCAGCTGGGTTTTGGGAAAGGCTTTAAACTAGTACTAAGGCAAGAAGGTGATAAACCTACATACATCCCAAGGGGGAGAGAGATTATTACAGCTTGCAAGCTGGATAACAACCCACAATGCCAAGGTGTCTTGGAGAAAAAGAATTGCCATTTTATGGATCTGAAAAGAATTCATGGAGCCTGCAGGACAGGTGAAGGATGACTGCTGCACCCAACACCTGCAGTGCCTCTCCTGGGGTTCTCTGCAGAGAACAGGAAACCCATTCTGAGCACTGCACCCCAATCAAGCAACAATCCAGAGAAGAGCAGCAGGAATCCACAGAGTCACAGGAAATATGGCTTATTTAGGAAAACTGACAAATCACAGGATCAATGTTAAAAGGCAGAGAATGAAATGAGCGCCTTGCAAAGTGTCTGCCACAGCAGGGACACCACCTCTCCTGTCAGTCATGGGCACAACAAAAATCTATGTGATTAACTTTCAAAAGGGCTGTTTCTGGCTAGATACTAGGAAAAAGAATTTTAGTGTAAGAGAAGTAGCTGAATGGCAGTTTATCCACTTCTGAAACTCTTAACCCCATTTCCAGAGAAAATGCTGAGAAAAACAAGCTGTAAACCTGACCTGTTAGAACACATGCGCTCTCCCCATTTCAGAGAGCAAAAACCTTGTCATTACAATTTTTGGTTAAAATCTATGTTTAAAACTGCTCACAAAGCTCACCTGAGCTACAGGTGCAGGTATTTTGCCTACTTGTGGAGCTTTTAAGAAGGCTGCCTCAACCCTCATGAATTGGAGCTCAGAGCTACATAGACAAGCCCCATTATTAACAAGTCTGCTGGTGTGAGAACTTCTATTGGCATATAGCAACTGCTCAGAAGCAATACAGAGCTAAGTAATTTCTAAATCAAAATAATTGATTTTGTCAGTGAAAACAGCTTATGTCTATGATCAATGATATTGATTGAAAAAGGTTGATTTAATCTTTCAGTACAGCTTAAATATTGATAAGAAGAAAGTTACAATTAGAGATTTGCCTGCATGGATAACTGAAACAAATTTAATTGCAATAAATTAAGCATTATTCAATTTTTTGACTGTTCACACTTTAATTCAATAAAAGGGAGATTCCATTAAATCAAATCTTTTCTAACACAATCTGTGATGAGTCATTTAATTATGCTTTGTCTCAATTTATTCATCTATAAAAATACTGTGTTGTTAACCTCCTTTTAACATTGCATTAATTAACTCACTTTCTTTTTTTTTTAATTGTGTGAAATAATAGATACAAGTAAGAGTACATAGAGTTCTTTATTCCACACATAATTTCCATGTGGCTTGATTTTTATTTTTTTTCCTTTTACTTGAACAGATTTAACATATCAGGGAATCTGACACTGGGATAAGTCAACCTTCTGTATGTATAAGAGCCACCTTTATCTATATCCATAAGGCCCTTGCATTCTCATTTCTAATGTAGCATCCTAAGGCTGCCAACATATTTTTTAAAACAATTTAAACAACCTTTTCTCCCAGTACATTTTCTTGTACAGTCTGCTGTTATGTCAAATATGCAGTATGAGAATGTGCCTTTCTGACTGATGCAAGCAGAGTGTTCTTCACATTCACATTCACATTATGAAATGCTTTAATTTGGCAAGTGTCTTCCAGAAGAAAAAGAGTTTGGCTCAATATTTTCCCTCTTTCAGACTATATATTATATCTTATCAGCACTAAATCCTACAATAATAAATGTGCTTCTGTGTTGCATGTGAAGATATAACATACTGTGTCAGAGAATGAGCCAGGAGAATCTATGTGTAGATAATAAAATGCATGATAAATACTTATGTTTTATATTTTTTAAAGGAGAAAACAGTTATTATAGTCTCAATTCTCACACTGAGATTCAAAAAACTCAGAAATCTTCTCCTTCAGTTTTACTTGATCTGTGATACAAGGACCAGTGTTTCTGATTTTGTGAAATACAGACAAGTACACCAACAAAAAAAGCAGGCTACAGTTTTTACACTTGGTTCTAGTCCTCAGGAACTGTTTTACCATGACTTTAAAAAGTCCAAAACTTTTCCCTAGTTATATAATAATGGCCATGTGATGAAATAAACTGCATTAGCTCTGTGCCATACTTGAGACATATGTTGTGTACTTAAATCTGACTGAGCTAAATGCAGCAATGGCTTTCCCTGGGATAAGTAACTGAAATATCATCATCCACTGCAGCTGTGGGCTTTGTTATTCCTCATTTGAGGGGGGAAAGTTTCTTGAAATGACCAGCTGCCTATACAGCCTGCGGATGAAATTCCCACCACCCCAGATTCCAAATAACCTGAGCCACCCCAGATCTCACAATCAGTATTAACCTGTCCTCTCTAGGAGCCTACATAGGTATTTTGGCAATCCTTAGAGAATATAGTCCAGAAAACTCACTATCTGCAGGAAAGAGTTCTGTGTTTCATTTTATCAAATTGTCTGCATCTAGTTTTTGCTATGCTGTGTCAATGTATTACCTTTGCCACTGACAGGCTGGAATTTGCTCTTTTCACTAAAACATTTTTCTTAATATCACATTTATACTTGATTGTTAATCATGTTAAATGAAGTTAAGTCCTAAAAATTCTATAAACTCTCATAGTACAGCACAGCCCATCTTGACATTTAAATAAATATCACAGTTTTTAAAAAATTATGTAAGAACATGTGGCACTTATCCAGGAAAATAGTATATATTAGCTTGGCTGCAAGCTAGAAGTACTTATTCAAAGTGATTGAGCCAGCTAATTCTCTATTTTTCTAATACTGTCATTCATAAGGTGTGAAAATAATGTGGCCAGTGTTTGGTTTTTGGGGTTTTTTAAATGTTCATGATTTAAAGCAAACCTCATATAAACTTTTCAGGATCCTTTACGCCACACTTTATGCCCTACTACTTCCTATCAGATATGCATACTCAACCAACCAAGATTTGTTGTAAATGTTTTACTTTTTGCCTTTTATAATCACCAAGTTATACCAACTGGCATTAAGTGATGAAAAGTAAGCATGAAGTTATTTGGTCTGTCTCTATCTTCCTTTTTCAAGTGATAAGAAAAATCACCAAGTGGTTTATTTCAACACAGCTATTCTGAAGCAGGTCACAGCAGATGAACACTGAGTCCAGTGACCTGTGTTTGATTCACAGCAACAGGATGCACAGACACTGGGCCAAGTGCTCTGAGAAGGCTAATGAGTGTCACAGGCAAAGTGTAGCAATCCAGTTTTCAAGCTCCACAGAGTTATGTTGAAATGAAGAGCCACAGGCAATAACCTGAAAGGCTGGAAATTGCATGAGCAAACCAAAATGTAAATCTGAAAACTAACTAATCATAGAATGAGTAGTGTTATGGGCCTCTCTCTAGGGAAGATAAAATGTGGCAACTCTTGTTTATAATGAGGGATGATCTAAAAGCCAGTTTATCGCAACATAAAAGAAAATTACATAAAATATTTCTATTATTGGTCTGAACTTGTTCTGGAAGGGTTTCTTCCTCTCTATTTTATATTGGTTTCAAATATTAACAATTCATGCAAACTGAGGATGAAATTGAATCTGGTTTACAGGGTTGCAGTCAATGTCTTCTGTATAGATGATATCCCATTGTTTTTGGTGAATGCTGACAGACCAGCCATAACCCAGCTCTGATTCCACTGTTCATTCCTAAGAATTGTGCACTCAGAAACTCTGACATTAAAAGACTGGTGCTCCCAGCCTATCCTTCCTGTAGAACTGGCAGGGTGAGAATGGGAGGAAGAGAGTTGGAAGGAAGATGAACCAAAGGGATGAAGAGCTGTGGCTGGGTTGTTGGCCTGACAAATGGATTATGTGCAGAATTAGTTGGGACAGAAAAGGGGGGCTGTGAGTTGCACATGTGTGGTGAAAGGCTGTGTCATAACACTTAGATTCTCAGTGGAAGTGTAAGGTGTGCAGGACTGAAGGTGGTCATCTGAAACAGCACAGCCTGTGCTATGGTAGGGATGTGGATCCACCTCAGTAGCAGAGCTTACAGCCTGCACTGAATTTGCCCTCCTGCCTGCCATCTGAGGACACCTGCACCTTTTTCCTAAGTGTCCAGAACAGCTCAGTTCAACCACATGTTTAGATCAAGCATGATTTGGGCCAAGCACATTTTTATCACTTTAAATCTCATCAGCCTATTTCTCATCAATTGTGCCACATGCAGTTCTCACAGCTCCCTCCCTACCTTCCTGCCCATAATCCAGTCTGATCCATGATCTATAATCTACCCTACTCTGTAATCATCTTCAGATTTTCCCATCATCCATCTCCTATTGCTACTCTCCATGCTCATACTCCACTAAAATTTACCCACACACCTTTTTATTTTTGATCCATTGTCCAGATTTGTCTCCCTTACAGGGAGACCTGTAAGTTTTCTTGTTTCAGTGGTCAGGAAGTTTTTCATGTCATTCTACCCCTTTGGGGAGGTTTGTACATCTTGGTTTGTGCTGCAAATTAAAGCTACCTGTACAGGAGACAACCATTTGCCTGATAGATTCATTGGTAGAAATACAATCTAGCAAGCAAGTCCACTGATATAGAAGTTCTATAGCCTGAGCTGACACAGAAGATGAGGCAGAGACATTCCATAAACTAGAGAATGGGGACTGATGATTATGGTATCTGAGTTTAGAACATCTGCTTCTCTGTCCACTGATTAATTGCTTAACAGTAGCTTGGAAGAACTTGTTCTAAGTAAGGAATGTGCAACAAATTATCTTTGTAAATTTTATTGCTAAAGTGCTCCTCAAATGAAAGGGCTCTGACTAAAGTTACAGAGTAAATAAAATACATTTTAGTAACACTCTAAAATAGGAAGCACTACTGATTGGATTGTTAGGTTTCTCTCTGGCTTAGAATTCCTGGTGGGTTTGTATTTCAAGGTGTTTCACATGAGCAGTTTTCAACATATATTTCTTCAAGTGTTTTCTGATATGAAAGATTAAAATAGTGTAAATCTCCATTGTGATCAGTCAGAGGAATGAATAGCTATTCAATGCTCAAGAGCAACCTGTTGCTGCCTACTGTGATGCAAATTATTGGGAATATCTGTGAAACCTTGAACTTCTCAGGAGTCTGGGAGCAGTTCTACAGGACTGCAAGGAAACTGAAAAGAGAATTGCCCTCATCACAAGGGTATAATGGCTGTAACTTTCATATTAAAAACACAACTAGTGGGAAAGAAAAAATGTAAAAAATAAGAAGTCCAATTAATTTTGTAGTAGAGGAGTCAATGCATTACCTGAGTTCCCAGCAGAATGGTTATTCCAAGTTCTACCAGGGCAGAGAATGCAATAAAATATATGAGAACAAAAGTTCACAAACAATAAAAATATAAGGATAAACCTCTAACTTCAGCTATTCTCCCTCAGAAACAAACAGCTTGTAAGACTTTAAAAGCAATTCTACATTATCATTACACATGGCATCAAAGTAAAGGAAAAGCATCAGTGCCCAACAACTAGTGATCATATGGAGCTCTCAAAAATGATAGAAAAAAAGGTCTCAGAGGCAAAAGCATCAAGAGGAAAAAAAACATGCAAAAGAGAAGAAAAGTACATTTCCCAGATTATTTCTAAGATTATATTGCTAAGGAAAGATGATATTTTCCATTGTTAGAAAAAGAATTTTTAGGCTTGTACTCTCCAAAAGGTTATTATAAGTACAATTTTCATAAAGTTAGATAGCTTCAACAATAAGCTGTAGATTCAGGATAACTTTTACTTCACTATACATTAGTTATCTTCCTTGGAAGATGAATTCAGAAAATCAGTGAATAAATTATATTCACTGGAAATTTTCTAATATTTTTATCGGCAGAATTGAGGTCATTCCGCAAAGAAAATCAAATCGTACAACATGGTCAGATGTTCAAACTTTTTGAAAAATAAGCTCAGGAATTATTTAACCTATTAGCTTCTTCCTGAGGAAAATGATGTCAACTCCTGAGCTCAAGACATCTTCCACATTCATAAGAGGTTGAAACTTCAGTTTTCCATGTAGTGACTTTTCTCAGCAGTAGACTCTCATACAACATATTTTGAGACTTGTGATAAAACTCTGGCCACTTGAAATAGCATATAAATAAACTACTGGCATCCAAATATTTACTAGGGGCTATTTAATTATAACCAAGAAACTTAAAAGGAGCCAAAATAACTATAAAATAACTAATAAGCTAATTTCTGTGTGCATTAGCATGGTGTTTTCCTTAGCAAATCTGTAACATTCAATTCCTTTTAACAGGGGGAAAAGAGGAATCAGGAATAATATTCATTTTCGGAAAAAGCAATGTTAAATCAAAAATACTATTAGTCAGCCAGTAAGAGTAGAAATGTGCAGAATTTAGCAAACTTCAAATGCCCATGTGAACTATAATGGAGAATCATAGAATCACTTTTCTATTTATTTTAAAGAAAAAATTATTTGGATTGAAAGAAATAATCTATCCCCTGGAAACCTGTTTCTCTATGCATATATGAATACATGAATATATGAATTCATATTTGCACTAGCCTTGCTTTATACAACACAACACTGACAGCCTCTACTTTAGCAGCAATCATCCTTTCCCACTTCTAAATGGGAACATTTCTGGTTGAAAACATGCAATCTGATCTCTAACCAGAACATGTCCTTACACATTGGGTTTTACCACTGGAATATCCAATAACTGTGGTACTGCTCAAGGCTCCATAATCTGTAATTAGAGAAGGGCAGTTCTTTCTCTTGTCTGCTTTAGTTCTTGAACCATTTTACCTAATAAGACTTTTCTTTGGTATCTGGGCATAGCCCAATGCCTTAACTCCTGTCCCAAAATCTCTATTACTCACAAGGAGTATTTCCATTGACTTTACTGGATTGTCAGCCAACACCTACGTTCTCTGTTTCTAACAAAGCCTAAGCTCTTACACACATAATAACCAAGTTCTTAGTACCTTTATGACTAATCTTTCTGCCAACTTGTTATTTTCTTTATTACTGTTTTTGCTGCATTTTCTTGAGCATCAGATTTCTTAGTTATTTGGCTTCTTATTTCCATCCCACTCATTTCCCTCATGGTGCATTCTTGATTAGTTTTCTTCAACTGAGTTTTTAAGTTGTAGCTCTAAATTAATTTATTACTCTGTTGCCCCAACTTCTCTTCCTTGGTCTATTCCTTTTCCTTCTGTGGTACAATAATTACAGTTTCTATTATATTGGTATGATCAATGCATTTAATGCTATGTAATTTTTTCCTGCTATGAAATAATTTTGAAAAACTTTTAACAAAGCTCGTGCCAACTTCACCCACTCATCCCTTTATTCCAGGCCAATTGTTTTTCATTTACTACTAACATTTACCTCCCTCTATACTCTAGTTCTTTAGTTGCTATCTATACTACTATCCAGAGAGACAGTCTAAAGTACACATTTGTCAGTTTGGCTACCAAATTTGTTGGTATGAGTCAAAAGCCTATCTAACAGTCAGATTAATTCAACTAGCAATCAGCTTTTGTTGAATTTCTCCTTGACCCTCTGAAAGAAATCTTTCTTGCTTGCAATAATAAGCAGTTTAAGTAACTATTGACCACAGAAATTTTTACTGAGAGTTGCCTTGAGTAATTTTGCATCACTTTATGATTTCAGGAAATGTTATCTAAACTTCTTCCACTTAATAGACAAACACAAAGAGTGTCCTGAAATATACCCATTGCAACAGTGATTTTAAGAAAGGAAGACTGCTGTTTGCAGACTTGGCTTAACCTTTGGCCATGCCTACCTACAGCCATGTCAGGCACACCAAGCAGTGAACGAGGGCCAGTCTCCACACGGGACAAAAGGAAGCAGAAGCCAGAGGCAGGGATGGAGACCAGCTGCAGCACACACTGTGGGAGGAGGGGATCCACCCAGGAGCTCATGTGCATCCAGGAATGGAGATGGAGCTGGAGGCTGGCATTGCTGGGGCATCCCTGGGACAGGGCTGGCAGCTCTGGTGCCCTGGCCAGGGCTTGCAGGCAGCCCCAGGAGAAGCCTTCAGGTGCCCTGACATTCTGTTCCTCTGGCATTATGCTACCTTTTTGCCCTTGCTACTTGTGATTGCAATTAGCCAACACTCCAGGTTCCATTTTTTTCTGTAAATCCTTAAGAGGGACTCCTGAAATAGGTCCCTGGACAAAAGATTGAATATATCATTATTGCTTATTGAAAGACCAGTAGTGAAATTGCTTCAGATTTTGGTGTGACAGTGTCTGGTATTCAGTGTATCTCCCCAAAGCAAAGCACTTCTATAGGAAGATAAATTACCTCCCCATGGCAAAGCACTTCTATTGGAAGATAATTTAAGCTGTTGAGGCATTTTCTTATTTCCTGTGGCAAAGATATTGCTCCTGGCTCTGGAAGCAGACAAACGCTCACAGTCAGCTCTTAACTACTTACAGGATCTTGGCAGTGGATTGCAGAGCCTTTGCTGAAGGTTTCTCTCATACAGAGCATTTTTAGGACATAAGTAAATGTTTTATAAAGATTTCAGGACTAAGGAGCTGGCTGGATTAACAGAGAGGGGCAAAAAAAGGCACAAGCCAATTCACAGCCTAAATACAGAGCAAAGCTTCAAGAGAGCAGAGCTGGTAGAATTAGGGTCCTTCTGTCCACATAATGGGGAATGTTTTTTACTTCCAACTTGAAATGAGTTCACCAAGACACAAATAAACAACATAACATCTGTATTAATCAGCAATAATTCTGGGGTGGTGCTTATAAAAGCATAGGTGTTGCTTTGGCAAGAATATGAATATCTTGCTTGACAGAACCATTTGAATTAGCAATGTTGGATTTTCTGCTGTATATATATATATATATATGTTCCAAAGAATATTTGCCTGGCTTTTAGAACATTAAGGTTCTGAAAATATCCTTGTGTCTACTTTGGTGAAAGGTCCATATGTTTGCAAGTTGCTACACCCAAAATGAATCAGACCTTGTGCACAACCTGTGCCAATGTAAAAATAAAAAGCTCTATCACATAATTTGGTTTAATTTCCTGACAGGATAAGGTATATTTTGTGTGATGAGTGCTAATAAAAATATTTTCTGTTACACAGCAGATCCAGGAGTTGTGTGGATATATTTTAGGGGGTTTTAGTGCTCCATATCATTATCAAGGAAGCCAACATCTTACTTTAAATAAGTGAAATATTTCCTCCTTATTGCAATGACTAACAGAGAATTCCTGAAATGCTATGTTGTCCTTGAAGTTTGCTTTTGAATTTATTTTTATGTTGTGATTTGAATAATATGTGTGGTGTTTTAATATATGAAATCCTCAGTTAAAAAGAAAATCATCATTCTTCAAAATATGTATGGCATCTTGCAAGAGAACTTGAAGTTCCATATTCTCCTAGATGAGACACCCTACAAAATAGGAGGGAAATAGGATATGTTTCCCATAGACTAGGCCAGAGCTCTTTTAATTTCACATTTCTTGGTGTATAATCCAAAGCAGGTTGTCCAAAGTTTGCTTTTTCTTAATAACCTTGATTAAAACCAAAGGAAATAACTGACCAGAGTGTTATAGGAGGTGAAGGTGCTCTTGCAGTTTGTCCAACAGGATAACTCACTAATCATGGAAAACAGATATTCCATGCTCAGCAATTTCTGATGTCTGAATCTTGTCTCACCAAAACTGAAAGGCTCCAAACATTTTTTTTTTTAGTAACCCACATGTACATAATTCTCAAAAGCACCCTAGCTTATTACAATGCTGGGGGGAAAAAAATGAAGAAAAAATTGTATTACATCAAGCTTTTGACATATATCATGGTTTGTTTGGTCATGTAATTTTAAAATCAAGTTTTTTGGGTGTTATTTTTGTTCCACAATGCTTCAATATAATTAAGTTTTTTTAAGATTCGATGCCAGAAAACATTTTAATATTTCAAAGTACTCATTCAAAACTCACTACACAAAATTCCAATGGTGAGACTGATTGAGCAAAATATTAAACACTATAGTGTTTAATAATTTTAATAATAATTTTCATTTTAAGAAGTTAAGAGAAAACATTCATGAGACTCTATAAAGAGGTAAAGATTTGCTTCAGTTTGTTAGTGTTTGCAGTCCCAAAGTGACTGCAAAGCTCAGTGGCACAATGAAAGCTTGCATACTAGTTAGGATAGTTTGGATGAAGGCCTAATAAGCTATTTTCTTTTAATTTCTGTGTCTCTGTAAAGGATTTCCTTTTGGTTTCAAACTATTTTTTATTTGGATAAGTTTAAAGCATTTAAAAGAGCACTGTACAGTGCCTACTTTGAGGCAGAACAGGATAAATTGTGTTTATGTTACTACATGATGGCTAAGATTCTAGGAAATTAGGTTCAGGGAGTTAAGAAAAATCTGAGCAGTGTTGTTTATACAGAAAAAGGGGAAAATATTTTAAGATATTCATCTTGCAGTTAGTTATTACAAAATAAAATTTTATTCTGCTCACTGTAAGTATGTGTGATTCCTAGCCGTATCTTTCCAATTTAATTTGTTAAACCCCCAGTTATTTTATCAAACAATATGAAAGTGAGAAAAGACATGTAAACCCCATATTGTAAATACAGTGACTCTGGATCCATCAATTCTCTTTTGCTTTAGGGTAGATTTGGTTCTATCTTCTGCAAGAGATAAATATAGTGTAAAATGGCATTGTTTGGCCAAGACAGAAATCTGAGTCCTCCTTTGTGGATGAGAGCTGAAAAGGCACAGCAGTTCTGGAAAGCCCAGGAGTCTCTTTGGGCATTGGCATTGTTGTTGTGTGAGTGTACCCTGCAGGCACAGGTGGAAGTGGTTCAGTCATGTTGTTTGTGTGTGGTTTTTATACAGAAATACTCAAAGCAAAGGCCACTATATATGGTATAGCCCACTGATCATAGATAATATGTCTGTAAAGTACTTACATCATGAAACACAATGAAAATTACAAGACCTGTTGGCCTGAACTAGCCTAGAGAATGAGATCACACAACCCACAAGTAGCAGCAATTTAACATAAAGTTACTCATTAAATCCTTGAGCTGAAAGCAATCTTTTCTAATATTTCTACAAACTTCTGTACATTTTCGGGGTTTTTTTTGCATACAAGCTGCAGTATAAAGTAGCATCTTGAATCAATTATTGAATAATACATAAAGAATATTCAGAATCTCTTCTGACCAATCATCCCGACTTGCACTCTATTTGCTATTGGCTTAATGTCCTCTGAGGAGATGATGTAAGGTTGCAATCATTGAGCTTTAAGTATCAGTAAACCCAGAACTGAACAAACCACTAAAGGAACAATAGTAGCACTGAATTTTGTCCTGAAAGTCTGAGATCTGCATGTAGATTGTATGATCACAACTGCATCACTGTCCCAATGTGAGCAGTTATTAAAAATGGACCTGATATGTAGTGAACTATATTTGAAAAGGAACATATCAGTGCTTAACTGTCCAGTGATTAAGAACTGCATAAAAAAAGAAAGAAATGACAAAAAAATACAAAATAATTCTGGCAATGCAGGTTAATTAATGCTAAAGCTTGAGTTTGCTCTAATTAATTACATAAAATACTAAAATATTCCAGAGTAGAGGATCTCCCAGAATATATTAAATATTATGTATTATTTCCTCAGATTAATTTGAGGATTCATCAGAGGATGAATTCATTAATTTCATCAGAGCACTCCAAGACTAGATGACTTCTAGATTTTAAAATCATATGGTCTTCTTGGAATGCAGATGCAATGCACATGTCCATTTTTGACTCAAGTTCTTCCAGATAGCATTTTACCTTTATTTGAATTATTTAAAGTGGCAGATTTGCTTTCTCGTATTAAAAGAAAATTGAAACAGAAAGGCACTTTCTTAGCTGGCAGATTAAGAAGACAACTGGTAAAGTGACTTATTTGAATCCAGCTGCAGGGCTCCCCACGTGGTCCTGAGCCACGAGCTCTCTCTTAAACAGTGGCTTTTGAAGGGAAAAGTCATCTGAGGGAAAGTGAGGAGTGAACATTTGGAAGCTTGGGTATGTGGGATGCAAAATTCTGACATAAATTGTCAAAATGTGTCACATCAAAACTCTTGATGCCTATTTGTGGTGCACACAGAGCATCCTTATATGATGGTTGGGAAGTTTCCTGTTTTTTTCAAAGGGTCTTTTCTGTTTCAGGATGTAATTATGATGAAGCAGTTTTTTCCTATGAGGACAAAGCATTAGAAAAGCACGAAGGGCACATTAGGCAATAGACTTCACAGTGATTTGCTAAACAAAAAAGGAATGCTGAGGTTTAGGGATCTTGCATCCATTGCAGTATTTTGGAGAAAGTTCACACTTGTGGCTAGAAACCTGATCTCAGCATAATTATTGCTTTCAGTGTATCTTTCTACTTAGTGGTATACCTTTGCACATTCTTAAAATATGCTCTATTTTCCATTCAGAAATGAATTTCTTTTTGCAGAGTAAATGCTGAAAATCACCCAACCTTAGCACACCATCCAAAAGCTGACTTTCCCTGAAAATTGTGCATGTTTCATACATAGTTTGACTCCTGCTAAATACTAATTAAGCTCTGACATTGCTAAACATTTTGACTTTTCAATACAGTCTAATTTTAATGAGACAGGAGATAGATTTAGTCAATCTTTATTTAGGTTTGGACAAAAAGTTCTTCTGGTATTTACGTACTGCCTCATTGTGTCCATCACCACCACATGTAGAGGAGGAAGGAGGGAATCACATCCAATGAAGATGGGGATGCAGGCATGTGCCTCATACAGGGGAGACTGTCTCAGCAGCAAAGCACTGTGAACTGCAGGGGAAGGTTCCTCCCAGAAAGTTCAGAAAACAGAGAGCCTTTAATTTCTCATCCCCAAGTCTGTCTCTCCAGCCACATCAGCCTTTTTTGTAGCCCAGATTTTATGGCAGTATCCCTGTTTGCTTTTTAGGAATACCAGTGAAGAATACCAGTATCTCTTCGGGGGCTATGCACAAAAAATCTGTACCTGCACACACACTGATCCATACACCCATGAGTACTAAATGTTTACACAGACCTCCCTAATAATAATTATTAACATATGTTATTATAATTTATCATTATCAATCATAATAATAGAATCACAGAATCAGAGAAGTGTTGAGATTGAAATGGACCTCTAGATCTCATCTAGTCAAAAGGATTTTACTCAAGGATGGTAAAACACCTCAGCCTGCTCAGAACATCACCCAATCAGAGATAATCATAAAAAAAAACCAATTTTTGTAAAAACTCACCACAAATCCCAGGTGTCTGGAGCAATGGTAGATATCACTGTCACAAAATAAATTGCTTTCTTTGGGCCCTCTTTTGTGAGAAATTTTTTTCATTGCAAAAGCTTTGAAAAGATCAATTCACATGTACCTTCTTAAGGGAGTAATCAAGGTTGTGATTGCCTTGATGTCAAGGAGATGCAGTGATGAGCTACTTTAATCACACTAGAGCACGTGGTGCATGCAGAATAGAGCTGTCAGACAGAGCCAGCAACAACAAATCTGCTCATACTCAGGGTCACTGTCAACTGAAAAGTTTTAAATTTAATAAAAAATATTAATAGATTCACTTACTTTTGCCTATTCAGAAGTTATATCATCTATTGATGGTTAGAAATCTCTCCAGTGTCATATCACTGTATCTTGATTATGATGTAGCCAACATCAGACTGGCTCTCAGCTCTGCTGTGGCTGAAATCAGAATATTTTTATAAGAATATTTTTATCTTTTCTTTTAGGTTAAATGGGATTCATGCTTCATCAGATTCAGGCCAGGGCCACCAACATCTCTCCTCTTGCCAGGACCCTGGCAGTGCCATTTGGAAGCTGCTACTGGCTTAACAGAGCATATTGTCAATCTTGTGTTTTCTGATACTTTGCAAGCACTTCCAGTTTTACTGTATGGAAGGAGGGGCAGCAGCATTTAGACTAAGCTGCTTGCAGTTATAACATAATGAGTTTGATCTTCAAAGTCCTCTCTTTTCCCATATTCTAGTCTAGATCATCATTAGCTTCAATTTTCCACATCCTAAAGCCCTATAATTTGGCAGTGTGGACAATATACCTGGAAGGCCAGAAATGCCTATGTTTGCTGGGTCTTTAGAGAAAAATTATTGAGACCTTACAAAATTTCTGAAAAATTCAATGTGCCACTGAACTGTGAACACAGTCGAAGTAAAAGAAATGAGTCAAAATTGCAGTTCAGTATTTTCTATTTTTTTCATTCAGCACTTCTCTGCCTCATATCAAAAGAAAATTGAAAAGAACTTTGGAGAAATTAATTTATGTGCATTTGAAGTCAGGTCAAAATCTGCCTCCTTTTTGGATGTTGGATTATGTTTGGTTGGAAATAGATATATATAATCAATATAATAGATATATATAATCGTATATATCAACTCTCCCATTCCATTTTTTTTTATGTTGTAAGAGTTCCATACACAGACACAGCAATCAGATAAAACCACTAAAACCTATTAATGACTGATAATATCTTTTAAAATAACTGTTTAGTATATCTACTCTGTCCATTTTTTTTAATCTTCTTGTTTTGCTTTTAATGAGGCAACTTGACCCTTTTTTTTCCTGCACATTGCCCTTACATGATTAATATATCACACATAAAAAAGTACACTGGTGACATCATTAGCAGAGTTATAACATACACCATCTGACAATTCTTGGCTGCCATTTGTGAAGCAGAGATACGCAGCCAATGCTTTTAAAACCTTGAAAATACAAATTTATATAATTTTGCATTGAATTCTGTTTATCAAATTGGGTGACTTCTGCCTTCATGCTTTTGAGAACATATTAAGAATGGTATGATCGGCAATGACTGTAATTAGAAGTAATGCAGTAATGCAGTTCTAGAATTCTTTTTGCCAATGAACTAATGCATTATATTATTTGTAGTCGCACTACTTCACATCATTTATACTTAGGAACACAAACAAAGGAATTCACAATAGAAATGAGCTAATGCTGTCATCTGGGATTTAGTATAGTGAAAGCATATCCAAATATCTTTGCTATTTTAGATACTCAGGGCTACGAAGCAATAGCTCTTGTATTTCTGATTCAAAAATTCCTCTGCATCATGATATAAAAAAGAACAGTAAAGAAATAAAAAAAAGACTGAATATTGGAATCTTAATTTGTTCCTGACTGACAAACAGTTTTTATAGCAAAATAGTGAAAGCATTCTGTGCAAAGAATGCTCTGCAGAACATTATGCCAATGAAAACAGCATTTACTTTAGTGTACATTTATATTAAAAATCTTCTTTTACAACTGCAATTATGCATTTCTTTCCATTCATCAATTCAAATCATCCTTGAAGGTACCCGTAGCACTTTTTTGCATAGAAGAGTATAATACACTTCCTATATAACACAGTATAACAGAAAAAAGACACTGATAAAATAACCATTGACCTCCACCAGCTTTTGGATGATCCACAGAAGATCTGTCCAAGGTGAAGAAGGGAGGCATAATTATCTGATATGGATCATATGTGACTAAAGTAAACATAATAAATATTTCTTTCTCTTTCTTCTATATTTTCTTTTGCATTGCTGAAACTGTTACAATAATACATCCCAAAAATACCATGGAGTAACGTGAAAAGTTCCTAGCAGTTCTTTGAAAGTTCCCAGGAACTCTTTGTGATAACTGTGATCATTTCCTTATTCCTCTTCTTTCTTCTCTTTTACTGTACCCATTACTTGCACCGTTTAAATGTGTGCCCTAAATAGTGCACAATTTATTAAACTCCTAAATTGAGAGTGTTTGCATAATGGGTATTTAATATTCCAACGTATAGGTTACAGATAGCAATATTCAAAGTTTTTTCAGGTGCTTTACTTTTACTGAAAATGTGATTTTGCCATTGACATGTGAGAAAGTGAAGTTTATAGCTGAGGTCTGTGTTTCTGACCCATGTGAAACAGTAAAATATAATAGCTTTGTCAGATAACTAGTTCTTCATCATTGTTAATCGTGGCTGGAAAACCTTGTTGACACTGACTAGAAAGTTATATGGAAAAAAAAAAGTGGGTGAAGGAATCAGAGTTTAGTGAGCTGCAAAACCTTTTTCAGATGTTGACTATAGAAGTGCATGTAACTCTAGTGTAGAGCCACAAATTCATTGCAAGGTTCCTTTTAATTTCTTGGAATCAGAGAATTTCAGCCATTTCACACTGAATTCAACATGGAATTTTTAAAAAGGAGTTATTCTGAACCTGAAATATACCTGCATTTAGACCTATATATACACCTGACTGTGTGCAACTATATAAATATATATTTATAGATGTTGTAATCTCTTAAAATCCTTCCCAATTAGAACACTGAAAGCTCAGGTATAGGCAAAATAATATGACAAATAGATTTTTGGTGATATAGAGGCATAATCTGCTTTTCTCTTCAGATGTATTCCTCCATATCAGTAACACTTGCATTTGAAATCTGGTTTTGATTCCCATCTGCAGTTCTCTGCTTTGTTAGCTCAGCTGATTTTAAGCACCAGGAAACTAAGAAGGTGCTATAAACCTCATGACACTTCCCTCAATAACTTTTCTCATCAGCACATTCTTTAGCTGTTTTTATTGCATTGCTCTCAAACTGGAGTGGTACTGTAGGTCAGCTGTGGTACACAGAAGGAATTGCTTTCACTGGATTATGTACAGAAGACTGAAATAAGGAAATTTTTAGAGGAGATGTATAGATTTCCCTAGGACAAGCCCTAGTTAGTTATTCAGAGAGATTCCACCAAAATATTAGGAAGCCCTTTGTCATTTTATTTTGAGACTATATTCAGGAGGAAGAGTATTGGAAGTTCTAGCAATTATTTTTATTATTATTACTGAAGTGGGTCTCAGAATTGCACTTCTGTATCAGTCATACAAACAGCCATAACCTCTTCCTTATTAGGAGTCCAAGTTCTAAAAATTGCAAGCTTCTTTAGTTCTGGTCCCAGGACTGGTTGCTTACTTCAGAGGGACTAGCATTCTGAGTTTGTCCAATTTTTATTTGCATTAACTTGTCAGATGTTCTGATTCCACAACAGAAAATTCTGAATCTTGCTTCCTTCTTGTGTTAACATCCAGGCCCACTTCTCATATTGCCCAATTCTCATATAGCATGAATAGAAATGTAGTAGAAATAAAACAAATATACTCATATGCTTCACTAAACAGGAATGGAGTTAAATGTCTGTGATGTCTCTGATGACTTAAAACCTTAAAATATTATTTGATTTTATCAGCTGTTTCTAGTGGTAGCAAACACAATTAATTTTTCAGAGAACTCAGGAAATATTTTCCATCATTAAATTTAGCCATTTTGCCTGTTAACCACCTCTGCTCAAAAGAAAGCCACAACTTTGACTCTGGACTTGCTATTAGCTGTGCGTGGTCAGTCTCTCTACCACACAGGTCACCTTAGCTGCAGTCTTTTCTTGCTCCCTGACTTCCTGCTTTGCAGTAAGCAAGAGAACTGTGTATCTCTTGTATGATTTCTATTTTCTCATGCTTTCCAGAAGGAGAAGTGTTCTGGCAGGGTTTAAATTTTAGGATTAAGGAAGCTACTGTGTATTTACATTAGAAAAGGCAGAGTAGAACAGGAGACTGAACAGGAAGAAGTTCCTGAGGAACAAGAGCTATTGACTTTCTTTTGGTCCTGCAAGAGTTCTAGGTCTGTTTGAAACACAAGAAAGCTCTGAGAGATGAGTTGTATCCCATTTGCAATGCACTGTCCAGAGCAAGAGCAGAAGTTGTAATCAAAGAACGGTTTGGGTTGGGAAGTACCTTAAAGACCATCTCATTGCAATCCCTATGCTATGGCTGGACACAACTTCCACTAGACCAGGTTTCTCAGAGCCCCATTCAGTCTGGCTTTGAACACTTCCAGGGATAGCACAGCCAAGACTTCTTTGAGCAACTTGATCCTGTGCCTCACCAGCTTCACAGAAAATAATTTCATTTTAATAGCTAAACTAAACCTGCTCTCTTTTAGTTTAAATCCATTCTCTCTTGTCCTATCACTACATGGCCTCATAAAAAGTCCATCTCCATCTTTCTTGTAGTCCCCCTTTAGGTACTGGATCAATCACATATTTCCTCCCAGACGGTATAGAAAAATTTGAGCTTGAAGTGAAATATCATGGGTAATCTCTTGGTGGCTTGGTGGATCTCAGGTGGCCAGTGTGGCTGTGAAGATGTGTTCTATTCTTCTCTGTTGGTTGGAGTTTCCTAAGAGCTGTAGGCATCATGCTCAGCTTTATCACACAATTATAGTCTAGCCAAGAGGTGATGAAGGTATCAGTAGTGGTAGGGGCCAGAGCATCACCTGCCAGAATGCAACGTGGTCTCTGGGCCCTCTGGTGTGAGAGCTCAGTGAAGGATTGAAGAGAATGAAGCCTTTGATCAGATCTGTTAGCTTGGGTCACCAACTAATAGGAAGAATTTTACTGTCCTCTTCCACAGATTTCCAGGTCCGGCCCCAGTGAGCAAGGTGGGAAACATTCACACACTAGTTTAAAATAACCAACTTAATGTTAGAGCCCACTGGCATGAAAATTCAAATTCAGAAGTTTC
Source organism: Muscicapa striata striata (assembly GCA_030060385.1). NCBI lineage: Eukaryota > Metazoa > Chordata > Aves > Passeriformes > Muscicapidae > Muscicapa > Muscicapa striata. The sequence goes on along the minus strand of JAREIS010000034.1, from coordinate 846,420 downwards.
CAAAAGTGCATTTATAATTGTACTTAGTTAACTTGCTTGTGTTTTTGATTCACACCCTAGTTTTGATGCATTGGTTTTTAAAGAAAATTACTATGTCTGCTCTGGGGATCAGCTCTGGGGAGACTCTGACCATGTCTTCTCTATGACTTTTCTTTAAGCAGTGGAGGATTTCAGGCCTATTGATTTTCTATTCTACCTGGTTCTGCTCTCAAGCCACGTTTTCCAGAACCTCAAATATTTACACAGCCCTCTGTGTTTATTTCAACTTGCCAGAAGCTCTCATGCACTGGGAGAACCACTGAAATTGAACTTTTCAATTTTTTTGATGTCTCAAGCACATTTCTTCTGCTTTTCAAGATTCTATCGTAATCTTTTGGCCTGTGATGTTTCACACCATGTTTCCATCACTTCAGGAATGTAAGGGGAGAAAAAGGCTTTGAAAAAAACAGAGATATGTGGGGGTTTTTTCCCAAAGGACACATTTTAATGAGGTTGCTTGAAAAGTATAATTCACAAATCAGCATGCCAGTATATAGAAATGTGCATCTCCACAGCTGTTACAGTTTGCTTTATTTTGGCTCCTCCTTTGATATGTCCAATGTTAATAATGAGCCCGATGAAATACTAGGAAAAACAGCACACATAATCCACATAACTCTATTTGGAGACACACAGAATTTATTATAGCCCACAGAGGGGCTTTTTAAAGAAATGTGAAAATAAAAGAAGTTGGTAGAATTTAAAAGGTCCCACCTTGCACTGGAAACAAAAGGTTAAAGTTTCACCTAAACCTGAATTTCCCAAGGTGCACCAGAGTTAAGAAAACATTTCTGTAATGTTTCTCCTAGCCACTGTTTTTCCTCTAAAAAATAACCATTTGTAATAATAAATGGACCAGGAACTCATCAATGCATTCAGGGTCAAGAAGAATCTGATTTCCACAGAGCTCAAACAAAGAATTTAAGCCAGCTGGAAAAGCAAGTAAAGAAAATATTTTTAATGGCAAATTGAGATGATCTAATGCTTCCATTGTTGTACCCTGGAATTACTGGACCTGCTTCCAAGCTCTCCTTCTCTCTGAGAATGTTTCTAACATGGTTGGAGACAGAGATATCCTACATAGTCTGTTTGCATACAGTGGAGATTAACAAGAACAAGACTCCTATACTGAAATTAGGAAGAGGCCATAATGAATAAATGACAGCACAGGATATTTAGAGTAGTGGATCTGTGCTGCAAGGTGAAAGTAATTTTACTCGCCAGAGTCTGTACTTAGACAGCTTTGAAAGTGGCCTTAAGACATGGGTGTGTTGCTGCTAAACCTTTAATGCAATAGAGTTAATCACCCATTTGAAAGCCAAAGACCACAGTCCATAATGTCCCTCAGCTGATAGCACTAATCATCGTCTTATATTTTTCTAGTGGCTACAACCCTTACAAAAAACAGTAGTAATATTGCAATCACACTGATTTAGGGATACTCACAGCCAATATCTTTAACTAAGGCTTTTACTGAAAAAAAGTAATAGTAGGGCATGCAAGAACCATATTCAGAACCCGTGATATCAAATCCCTAAATACTGCCACTGCTATTGTGTCTGAGTTCAGAAGAATACCTTGTAAGCTTGTATTCAGCCAGTGCTTTTTGCACTGTCAGAGAAAACAGAATTTCTGTCCTTTCCTCTTTAACACTCCCAGAGGTGAAACACATCTGTATGCACTGATAAGTTGCTTCAGTCTTTAAAAAACAGACAGCTATCCACTTGAGGCCCATACCTTTTACTTTAAAACCTTACTTTCCATTTGTAAAAGTACCTAAACACTCCAAGAACCCTGTCCTCACTGTGCTTAGATCAAAATTTTGGAAGCCGACAAACAATTAAATTCCAGAATTTAATACTATGAATAAACAAATGTCCCAAGGCAATTGAAAATACAGATACATTCTGGAAAATTACCCCAGTTCAAGGTCTTTAGCATGTCCTGGACAATGGCAGGGAAGAAAGCTGGGATAAAGGGGTTAAGGTAGTCAACTTAGAGAAGGCAATGAAAGAGCCTGTGCACAGGAATGTAGAGGATCTTTATCTTTCAGTGAAGTGTAGCAAAGAAGCTGCCAACTGGGAACTATTAGAACAATAAGACACCAATGTAAGTCAGAAAAAAAGTGAAAATTGCTAAAATTATTTAAAATAATTGGTTTACTACCATCACATGAGCATAAATTTTTTCCTTGTATAATCAGGATTAGTTGTTTGGACTGTTTTTGTCCTTGGGACAATTACTTTAATTTAATAATTCAGGTTTGAGGGAGTGATCTTTTCCCCCTTTTTCTAACAAGAAAGCTATTGTGCTTTTTCTTCATTATTTTGCTATTACAAACAATTACCTTCATCTATGAAGATGACTTCTTTACAAGCTGTGCTTCTAAGAAAAAAAATCACAGTTGTGTAAGACAAATCATGGGAAAACTAGACCCAGTTTGAATTACTACAGACCATGTAATGTTTAAATAGACCATTAATGTGAAAGAGGTTTATTTAATAAATAAATAAATAAACAACAAAATACAAATATTTAAGTGGCTTGAAACAATTTCTTCCAACATTTTTGGCAAACACATAAGGAAGGAACAGATGTGAGAAAATGGTATTCCAAGGCACTGGCATGGACTCATGGACCATAACACTGCAGAAACTGCACATATCTCATATTTAGACCTGCAGCACAGAGTGTAGTATGAAAGGCATCATCTTTCAACCAGTTTGCTTTCCACAATGAGTTGGGTTTTCACATAGTTTTTTTCAACAGCTGTTTCACCTAGGAAAGAATTTCTCTCCCTTGTTAGTATATTTATTAATAGACATCTGAAATACATACTGGCAGTCAAGATGCTGCTCTCAGTTTACTGATGTTGGTATTAAGGCACACATAAAGACTGTTAAATCCTTAGAAAGTTCATAAAATGAAAAAAAAAATAGCATTGCAGAATTCATGGCTAACAGACAATGCTATAGGTACACACCAGCACTGGGGCAATAAATCACAACTGAAAGGAACAATGAAGTAACACTGTATTTCAACTATTTTGAAACACATTTCAAAACATGTTTTACATTTTACACACACACAACAATCTACATTTTTAGAAACTGAATATTATACTGCAGTTACTAATTTGTCAGAACAATTGTGTTATTTTTACACAATCGTCTAAATAATATGAAAATTTGGAAAAAATCTTGATAGTCATATAATGATGGGGAAAGCTGAAGGATGGAACATGACAATACATGCACCTTAATTATTTTTCCTGCTGACATGGAATTTATCCCACCTACTGTAGTCATCTACAGTAGCAACAGTGATCCTAGTTTATAAAGTCAATAGTTGCGGGCCCTTTTAAATGCAAATCCTTTCATCCTCAACTGGACATGTAAAATTGTCCCTCTTTGTCCATCTTGAATGACAATAAAAAAGCAAATGCAATATGCTACTGCATGTGAAATTCCATTTTAATCTTTCCTCATACTTCCTTTGAGATGTCTTGTCAAATCTGAATTGACACTAGCAAGCACTTCCCATTAGCACTAATCTCTTACATACCACTAAATGTCACAAACTTACAATTGACTGTGGATTTATTATGCCTGTACAGACATTGGAAAAAGTAATGTTAACAATGGCATAGTTCATGTCACAAAAATTTTAGAATTCTTTTTATTTCTAGATAAAAATATTAATTTATTCTGTTCCTTCCCAAGGAGCAATTTGCTTTCAATGAGATGATATTTCATAACTATAACTTATCATTTTTAATACTTCTGGGTTGCTGTAATTGAGAAATCTTTTACTTCAAGCAACTCAGATGCATATCAAAAAAGAATTTATGACATGAGATCTCCTGAATGTAGGTTTCAGGCAAAAGTGAGTATTAATCATGGGAATGATAGAATTATTTGTTTTTCTTGTAATTTAATTATTTCTTTTGGGCAGGGAAGTCTAAGACATTGTTCTGGGGATGAGTTGTTCCAGATCAAGCTTCAAAGACAGTTTTGGAAATAATAGTGAAAAATTAAGCTGAGTTGGTATGTAACAGGCAAAGCAGACAGACAATCTAACTGTTTGCATGTGTGCTCTAGATACTCATTGGTAAGACACGTTATTTTACCACTGTAATCCTATTTTATTTAGAATTTATTATAGCAAAATCATGACAAGAATTAGGCCTGAGTCATGAATTAAAGTAAATGTATTCACTGAAAGACATTCAGCCTGTTTTCATTTTCCACTACCTTGCTCATCTCTGTAAGAGCACTCTTTTTTTTATTCTGCTTTATAAATAAATAAATCCCACATTAAATAAAGGTGATGAGGTAATTTAGTAGCCTAATCTGTTTGTATTTAGGGAAGCAAGCAATAGCTCTGTCTCTGCCTTTTTCAAGATGTGAGAAGTAAAATCTTTGCATTGAGGTCAGTGAGAGTTGGGCCAGGATCTTATCCTCTTGCTTAAAAAACCTATTAATGAACTTCCTGCCCAATGAGCAAACTGATTAATATAGATGGATTCAATACTAGTTAAAGGGCAGGACAAGTGACTGCAGCATGGAAAGCCCAAGATATCTATGACAAGAAAATAAGTTAGTAACTGCTGCCTAATTCTTTTGCATCTGCTCAGCTGTCCTCAGGCCTGATGTCTGCAATCTCACTTTCCTGCTATTTTTAGTTCATAAACCAGGTCAAGAGGTATCCAAAGTAGGACAGAGGCCTATGAAGCCCATGAAGTTTTTTGAAAATCACTTTTTCTTTCTACTAATCTTTCTGCCAGCTTTTGAATAAAAAGGTCAAGGCAAACCAGACTATGAAAGTTCAGAGGAGCCAAGTGTTTTTGCATTTGAGATTGTAGACCAACCTTAAAATGTTATACATTTAATTAACTAGAAAAAGAAGAATTAAAATTGTATAAAATTATTATTGTAATAATCTAGAATAGGTATATTTTTTTTGTCCCAAGATATCTTCAGGAGTCTGACCTTTTTCAGTAGACTCATGAATTTACTGCATGGGTCTTTGGGTCATCTCCCACTACCATGCCCACTGCTTGTGAAACGGCACCAAGACACAAGCTGAATTGCAAAAAAAAAAAAAAAAGGATTGAAAAGAAAACAATTTTCCTAAGTCTAGCACACAAAGGGTTTGGACTTCTTCTTTTCAAATGTTCTCTCTAATCAAAAATGTTCTATGACTGATTCTATTTTCTAATAACTATGATCCAAGAGCCCAAGAAAACAAATTAGAATTACTCCAAAATAAATGTCTCTGAAGTGTGCATAGAGTCAGCAGCAGGGCTTCAGAATCCCTGATTTCCTTCTATAATTCATTTTTCAATTAGTGTGGCTTGTTACACATGGCAGGACCAGACTCACATGTAGCACAGAAGCACATTCAGAAAAGTCTGTGGCACAAGAGCTGAGACAAACATTCGTGCCAGGTATAGCTGTTCACTGGCAGATTGCACAGGACCTCATTGCACATTGTTCAGGTTACTTTCAACTCTCTGAGTTATTATTTTTCCATTCACGAGGATCACTACACATCAAACACACAACCAGGAATATTTTAGTTAGGGTTTTTATTAATGGAGATAGATCAAACTTTTTATTTTTTTTAAATTGAATTAAATAGAACTTTCTTCTGCTGCTAACCTAGGGTCATAAGATGTCATTTCATCATTCTTCAGAGTTTATTAATGTTCTGTTATGTTTTCATAATATCATCTGACTTGGTTGTGCCTTCCTGGATAACTTCCTGTATGACTGAGGGAGAAACAAGCCCTGAAAGTTTCACACTCACAAGACTCAGCTCTGTAAAGTGAAAGCCAAGGTCAGCATTTTTGAAAACTCTCCTACAGAATCAAATGAACCAAACTCAAATTCCAAAGTAGAAATGAAAGTGTACTTATGGAAATTCATAACTAGACAAGATGAAATCAGGCAGCAGAAATGAGTGATCCTTCTTTCCTTGGCATGTGAGAGGTTTTTCCTACTTCTGTTTTTCCTTCTGGTATAATGCTGCCCTTGCCCAAACTGCTCAAGTCACTTAGGGATGAAACATCAGACTGAAATGCAGAGGAAGAATGAAGACCTAAACCACACTTAGTAGTTTGAGAGACATCTTTATGGAAACATATACAAACTATCTTGCAACCAGATCATATTCATGGCCTTTATCTCCAGCTTTTGTTTCTTCTGTTGAGAAACTGAATTCTGAGAGGCAAAGCTCAGGTTTTGGACCATCAGCAAAGTGTTTGAGACAGTCTTCTACTATCTTGTTTTCTAATTTGCTTTTGTAGAAGGCCTTTAATTTTTTTGATGGAAAGACTAATATCATTGGTTACTAATATGACAAGTGACTAGCACAGCCTCTTCAGAAATCATGTTGTATTTATGTATACTCCATTATTTCAGGTGAAATCAGGCATAGTGTGTTCTTCTTTCCAAATATTGACCAGGCTCTGAGTGTACTCCAGCCAGCTGGCTGCACATTAAATCACGTGCTTGGACTGGCAGTTTGAAGCAATCCACAAGGAAAATGTGGGGAGCTAAATGCTGGATAGGAAACTAAACAGCACTGCAATAATCTGGCCTATGCCCTGAAGCAGTTTGGCTCACACAGAGGAGACAGTGTGTGAGAGGAACCTGATACCACCAGCAGTCACAGATACAGGACTGACTTCAACTAGTCATGCATTTTCCTAAAATCCAGATGAGCATCAGTGCACCACATGTCATCTTTCAGGTCACACTTGTCCCAGACAAGAGCTGTTTACCAAGAAGTAAAAAGTTGACACAGCAGGGGAGCATGCACATTAATTCCTCAGGGCATGCAGGATTATTGGTAACCTCCTCATGGAAAATCTGGCTTAGAGATGTTATGAAAACAAAACAAATATTAGCAGCAATTAGGAGACTTAGAGAGAGAATCATTCACACCAACAAAGCTATCTCTCAGGGCTCATATAAAACAATCATAAACCCTGCTCACTGCAGCCAAAGCAACAGAATGACAACTGAAAATGGGAGCACAACAGGCAAGGGATCAAGCTGGAAAAACCAGGCACAGCAGGAGACAGAGTTGGAGAACACAGACAGAAGGTTCTGTGTGGCATCACAGATGGAGGCATGACGTCTTTGTCACTCAGCTGTGGGTCTCATGCCCTTGGAATAATTTGTCCTGTGCAGCCACCCTTTCAAGCCCCACAGTGGCTGTTAGCAAGTTATGATGGTGAGTTCTTTCTGCCAGGGAAGGGACTGGACCTCATACCAGGGCTTTTTTTACTGTGATAAATCCTGGGTGACATTGGGTAGCTTTTCTTATTAGTTATCACTGTCTGAAAGGGGCATGACTTGCCACAGGTGGGTAAAATAGTAACAAAATCAACGAGGTTTTTGGAAATTTTGAAAGGGAAGAATTAGCAAAATAAATATAAGTTGTATAAAAGATTCAGAAAAATTATATAAATTGTGCAATAGCTTTTCGTCTATGGCATAAAGTAACTTTTACATACTAGTATATTCAATTTACGACAAAACATTTTTATGGCATTTCTACACTGATCTATCCTACAACTTCATCTTCAAGATGTCATATGTTAGATGTCAGAAACCAGTTCAGACCATCAAGCAAGTAGGGACTTCTCAGATCTATGTAGAATTGAAGAAGATTCAAAACTGCAGCATAGTTCAGCTTTGTTGTATCATATCTTGAGAGATGTGAAATTTGCCAACTATTTCTACTGAAACCCATTTAGAAATTTTTTTTTAGTTGTGTAATGAAAAGATGCAAATATTTTCCCTTTCAGTCTGTTAACCACAGTAAGCTGGGAAATTGAGACTACTCTGTTTATGCTCTGCAAACACACCATTCTGGATCAAACTCAGCACTTGTTATTTTAGGACTGATGGCAGTCATTCCTGAAGCCCCCTCCAGGGCTGCATCTTGTACTAACTTGGGAAGGAGACAATTCCTGCTGTGAAGGATTTAGCAAATGAATACAAATAAATGAGGTTAAAAGTCCAACCAGCCCTCTTAGTTACATGTGTCACAAGTTTTGTTTCTTTTCTTTGTTTTGCCTTGATTGTTTGGAAGACAAAAGAGACGGATTAATCAATGATGCTACACACGCACCAGTAAGGAAGAAAAGAAGGAAGAAGAAAAGCCTCCTACTGGCCTAGCCAAGGCAGTCCCTGGACTGTCTTGACATGCCAGAGCTGTGCCTGAAAGACTTATCTGAGAGAAGGCAAATATTAAATCATACAGTTTTTTCCATACTCCCAAGACATTCAAAGCATCTCGTGTCAAACCATGAATATCAAAGCCCTCATATATGTCAGCTCTGCAATATGAAAGATAATAAATTTCAAATTAATTTCAAATTAAGAATGTTTTTCAGTGATGAGACATTAAAAATACTCCTGCTGAGCTTGTGTATGAGATGCCATAAATACTGTACCGACTCAGAAGTGACATAATTTTTTCTATAACAGACCTACATCTTCAGGCTCATTAATTGCCCGACCATTTATATAATCCTGGAGTTTCAGGGGTTTTATCTGTCTGTCTAGACCATTATCTTGGGAAATCAACAATAAAACTAATTAAGGATGCTTAATTACTTCTGCTGTTCAGTCTTTTAAGGTTGCTCTTGTTTCATTACTGACTTCCCAAAATGCCTTACACTAAGACTGTTACAAAGTTTTTAAAATTAAAAGTAGCCAGATAGACAGTCCTCTAAGGAAGGAGATTCACCATACCTAAATTTAGTCTTCTCTTCTTGGATGTCTTCTTCATTTGGTATAATTATTGTTTTTCTCCTTGGTATCAGCTTGACAATAATATTTTGTACCAGTAGAACCTTTGACATGGAAAGAAGGTGTTTACCCAAACCTTAACCTATTTACCAAACCTATCCTATTTTTTTTTCTTCCAGAACATGGAGTAAAAACTGGTATCCTATTTTAATGCAAACTGTCAGGCTCGTGAGACAAAGCTTTAATGAAAGAATAATTTTGGAAAAGGCCCATCAATACTTATGGGTTAAGGAGTAGTATTTTACTTGTAGGATAAGGAGCAGTATTTTAGGTGCCAGTACAATATCTGTCCATTTTTCCAGTGATGGGTTCCTCTGTCTAAATGGCGAATCATCAGCTATCAATCATGATGATATTTACTGGTTAATATATTCTGCTTCCTCTAGACTTTAACTAAATACAGGCATTCTGCAACTTGTATTGCAAGCAGTGCTACTGATTTCCCCATTAGCTGCTACTGAATGTGGTGTTTAATATTCTATACTGATAGACAAAAAAACATGAAATAAACACATACCCAAGCAAGAAAATAATAGACTTACCTGAGCTATGGTCTGACAACATAGATCAATATTTGGGTAAGGGTTATGGAGAAGAACTGAAATACAGTCTTCTCTTGTAGACTTGAAACCTTCTCACCACTGAAGGATTTCTGAAGAATTCTTAATGTGTATCCCTACAGTTATCAGTCAGCATAGAAGGGATAAAATCTTTCAGTCTTATATCCTTATTACAAATGTTGAACTCATTTGTGTTTACTGTTTCACCATGTCACCCTTCCATCACTGAGGATGCTGTAGGTATTTTACAGTAACTACACAGTTCTGGTGGTTCTCTAAGTGTTAAGTATGACCAGCAATCCCATTTGGGAAAGCTCCCCAAAACATAAACAAAATCTAGAATAATAGTAACGAACCTTCATGTAAATAACTCTCAAGAAACATCATGTAAAACAGATGTGCCATTTGTGTGATGGAACATACTCTTCATTAGAAAGCAGACATAACTAAATATATCATCTTTAATGACACCAGTAAAAGCCCTGTTCATCACGCCCAATGAGACGTGCCTAGTTACTTCTTTAACAGCATCCAAGCATAGTTCTCTGTCTCAAAAGAAGCCCACTTTAATGAAGTCAGTCTATTTGTCTTTCCCTGTCCTTTTGAGAGAATATTGGAAAAAGAAGGCTAAGAGAAGTACAAACAGTAAAAAAAATTAAGATCTATTTGTTGTCATGGAGTAAACTAGGCGAGAATGCATCATTATTTAGTTATTTTAACTTCAAAGGTGGTTTGATTGATTTCATAAAGACTTTCATGTCCCTCAGCTATTGTGTAAACAGTAAGTGCATTACTGGACTGGAACCCTATTTGATTTCAACTGTTCAGTACACAGAAGTTGGAGAAAATCCAGAGATACTGTGTTTCAAGAACATTTAGCACCAAAAACATTTGGATTTTCTTGTATCATCCCTGTAAACTTTAAGTATCACCTCATTGTGTTTAAGGGATTGTGTGATTAAGACATTACATTTTAAATACACTGGCAGTAGTTTCCAGCTATGGAGAGGAATTATCAAAGTGAATAAAGAGGCAAAATATGCAGCCTGATGACACACTTGCATTTATTCTTTTCTGTCACTAGGAAAAATCAAACACTTGCACATGCTTGTCCAATTAAAGCCAGTGGCAGAAGCATAGCATAGCCTCAAATCATACTCTATTTAGTCTGTGACTATAGCTTCTTGGGTTTTAAGTCTAGAGTCATGGGTTAGCCGGGGTTTTGTTTTTTCCAGCTCTCATGATGGGACTTCCAATGCAGCCTGAGGCAGTTAGGCATTCAAGTGACAATGAATGCCCATGAGATTGAAACTCCTTTCAAAATCCTACCACAACTTTCTTTTCCATCTTCCCATTTGTTTTTAATACTCTGTAATTTTCATTGCAATTAGCCAGGTCACAGATGCTTCCAATCCCTCTCAAATATTACTAAACAATAGAAAAAGTAATACACATCTAATGGCTTTGATGCCTGTTAGAAATTTTCCCATCTGTGTATCATTTTAAAGATACACAGACATGTGTATCATGTCTGTGGATTTATCATGCCAAGAAGGGTGGCTCAGGATGTTTTTGCAACATAGCACCTAAACAACTGAAAAGTCACAGCAGGATTTGAAATATTATCAAAAAAGAAAAACCTAATATTTGAAGGCTTGATCTGGTTCTAGCTTTATGTCAAGTCTTTTCATACATGTTCTCACAGAAGAGAAGATAAAACAGTACATGAGACAGCTTTATCAGCTTTGTAGTATTCTCACCTTCAAACCAGTTACCCACAATAAACATTTCTGGGCTACAAGGAATGATGCTGCAGTCCAAAAGCTGATAATGTCAATGTCTGTAATGGTCTACTCCATAGCTGACATTTCTGTGAAGGCACTGCAACACAAAGTATTCAGGCTTCTTCAGTTCCTTCAACATACACAGCCTTTTTCCAAACAACTTCTGCATAAACATAATTTTGTGTGTTATACCCATAAACTAAAATAAATAAAAAAATAAAACACAACAAAATATTTTTAATGTCCTCTTATAAGGCAAGAGAGGCCAATACAGGAAAGCTGTAGGAACTATGCCACTCTTCTTACAGATCCTCTTTACCAGATTGCTTAGAGCTACTCTTGTATAAGATGGACTTTGTTCCACAATCTAAAATTCTGCATCTAAAGCGTAGAACCAGTATGAGAATACTCCTGTGATTGCTTGCACGTCCTTTATTAGGATCATATTTTTCACTACCACCAGAAGAATAAGACAGAGAGCCAAGTTCTATTCTCAGTTGCTGGTGTAAATCCAAAGTATCCTCATCAAAACTAGTGAACTTATTCCAGATTTACACTCCTGGGCCTAGAGCAGAGTTCAAGCTGTCTTGTTTTAATATTCTTCAGTTCAGAAGAATGTCTGGCTTTCCAGAACTCAGAAACTGTGGGTCTCTGTACTGCCAGCTTAACAATAAAAAATCAGATTTTTTGTGTTCTTTTCCTGAACACAGATAGAGTGAAATTACATTGACTTCAGCTCCCACACTCCTGTTGCCAGAAAATAAGAACATGTTAACAACTGTGTTTCTGTCCAAATGCATCCATTACTATTTTATCAACTCCCCAAGCAATACAAGAAGTTCTTGTTGTACTCCAATCTTGACTCTCGGGGAAGTTTCAAACTGGCTCCTCCATCTCTTTAACTCCACCAAAATACTGAGTTTGGTGTGTCTTAAATACTGTAGCATAATGACTGTGCTTCCTGGCTTCATGTGTGCACCCATAGCTAGCCCTGAAAATCTGTGTCTTTTACCAGGAGGCATTTCTATTCCTTCTCTTGATCAGAATATCCAAGCAAATTTCTTGACTTAGGAAGAGACCTTAGAAAGAATCCTTAGAAATAAACCTTACAAAGAATGGTCATTAACTACTTCCTACTAGACAAGAGAATCAGGGAATGCAGCAAAGCTAGAATTTCCCTTTGCTCTACTTTTTTGTACCAAAATACATGTATAGAAATGAGAACTGGAAAAGCTTGCAGCGATTTAGAAAATCATCTCAGGCATTCAGCCACAAAAAAAATCTCTGTGTGGGACGTGACAGTACAGGCTAGCCTAGAACAAAACTACCTCATTGCTAATGCAGGTCAAAAAGTTACTGGAATATAATAGTGAATCACAAATCCATAATATTCAGCAAAACAATCAGAGCAGACAACAAAGATGCTCTGGTCTGCTGGCTAGAAAAGCATGTGGGATCAGCACAGGAGCTGGATCGACCACAAAGAGGATTGTTTATAATTATAAGGGAAACAGCAAGACAAAGTACCAGTCTGTGCAAACCAATGGAAATGCAAGGTAGAGAATCAGAGTTTGCTTGCACCTAGCAGAGAGGATTTTATTTCTATGAAAAGAAGAAGCCCTGGGCATTTTAAATGGGATTGTCTACTACTGTGGGAAAGACCACTGGAGTAATAACACCACAAACTACTTACCAGCAAATTCTAAGTCACCATAGTCCTTGAATGCTTTTCCTCTAGCCATAGTACCTATCTGTGAGCTGAGGGCTGTAGCCAGAGGTTTGGGTTGTTTTTCAAAACAGATTTTTACTGGAAAAATCCCCCATTCTAGAGGGGAGCTGTAGAATATGGCACCCTGCCAAGGTCATTGAAGAATATTAAGAGCAATAACTACTGTACCCCTGACAATGCTAATGCAGCTAGAGAGTTAGGGGTAGTGGCACAGGAGTGCTCTTTGGAACCCACCCTCTGAGGAAGTATAAAGGCATTCTTCATAGAGGAAGAAAACACACGTATTTTAGCTGGAAAATGCTACCATTTTCTAGAAAGCAGCCCCAAGTTTAAGCAAGGTCTCTGTGGTGGAAAAATAAGTCAGTGGGGCAAAGGCTGTTATTTCAGGCCAGGTAGCAGGAGCAGCAAACCACTCATGTCAAGAGCTGCTGTGGAAGTGAATGAGGCAAGGAGAAGGAGGGAACCAGAACTGCATGCTTTTCTGATGGCATGCACATCATTCTCTGGAAAATTTAAATAAGGGAGAGACACCAATCCAAGTAACTAGCAACTACATCTCATATTCCAAAATAGCTCAGTAAATTAAGGGCATTTTTTTTGTTGTTATTCTAGAAGGAATATTACATTCTTAGGTTTAAGGCAGGGCTGCACTGCAGCCAGCTTGCAGGCTGGGTCTGGCCCATAAGGCAGCCTCTGCTGCCCACCAGGGATGAAGCAGTGTACACCTTTCCACTATGAACTTCCCAGCTGATGCCAGTCAGACTATTTACATCTCCTGACTGCTGGCTGGCCTAGGAAAAATTTCTGCCACATACTAGCCCTGCCAGAGGACTCCTATCTCCTAGCTGGCCACTTTCCTCTGCTTCTTCTCTCTTATCCATCCTGGGCAGCACATCACACACTGTCTCACAGCCTGAACTAACCTGAGAAAGGGGAGAGAGAAGGCACTGGACTGAATGAAGCTGGAAGGGCAGCAGGAGATGTTTGGATGTGTGTTAGGAAGCCAGTAGCAGTCTCTGAGCTCATTTAAGCTGTAGATTTCTGCAATAAAAATTCATTCAAGAGGAAAATGTGCAAAACACTTCCTGTGTCATAAGGATTCTTTCAACTCTGTATCATGGCCAGGTTGATGTGAAGGAGAGACAGCTGTCAGACAACTACAACAAAACAGGAGACCTTCAGAGCTGCACACAGGCTGCTGGGACACTGGGTGCCACCAACCAAGGGCAAGCAAAAGAAAATGTTTTAACCAGTTCTTTTTCAGCCTGATGAAGGACTTGAATAATTCCAAAAGAGAGAGGTCAGACATCTAAAAGTATCAATGCTGCTTGGTTCCAGGCTAGACAAAGGTAAACAGGATAATGCAAAAACGTGAAACATGGATCAATATTTGCTTTTCCTTTTTGGAAGAGGAAACTGAGATTTACATTTCCAGGTTAGCAGCATGGGAATCTGAGCCAGTCCTTGCAGGAGCAGCAAATGGGAGAAGTGAGAAGTTCAGACTATATCTGAAGGGACTTAGAAACAACTCAGAAGATCCAGCTGCCTGGTTGGCAAAGCACTCTTGGGCTTGTCGGTTGGGCGGCAGATGGGTTTTTGCTTCATTTTATTTTTTGTGTATGTAGAGATGCATTTTTTAACAAATAAGGCAGGGATAGCATGACAATGCCAACTGAGGGTAAAGGCAGGTCCCCTCTAGTGCAGAGGTTCCCAAAAGAAAGATGTAGCCCTCATGTCAGAACTTAAGTGAGTGGTCAGAGGCTGACTGCACTGACTCACCTGACAGATCCTGGAGGCTTCAGCATGTGACCCAAGCTTCACCTCATTTTATGCTTTTACACTAAGCCCAAGAAACTTCAGCAAGGTCTCCTCCATGGGCACTGCCAGGACCGGGCAATAGTCCAGCAGAGTTTTCTCAGCACCTGGGAAAACAAAAGGACCAGGCATCTGCCTTCATATACAGCCTCATGGGGTCTGGAACAGAGAAGGGGAATAGAGAAGCCTTCAGGTACTGGAGAGTTGTAGGCTTCTATTATGGTCATCCCAGTTATCATATAGCCCTCCAGAAAGAAAACTTTGGGAACCCCTAATTTAATACACTTTATTCTTTCCAGAGGAAAATGTT
Organism: Muscicapa striata striata; assembly: GCA_030060385.1. Classification (NCBI taxonomy): domain Eukaryota; kingdom Metazoa; phylum Chordata; class Aves; order Passeriformes; family Muscicapidae; genus Muscicapa; species Muscicapa striata. Next base: position 831,355 of record JAREIS010000034.1, on the reverse strand, counting down.
CACCAACTCAGGAAGCTTCAAGGGGGGCTCCTGCCAGAGGAGACTGAAGAGGAGCCAGTGGTGGGTGGGGAGCTGCCTCTGCACCTCTGCCTGAAATAAGGACACAATTCCAAGCTTGTGCTCACACCCCTGTGCCAGGGACTCTGCTGGCTGGGGCTAAAGCACCTAGAAGGAGAGGTCACACAGCCTGCTGCCAGCTAGCCAAATGTATTTCACATGTTTAAAGCCAGCCATTATTTAATATCTGCTGCCAGGAGCCACCTTGTCTGTGCTGACATCATCTGGTCAGGTTTTTTGCACTTTCTAACAGAAACTATGACACACTCCAGCAAGAATAGACACCTAAAGCCAAGAAACAGACAGTATAACTCAGGTCCCCAGATGGGTTTGAATAATTTATTACTTATTCAGCTTTATTTTAACAACTTTTGGCATGTTTTTTGACCAAAACTTTCATGCACAGATTTCCTTTTCACGCAGCACTGAAAATTTAAAAAACTTATTCAATAATTGCAAGCTGAAAAATCAAATATTTCAGAATATATTTCCATGATGATATAATCTATGCATTCACTTGATCACAGAAGACTTTCCTGTGCTAAGTACCCTATTAAATATGATCTTCCATCATGTTTTTGTGACAATGCCTTTGATATGCAGTGAGAACCATATAAAAAGTGTTCTTTGTAGCTCAAATCAATGCCATTGATTCTCTGGTAAAGAAGCAAAAGAAAATTAACTTCATTTCAGTAATTTACTATGATAATGTTGAGTAGTAAATCAAGACAAAGAGTTCAAAAACAGAAGTCAAGTAACTTAGGTAACTTATTTTGCCTAAAGCTGTATGTAATCTTACCAATAACTCAGAGCCATCTGATACCTGACAAAATAAGGGTGACAAAATAAGGGTAACAAAATTATGGCTGAGCTGATGATTTTCATTTTCTGCAGAGAACAGAAAAGGTCCATTCCTGCTTAATACCACTCCACCCACTTTCTCAGAATAAATGCAGAGATTTATGTCAATTTGACACCACAAAACAGCAGATATGTGTTAGATCTGAATTTTATGGAATTCTCCCATTGAAGGATTCATCATCAGAGACATTAGGCATGGGAGCTCAAGAAAAAGAAAAAGGCATATTTTCATGCTACAGCAGAAGGGCCAAAGGTTAGAAGACTTGTTCTTGTTGTGTCAAGAACCTCTTCCAAAGCCTGAGATTCCCATGGAAAGATTCTCATGGAACATGCTGGATGCTGGATTCACATCTGTAAGTTTACTGGGGTAGCAATTTTTCCTGTTCTCAGTACAAGATGGATGGGTAACAAGGGTAATGGAGAAAAAACCATGAAGAACATGGGAAATAATCAGGAAAAAGGCTATGGACAACCTTCTAGACATTGACAGAAAGAGAAGAGCTAGCAGTATCTTTGGGGAAGTGACAGACTACTCTGGCCTGCTACAGCAATGTCCTTGGTGTCTTCCCCCATCATTTTTCACATCCTTTACATCAGGGATGGCTTCCCACTTTTTGAGCCAGCAGCAGAACCCCTCTCCTGAATGCTACCAAACAAGAATGTAAATGAGTGAAGGTGCCAGCAGTAGTACTGCTTTCCAGTGGGAGGGTAAAGATCCTTTGAAAAAGTGACTTTGTTTACAGAACAAGAAGTTATTGGCAACAAGAAGCTGCCAAAAGACCATATTGACTTCCGTTTAGCTGAACATATTACTTGGTAAAGTAAGAGTATTTTTTAAAGAAGTTTAAAGTGTATTAATTTCCTATTCTAACTCTATAGATCATTATTTAAAATAATGGCAGAAATCATTAAAAGTGTAAATGAATCAAATAAACAAAAAAAACCCATTATTCAGTATGTTAAAAATAAAAACATCAGGAGAAAGTGGACCATTCCTACCTCCTTAAAAATCATTAACCAACCTCAAAAAAGTTGAATTCTATTTCATGATGTTTAAAATTGGCTCTAGATCTCTAATAATTCAAAGCCAGATCTTCTTTTTAAAACTCGGATCTTTTGTTCCTTAAATCATTTATTGTAATAATTTAATACATATGGATTCTCCTTTTATGCTGGACAAAGACTAGAAAAATTGTCATGGATTTTTAGTTAACTATTCATTTTATAATAATGAAGTCATGATTTTTATGATTTTATAAAATGGGTAATAGAAGTATTATCTCATTCTTCATATGCGATTGGCTGTGTGATAATTCTTTTTTACTGTGTTGTGATGCTTTGCAATATTAATAAAAACTTTTCAAAATGGTCATAAGATCATTTTTGTCATAAATACAAAGAATTACTTTGCTAATAACCAAGTTGGTTTGATTAGAAATGTTATTGTAAACAACTCTCACCAGATTAGAAAAAAAAGATAAATAAGGTTCCAAATATGGCAGAAATAGATCACTGAATTTTAATGGCGAGAGTGCTCGTGTGTTTATCAGGGCTGGATGCTCAAAGACACAAAAACCATGGATTTTCATTCATGAGGACAGTGTCTAAATCTATGTCTGAATCTATGCTATGGGTATCCATGACCAGCCTGTTCTAGCACACAGTGACAACATTTCTGCTGAAGTAAAAGGTGTTTCTGCTTGTCTTCAATGAAAATCCGCAGTGGGCACTCAATTTTGTAGGTGCTAATGCATACAGCTGTATAGAAAGTCAATAAAACATCTCTCAAACACAAAAATTCTTTTGAAATCTGATACTTTGGGCCTCCACTGGTTAGTTAAAAAACATTGGGGAAAAAATAGAAATGGGACTGAGCATGATAGATTTAGCTGGACACACCAGTCAAAATTCATCACATTAATTGCCCAGCTCCACGTTTTTGCTATAAACCCTTCATTGTAATCATACTGTGCTTACACTTTCAAATTCACTTCACAGAGGAGTGAAAACTAAGGAAAGGTATCATGGGATTGCAGCACACAGCCTGTAAGAGTGGCGATAATCTGTGGAATTCATTGCCTACAGTTCTTAAAATTTCTAAATATGTTTCTTATTTCAAGTTTTATTTGAAGTTTAATGTTTTGGATATATCTTTTTAAATATATATATGTGTTTGCACTCGCTTCCAGGGTTACCTTTTTAAATTAACATTAAATGCTTACAGACTGATCTAAAAGTCACTGGAATTAATGGAAAACCTCCCAATGACTTCATTGGTCTTTGGATCACATCTTTAGGGAACTCTTTTCTTACAAGCTGAGATTATCAAACCCTTGTAGAGAATAAATCAGTATTGACATTTGTGCAGTCAGAGGGATTTATAATACCTGAGTAGCCAATTCTACCTCCTGTGAGCCCAGTTTTCCAAAACGTGAATCACTGTAATTGCCTTGTATTTTAGCCATACATTATTTTGCAATGGACCACAAGAGGGCTTTGAGAAACAACTATGAAAGACCTGCCAAAATCTATTTGAAGCAGCTTTGTGGATACCCTGTTGAGCTGCTGTGTCTGATCACTGCAGTTTAACAGGGCTACATTTTCACTTCTGCAGCTGCATAGAAAATAAACTGCTTTGACCACTGTAGATTCAATTTCTGTTGCTGCATAGCTTTCATTTACCCAGAAACAGTTCTTTAGAAAGACTCTCACTGTACATGTGTAAGTGCAATAGAAAGATAAAAGCAAAAACAGAAAAAACAAAGGATTTTAATCTTCTATCTATTTAGATTTTTAAAATCTAGTTAAATGTTCACGTCCTTTAAAATGTGGTGTTATTACTAAGACTGTTTGAAGACTGAAACTTGAGACTTCAAAGTTAGGCTTAGTTACTTATACAACTGAAACAACATGACAGAAAGAGAGAAGACATTCACTACTTAATTTCAGAATAAATTATTACATTAGCTTAGCCCTTTCTGCCATTTGTGTATGGCAACCCCTAAAAGACCCACTTAAAATAAGAATAAATAAGCTGATTTTGTGTATTAATAATGTTTCTCATTTCTATATTTATAAAATACAGCAATAATTTTGAATAATAATTTTGCAGTGTACTACAAACTCTTTTCTTGCCAAAAGAGTTTTGAGTGTATGTTTGTTTGCCTAAATTTAAAACAGTAGAAATTAGATCACTGAGGCAGAGAAATAATCCTATGTGTTTTACGTGATGCTCTTTAAAATAGTTGTACTTTTGCTTATCACCAAAAAAAAACTCCTTTGAACACTTTTCAAGCTTTGAGATATGTTGAAATATGGTTATAATGGGGAACTTCTATAATGGTTAAGACATTTTATTTCTACTTTAGGTCAATTAATTTGGAAAATGTCTCAATTTTATAGTCTATATATTAAACCTTTGACAGTTACAAAAGTAATTTTCCTGAAAAAAAAAAAAAAAGAAAAGCTGTGGACTGCAAGATTATAACCTTTTGAAAGGGTAAACCTTCATTTCTTCAGCAGATTTGATTCACAGCACCATAACAGTTGACAGTTTATCATTATAGTGGCTGCTTTACATGAGAGCTGTCAAAATCAATCATGCTTAAAAATTGGAACATTCTTCAAGTTAAAAACCAGTTTCTGGTTTGTCTAAAAACAATTATGGCCAAAAGAAGGACTTCCCTTCAATTGATATCAGAAGCAGCTGCAGTTTTGGTGACATATTCTGCAGACTTCACCTACTTATCTCTGGATGAAAGTAGACTAAGGGATACAGAAAGATTATGATCTTGATTGCAAGAGGCTCTTTGGGTTTTACATTTTAAATGTTATTTCCAAGGTCAGCAGCTCGGCAGTACAAGCAGAGTGACTAGCCCCAAATGGTCCCATTTTTTTTATCCCTTAGGCCTACAGCAGGGAATGCAACCATCATGAAGATGAATTTGACAGGAGGGGACTAGTTTGGGGGCACTTGTTCCACCAACACTGTTAGCTTTTAGCTTGCCACAAAAGTCCCCTGCACTACAGGCTGGGGCAGAGTGCCTGGAAAGTGGCACAGTGGAAAAGGACCTGGGAGTGCTGGTTGACAGAGGCTGACATGAGCCAGGGTGTGCCCAGGTGGCCAAGAAGGCCAATGGCACCCTGGCCTGTGTCAGCAATAGTGTGGCCAGCTCTGTACTTGCCACTGGCGAGGCCACAGCCCGAGTCCTGTGTCCAGTTCTGGGCTCCTCACTTCAGGAAGGACATTGAGGGGCTGGAGTGAGCCCAGAGAAGGGCAAAGAGGATGAAGGGTCTGGAGGAAAAGATGAGCAGCTGAGGGAGATGGGGTTATTTAATCTGGAGCAAAGGAGGCTCGGGGGGGACTTTATCCCTCTCTATAACTCCCTGAAGGAGGCTGCAGCCAAGTGGGGGTCAGTCTCTTCTCCCAGGCAACCAAGTGACAGGACAAGAGGACACAGTCTCAAGCTGTGCCAGGGGAGGTTTAGGGTGGACATTAGACAGAAGTTCTACACAAAAAGGGTGATTGGGCATTGGGATGGGCTGCCCAGGGAGGTGGGGGAGTCACTGTCCTGGAGGTGTTTAGGAAAGACTGGACGTGGAATTTAGTGCCATGGTCTAGTTGACAAGGTGGTGTTCAGACTCCATGATCTCAGAAGCCTTTTCCAACATAAGGTATTGTGTTGTTCTGTAATGTTTGATGATCCAAGCAAGTTACCAGGTCTGAACACCATGAACAGCTCACAGATGATGGTGCATCAAGCATTTGCTTTGTCAGCATGGAATTCTGCCAACATCGATGAGAAACCTTGAGACAGAGATTGCAAAAAGGTGAAGCATGAAAAAATTGAAGTCTTTTACAACAGGTAAGATCTGAAGACCTCACCTGAATGAATACTGAAGGAGCAATGAAGCTGGATGGGAGTCTCTGGGATATTCATGCTGAGCCCAGGAAGCAGTAGGCATTGGTGTACAAGGAATTTGAGACTAGGTCAGGAGAACTACTCAGAATGCTGCACAGAAAGAGGACCCACTCCACTGGCATCATACAGATGTGAACTGCCTAATGTGTATCTGTCAGAATAATTAAGAAAAATGCATTTAGTCCATACAGTGAAAAGTTTTGCTATCACTGTCCTGTGCTGTAGATTACAGTATTTCAAGGGAAACTGCTCAGAATGTCTCTTTTTCCAGCAGCTTCATTTCTTACAATTGATTGTAGGCAAAAAGCTCAAACAAAGCATAAAAATGAATTTAAGGTATCAACCCCAATATTATAGCCCCCCAAAATACACATTTCTGGCATTAGATAAAATTAAACTAGAATAATTCCCTTTTTGAATTATGCTAGGTTTCTTAGGCAAATACTTCAGGGTGCTGACTGTTAAGCTGTGCAGCCCAGTTCAGCACAATGCCATAGCACATGCTATAAATTATCCTACTGGCTTAAAAGGTTGAGCCTTTAATTTCTTTCTAGTGTCTCAAACATTCATTTAATAGGACACCTTTTTATTTAGTATTTTATTCACCTTCACCTTGTGGGATTTTTTAAAAAGTCAGCTGTTTCCATTTTCCCAAAGATTATATTATTCTAGTGTTTGTCTCAACAACTCAATGCAATAAAGGAACAATAAAGGAAGTAATTCAAGGATCATGACTAATTGTAGCAGTATTTCTAATGTCAAATATTACAGCAGTATAAAAAACCCACAAAAGAAAAAGCATGATTTCATGCTACAACACTATTCAGAATGAACATCACTTAATGACTGAGAAAGCAAAGGGTAAATCACTCACATTTCATTTCTCTTTGAGCAGAAAATATTTAGCAGATGTTTTTAGTTTCTGCAGGAAGATCAGCAAATTTAGTCTTCAGGGAAAAGTGTGGATGCACATTGTACATATATGTATCTGTGATCTGGTTTCACCTGAGTCTGATTATTTATATGGGAGAGAAATGCATAAACTGAAAAAAGTAAGGTTTTAAATAGCTGTACTTCTTTAAACTGCAGACAGTTGTATATGTCATCTTAAAATTTGTGTGTACTGAGAGATGTGTGTAAATTAAAAGCAAGACCACTGTTATTTCCCATAAGTAGGGAGTCAAAGTCGTACATTCAGCTTCAAGATTCCCCCATTAATATTTCACATTTTTGTTCTCAGACAGGAAAATGTGAGAAGTTACTCATATAAATTAAAAGTTACCATGGTTATCAATGTCTAAGAAATCCTTTAGAAAGCTAAACAAATCTGTAAAGGTTAGAGTGAAACTTTTCTGGTATAATCTTCCACACCTTGAAGTCTATTTTCAGTTTTCCATATATTCTTTCGAAACAACTGATGTGATTCATCATCAGAAACAGGATATTAGTTAAACAGACTATGAGCTGTTTCTCACTTATACTATGTCAGCTCCCCTATTTGATTGGATTTGCAGAGATTAAGGTAACATTTCCTACTTCATATGAGACTATGGTAATGTGATCTACCCATGTTCTTCTGTTTGTTCTCTTTAGATGATTCCCCACCTCTCTTGCTGAAAATTAAAATCTGAAAGCAATGGAAAGATATCAACACAATCATGTTCATGCATATCTTGACATTAAAAAGATAGATTAAATACTCAATAAATAAAATGTATGAGCAAAAAAGAAAGGTAAATGTTGGCCCACCTCATATGAATGATTCACCCTAAGTGAGTTTCAGTGATATCATCCTTGCCATGAAGCAGTCATAAAAATGCTAGCAGTAATTAGCCATGAGGTAGATGCATACTGAATTAATGAGCCCTCCATTTTGGGATTCCTCTGGGATTCAAAGGAAAAGTTTTATGTTGCCTGTTTTAGCTAATTTTTGTCATAAATAACATCAGTTCATTATATTAAAAGGAAGGCTTAGACAGCAAAGAATGAGGCCCATAAAAGCCACCATGCTAAGACAAGCCTGTTCTAGCCAGACTGTTAAAACAGGGGTGTATCTTGCACTCTGTGTCTCCCCAGGACAAAACTATTGCAATCTTTCAGTAGAATGTCCTTCCCTACATAACTCAGAAAGGTTTCATAAAATAATCCAAGCAGTGTCAAATAAAATCCGGCAGCAGTCCAAACTCCTCCTCAAAGCAGAACTGACACTGAATTAAAGCAAGGTTACTTGGAGCTTAGATTCTTAAGGTCTTGAAAAATTTCCAAGGAGCAACCTGAATAGAACAGACCTTTAACCATGATAATCTAAACCCCCTCTTTCTAAAACCACTTCTAGATCCATACTGTTTTTCAGAATGTGACAGAATCTATAAGCTCTCAACAGGCATATTCATGCCCACTGAGATAAGGCATGGACAATGCATTAGCCACTTGAAGAAGTTTCTACTTACAGTTTAGAGAATCTAATGGAATGGTTCATAAAATTAGAGAATATGCTGGATTGGAAGGGACCCACAAAGACCATTGAAGACAAACTCCTGTCCCTGCACAAAACACCCCCAAGAGTCACACCATGTGCCAAGAGCAGTGTCCAAACACTTCTAGAGCTCTGTCAGGCTGGTGCTGTGATCATTGCCCTGGGGAGCCTGTTCAGTGCCCAAACACCCTCTGGGTGAAGAACCTCTTCCTTGATATCCACCCTAACCCTCCCCTGACCCAGCTCCAGGCCATTCCCTGGGTGCTGTCAGTGTCAGCCCAGAGCAGAGATCAGTGCCTGCCCCTCCTCTTCCCCTCTCAATGGAGCTGTACCTGCAGTGAGGTCTCCCCTCAGTCTCCTCCAGGCTGAACAGACCCAGTGCCCTCAGCTGCTCCTCACACGCTGCCCCTCAAGGCCCTTCCCCATCTGATCTTGCTAGATTTCTTCTTTATTGTTGTACAGCTTTCTTAACAATAATTGCAAGATGATCTTGCTCCAAACAAGCATTTTTTGTGCAGTATTTTATCATTCTCTTTGCAGTCATTCCACATTGCTAAGAGCTTTCACATGAACAAAGGCTTGTCTGTATACTTTGTTTAATTTCTTGTGAAATTACACCTTTTCTCATAAGTTTCTCAGGATTCTTTTTAGTCTGGAATTGAATGAAACTGAACAGAAAAATGAAATCTTAAACTTCTTATTTAAATTTGTTATTGAATAACCTTTGAATGTCTATGCATACTCAGAATGGGACTGACTTTGCCCACTTTGCCCATCATTTGAAATGTGTGTGTGTGATAATGGGCTTTTACTGGAGGAGGAATTAGAAAGTTAGTCCCTTTGATATTTCATTCTGTTAAGTAAACCGTTTACAATTATTGCAGATATTTGTAATTTTCACACATCTTAGGTTTCAACTTTTACATTATTTCTTGATAAATATGCCTCAGAAACAAAGCTATTGCTTTCTCTCCTGAAGGTGAAAATTTTTCTTTTTTTTTACCTTCCCAAACCTTGTTTTGCCAATTCCTTCTCTTATTCTTGTTACTCACTCTTTATGGCCCATTATCACTAACATAAAATTAAACTGAGAATGTAGTAAGATATATTACAAAAAGGAGACCACAACACAAAGATCATTATGTTTGAAGTGGAACAGAAGATTAAAATATTGATTCAAAAAATCCAGAGTACCAGAATTTTTTAAAAAGTACTACAAATTGACAGCAAATAACAAATTTATTCTTTTTTAGGTGTAATTTGAAGCAGATAAGTGAAAAAAAAAAAAAAAAGCAAATTCCTATATTGTGACATTCAGTTCAAGTTTTAAATATTCTTTTTTTAATTTCTTTTATACAATACGGATACGGTGTTGTGGGCATCTTTTAGCTCTAGGGGACACAATGTATTAGAAGGTGGAGATTTGAGTTACATATTGCATTCAGCCTCTTTTTTAACACATTCACCTCAGGTTAGTCTGTGCCATTTCTGGGGCTCACAAGTACCATCTAATCTCAGTTAAAAAGTGCCAGAGAGCACGGGGAGTGTCCAACACATCAGAACACAAGATGTAGCCATTTATCAGAAAATTACCTTCACTTTTCTCATGTAGATGTCTCTCCCACAGGAAGTCAAACAAAATTATCAGATCAGAGCAGTATTTTTCCCTGCTGTTATGTTCTGGGAGAATACTCTTGAAGTGACATAGCTTAGTACCCATGTCCCAAACACTACAAACAGAGGCTTTTTCAAAACCTGGTGCCATGTGTTTCAAAGACTAGTCATTTGAGAGTGCTGAAAATTGCTGTTATCTCTTCATAAACCCTCTTCTCAGTATACTTGACAGATTTCCTGAAAGATCCCACTCATAGGAGGATACACTGTGACAAAAGTCTATGACAAAAGTTTAGGTGTCCTTAAAAACCTAAAAAATGTCTTTCAAAAACACTGTTTTACCAATGGGCACTGTGAAGGTGGAAGTCACAGACATGGTATCAAGGCCCAGCCCTAAAATAGACAATAACATTACTGAAAAATTCTTTGCTCAGGAACAAATTGTAAGAAATCACAGCTATTCTGCAATGAATAAGTACAGTAAAAAACACTAGTGGCTGCAGCTGGCACTGCTGACAGCTGTCTTCCAAGTGCAACATAGAGAGGAAACAGACTTGTTCTCTAATGAAGAGTGGCCACTTTCAGAATAGAAAAATGGGGAGGAAAGGGAAGATACGGAAGCTTTAAATCCAGAGAGACTCCATAGACTCTCTGCTATAATTGATGTGCAAATGCAGACAGAGAGGTGCTGAGCACATCAGTCAGAGCAAACCATTCTCCCCACAGACTCATAGAGAAGAGGCAGGCTTTGAGAGGTCTCTGAGCACTTCCAACCCTTCAGCTGAACACCTTCTGCACTCCATGGGTTCACAGAGACTCACACTTCTCCCAGTCTTACCAGGAAATTATATACAAGCAAAAGAAACCTGTCAGCAGCAGCAAAGCATCAAAAGACTGATTCAATATTCAGTATATGAGCACAGGCTCATGTTTCCACCATTACCTTGGTGGAGATCTTACACAACTGAAGCACTTTTACATACCTGTAAAAACAATTTTGCTTCAGTTGGACCAGTAAGCTGTGAACTAAAATTGAACTCCCAGTTTGTGGAGGTGATGCTCTTCCTCCTTCACTGTGAAAACCCAAAAAAGTGGTTCTGGAAAATAACCAAATCAAGCAACTCCTTTCCTCTTTTAAACAAGAAGAAAACCTGTCAAAACTCACCTAAGCAGAGAGTTCATTCTAACAATCACTCTTTCATTTGTTCACTACTTAAATTTGTTAGTCTTGGGGTACCACAAGTGCTATATTATAGGTGTCCTTACACAGAAGTTTCCAAGACACTTCTTATCAAAATAAGCACTGAAACATCATGTACTTATAAACAGGAGAGATTAAACTTAATATCTTATGATTTTTCTAATACATTCCAAAAATCTACAGGTTGTGCCTGGTAAACAAACTGGATATACTGGTCTCTTATGGGCTCCTATGAATCTATGGGACTTTTTTCTCTGCAACTGCATTCCTGCAAATATGGAAGAGTCTCTTCCATCTTCCATGCCAGTGATCATATCTATTTACCTTCCTAATACCTGATCTTCTGGAGAAGGTAAGCCATGGACATTATGACCTGAAAAAAATTAGTGCCAGCAAAAAGACACAGAAGAGCAGCCAACAATGTGGGAATAAGGTAATGGAAGCAATAACTGCATAGTCCAAGAAAAACATTGGTCCAACACTTACGTCTATGATAAATAACTAATGAGGCATTCATGAATGGGCAGCCAGCTCTGAATTCTTCAAGACATGCATGCATTTGAATGATGATAGAAAATATAGGGATGAAGGTGAAGAAAATACCTGAAGTTCTTTTTTGCTATTTTTATGACAACAAAGTAAAACTATTTTTTCCCACTAGCAGTGTTGTATACATATTATATGTATATATATGTGTGTTGATATAATCTTGCACCAATTGGACCTACAGTCTTGTTATTTACTTCATTGGTATATGCATTTGGCATTTAAAATATTGATCTGGCAATTAGAAATGTATGATATCTATTATAAATAATCGTATTTTCACTTGAAAATACAAACATTTGGGAGAGACGTTACTTTTCCTCATCATTGCCTTTATAAGGATCACATTTCACATATTCTCATCCTTGTATAATTTTCTTCCCTACAGAGGTCCTGGATATCTGACAGCTCTTCTACCTTCCTCTTCCCTCACTTGTCCTTTCTATGTCTGCCCATATATATCTCCTTTAGCTCTATTGTTGTCTCTGGCAGGTTTTTGCTTCTCATGTTTCCATTTCTCTCTGACATCTTCTCTCCATGTGGATCACCAGACATCCTGGGTCTCCTATTTCCCCACTAAGCTTGTGGATGATGGTCCCATCTATTCAATTCCACCCTTCTTCCCAGACCATTCCTACCAACAGGCTCCTCCCAGCCTCAAATTCTTTTTCTCCAACCATGTTGACATTGTAACTGTGCCAACTCATCTCAAAGATACGATGTTCCCAGGCAGTATTCTCAGATGTCTGATATTACACACCTGAAAGGGTCTCTGCGCAGGCAAGGGCCTCTAATCAATGCATAGCTCTCAAAGTGTTCTACTCTGAAGAGCTCTTGGGGATCACCACCAAGCTTGATGTAATCAGACATCCCAAGAAGCAAAGGCAGAAGCCACAGGCACTGGTGCTTCCCTAGACACTGTGACTGCAAGACACATTGAGTATCCATCTTGAGATTTCCTGCCTTTATGTGCTATTGAACATCCTCATAGCAAGAGGCAAAGAAACAAGCATTATACAAAATTTTAGGTGTGTGGAATGCTTGATGCAATCTGTCACTGTTTTGTAAGTCTGGGATGGCTTCTGTGATGCAGCTGGAGAGTGTATTTGATCACCTAGTGAGTATCATTAAAGGAAACTTGAGGGGCCATCTGATGGTCCTGGTTAAAGGAGGCTCAGAAGGGCTGACCACAGCTGCAAAACAAAAGCACAAACCAGCACCATGGCCATCCCTGCCATTGCATAATCCTTGCATCTGCTGGCAAGTGCAAACAGGAATGTGCCAAAGATGTCAGCCTTGAGAAAGGGCATGGCAAAACAACAGTTAAAACTATTTCCTTGTTACATGGCAAAACCAAGAGAAAATGTGATTAAGTCAGAAAGGGGAGCAGTTATGACCTCAGGAACTGGTCCAACATCCTGTAGACAGTAGCCTGGACAATTTCACTGGTCTGACCTATCACCCACTGAAAAGGAATGGATTCCAGGAAGGCCATATTAGTCCTGATTCCCATTCTGCACATGGCTTATATGTACAGTTGGAGCAAAGTTGAGATGAGGACACAGCAGTCCCTTGTTTGCCACAGTTCATGTCTTCTTCCATAGATTTGCACTGAAAAACAACTGGGCTTTGCATAACAGCATTAAGTTTCACCATCTCATCTTTATCAGGATCTGTAGAATATAAATAGTGTTTTAAATTCCATTTTGTGTTTCCATTCGGTTTCCAGACTCCTTCTTTTCGCTCCAGACTAAGAGGTAAGCAGACTTCTCTGAACAAAGCAAAAAGTCTTATTCAGGCCTAGACTCTGGCTCCTACTTTAAACCTTTTTCATAATATGGGAAGCAATTATATGCCATCTGATTCTGAAAGATTAGCAAATTATACTGTTTTTAAATAATCCTGAAACTGAAATTTTCTTTTTAAGACATGTATTGAATTGACAGGAAAAACATTTCTTTTCTGTAATGGAATTAATTGGTTTTATATACCAGAAAAGAGTGGAGATAAGGAAATAGTCATTTTCAGATGCTTCCTACTTAAATTTCACCACAAACTTGGATAGACATGTTTTAATATCCTGACACTATAAAGCTATCTTGTACTTCTGTTGGCCTTTTTTTGTCATTGTCGTGAAAATAAGTCATAAAAACATATCCATAGTCTTGAATATATATTAAGATTGTAATAAGTCTTAGACACCTCTGTACTGGAGATGGAAAAATGATGAGGTCATCTCATTGAAGTCCCTGCCAATGAAGGAATATTTTCTGCAGTGTAGTGTCCACTGATTTACAGCCAGATTGGACAAAAGGCTTAAGTGATGGTTTCCCTTCTGAGAGCTACTAAGAGAACAGTAATATGAAATATATTATGGAAACTAACTAGTGTACATTTTCCAGAAGCACTTTCATATCAGAAATATCTAGTCAATCATATTTGTAATATATTGAACAAATATATTGCTCAATGTATTGAAAGTAAAACAAAAGGACACTTACAAGGATGAATAAAAAATGACCACGACTTTGACTGGAACTGACTTCACTCTTTTCCACTCAGGGGAACAGAGCTGTAAATCAGTTCTATCTCACAATCATCTGGATTCAATAAAATAATCTAGTAGTTTTGAAATGCAAGAGGGGAGATGGAAATTACAGCACTTACACAAAACACTACTGGTCTGAAGATGACGTTGTGTCTGTTTTACCAGCAATGAATTCTGTGATGGGGTTTTAGGGCTGGTTTCCCTGTTCATTCTAAAGTCCCCTGCACACCCTCTCCTACACACTGTGGTACCCTGGGGGATGGTTTCACAGCTGGTTCAAGAACACCTACAATCATGCTGTCACTGGGAGGAGGGCACAGTGCACCCTCTGCCTTCACCACCCCAGAATGTCATTCCTGAATGTCACCTTTTGGCAGCCATTCCAGCTCAATCACCAAACCACAGACCCAACATGAACAGAGAAACTGCAAAGAGTATGGGAGATGCCCTGGTGTTCATCTGAGTTTCCCATGTTCTTCTTGTTGCTCAGTTAGAAGGTTAACACGACCAGAGACAGCTTGAATAACTACACTAGATATTTTGTACTTGAGTCTTCTGCTTGAAGTAACTTGCAAAGATGAATTCTGGAAAAGCATCTACTCTGTCATCAAAGTTCAGACAAGGCAAAGTCCCTTAGTGTTTACTGATATCTTTTAGATGGCTGTTGTGATTTTAAAAAATATATGTTTTTCTGTGACACATACACAGCAAAACATATTTGTAGAACATTTTAGTTAAGAAATAACATCAGGTAACTTTGAATGCATAAGTATGTAAAATCCACTATCTCAATTTTAAGTATCTGTTGCATTTTGATTTTACTGTTCAGTAAGTATAGCAAAGAAAACATTAGTATGTTATAATTATCATGTTAAAAAATAACATTATGTTGGTGATTTGTCCTACATGTTGTAAAAATTTCTCAAATATGCCTCTTTATTCTTATATATGTTCCATTCAGTTTCAGTACATGACAGATTAGGAAGGGGCAGTGAATTGAAATTTTTTTTAAACTCTTCAATCCTAATTTTCCCAACCATCTAAAGTATGGAATACAGGAAAAGTTAAATTCTCATAGCTCCCCTGAAGACACTAACACAGCTCTGAAGTTCTTTGATGGTTTGGAGTTATTTGTGGAGACAGCCTGAAGATACTTACAGAGTGTGTGTGGAAGAAACCAACAAAGCTCTTTACTTTTCTCCAGGTATTTCTTTCACATTCAACAAAGCTACAGTCAAGGGGCTTTTTGTTTGTTTGTTTTTAATCTGCTATATTTTATCTATTTCCTTTGTTAAACATTAAAAATTTCCCACCCAACAGCTGATATATAGCATGTGGATTTCTGGTTCCTTGGAGGAAAACTTGTACAGAAAAAAAAAATAAATGCTCTCTAAAACATAGTAAATTTGCCAAATGAGTTCTGCCTAATGCAATCTCACAGTGGAACCCATGCACTTCCAGGATTTTTTAAGACCTATTATTCATAGTCTTTTTGGCATAACTTTATATACTTCTGCTTACAGTGCTTTGGAAAACTATTACAGCTAATTCTAGTGCATTAAAATGAAAACTAATAGATGTTATCATCATTTGTTCTTAAAAAAGGAGAGGGGCCAAATACATGGCAAATTATGTGAGTCCAGTTCAGGCCCATTAACTTCATATTCAGAGACCAGCATTCTGTGGTGCCATTTTTGTATGAAGCTATAAACAGAAGGAGGAAAATTGCAGAATAAATGTTTCAACCTAGTAATAAAAAATCTTTAGGAATAATTAACTGGAGAACACAGTCAGGTCCATGAACTGAACTTGGAATATGAGCTGTTCATAAGGGAAGCTGATTTAAGTGAAAACCAATCCCTATTTTTGCTAAGAGCATGAGCTAAATAACTGAACCACTATGCACAGTATTGTTCTCTTCCTCCAGACCAAAACTAATTTCCCACAAATCAGGGACTTCTGGACACTTTTTAAAAACTATAATAAAGTCCATGCTCAACCTGATGGTGCTTTTTTCCTAATTGTTCAAAAGTTGGGGATAACATGCTCTATTTATTTTTTAGTAGGACTCTGATGAGCTGCTGTTTATCTTACTGCTCCCAGACCACAAACTTTCAAAACAGGCCCAGCTGCTCAGTGTCAGCTGTGACCTTCCACTGCTCATGAGCATGTTCCCGAGCCCAAAAGCTTAGAGGTCTTGGAAAGTCATCTTTTTCAGTCTTAGCACACATCAGATACATGCATTAAGCTTTCATATCTTACCCACCCATTGGAGGCAAGTGAAAAAATCTCTGAAGTCTGATGGAATTCTTATTTTCATGTCTCCAAACAATTACAAGATCCATCACCTCTGTAAGAAACTCAAAGCCTTATGAGATGAATCAGAGGAAAAGCACTGCAGGGATCTTTAAAGTCCCTTCCAACCGAGGCTTTTCCATGGTTCATGCTGCTGGAAAAGCATTCAGTCAGTCCCATTCTGCATGAGCACGGATATTTCATCAGTGACCACACTCTATGTTATTACTACTGTTCTTAGTATTATCACTATTATATATAATCATATAGAATTATCATATAGAATTTCAGAATACAGGAAGACATAAAATCTGCAGATGCAATTTGCCAAAATTATAGAATATTTGAGTAAAAGCTCTGAATTTATTCCATTTTATGGTAATTTTTTGCTCAGTATTTTGAATTCTGAATCTCCATTTAAACAAATGTATGGACACTCAGAACCTACATCATTTCTCTGCTGAAAAATACAATATACATAAGGATGGCAAAGATTAAAAAAGTACAACTTGTTTGGCACTTTTATTTCATCATGTGAAGGAGACATTACCCTTGAAGCCTGCATGCTGGCTGTTAACATTTACCAACTGCTGCAGATTGCCTATAAGTACTCTACAACAGCTGCTGTCTCTGGATTCCTGTTAACCTCTTCAAACACCAGTTCACTCCACTTCTATCCAGTATTTCAAAGCAGATAATTTTTAGTTCTATACTGCACATGTCAGCTGAGGCAGTGAAAAGGTGCCCTCCACAGAGGAGCAATGGCAAAGGAGGGAACTCCAAGAACACCCAGCCCCAGCTCCTCTCAGGCCCATCACAGGAGGGCAGGCAGACCAGCTGCTGGGGTACCCACACTGACAGACGTTTTCTGATCAGTCAGAGAAGGGAACAGGATGGACATTGATGATTTTGTGCTTGTGCAGGTGCTGAATGTCTGTAATGCTTGTACAGGAGCAAACTTTCTGTCCAGAAGACAATACTTGAACAAGGCAATAAATTTAAATAATTTTATTGTGATATTTCATGTTTTTAACCTTGTAGAAGAAGCAGTATGTACCATTCACTACAAGAAATTTTCTTCATGGGGAATGTGCCATGGCAGAATTTTTGCTTCTTTTAAGCTGAAGTCTTACTATTGCTTGCAAATAATAAAGCTGTACAAAACATGAATTTCTGTAGTAAATTTTAAGGGGGCTGTGAGACAAGAAGGCATCTGGAGGAGACTGAAGACTAACTCTGTTTGTTCTATAGAGACAGTAAATTATACAGACAGGCTGTATGCAGACAGTCTGGGAGAAAAGGATACCATAGGCTTACTCAGGTTGAGAACAAAAATATTTTGTGGTGAACTCCAAAAACTGCAGCAGCTGATTACAAAATGGTAGCTCCAAGATATTCCCAGTTGCTGATCAGACCTATTGAGGACAATAAAACTAAGAGAAATGTTCTCAGAAATGTTTTAATTGGAGTTCAAATTCACTGAAAATCAATGTCTTCTCACAGTGTTTGCCTAGCACATCAGGAGAGCAGCACACTTTTACAATTATATCCATTTCTGTAATCTAAAATTGAGCAAGATTGCAAGATCTCTGATCTGTGTGGACTACATACTATCCCTACTTACAGATTTGAGAGCTCAGCTACAAAAATCTCAATTTCAGAGGTACTATATCTGAACTTAATTTCATCTATTCCTCAGAGACAGTGGATCATTAAGGATATTGTAAGAATTAGCAATATTTTTTAAGCAATGGTTGTCTTCCAAAGGCTCATTGACCTTATAGCAATTGTTCTTCATCCTTGCTGTCTCTCCATAGATTCATTCCAGGCTCAGTATAAAACAAGGCACATTGACATAGGTTTGGCCTGCTAATGCCCAACACATCCTTCTGGGACTTAGTGGATAAAAATGATTGTGTGAGGAATATTGAGATTAATAAATAGAGGCAGTCACTAGACCTTTCCTCAAAAGCTATACACATACACAAGAATACCCTGTAGGAGTTTGAACACAGCACATCTTTTAAACCAAACCAACCCAAAATTATATAATACATGGTGTATCACTCTGTTTCTCTAGCTAACAAGCTATTTATAGAGTAATGAATACTTTACTTTTGGATGTACCAAAAATATAAGAATAAGTGTTGCAGAATTATCAAACCACAGAAAAATGCATAATCAGTTCATCTTGTTTCTCTAGAGCCCTTTAAGTCATAGTGCTTCTAAGATCTTTTACCTAATATATTGCTTTGGATGAGTTTTTGAAGAAAATGGAATTTTAAAGTGTCTGAAGAGCAAGATCAGGTTGTGATGTTTGTTTGGAAAAGGAAATGATCCCCAGCTGTGTCTGCTATTTCAAATCTTTGAGAGAAACTATCTCCAACACATAGTGCAGGTTTGCTCTGGCTGTTCTTCACTCTTTCTATGCTGCTAATTGAGGGTGACCATGAAACACATCTCAGAGAAGTTCACAGGAACCACTCAGAGAGAGGCTTCAGCTCCTCTATCACAACATGCCCTGGAGACTGTGTTTTTCTTAGAAATGGGTACAAAACACAAAGGCTGAGCCCTGGATTCAAACACTTTCAGGTTTGAGCTTTCTAATGTTTGGCCAAAAGATGTACTAGCCATTTATTTAGGCTCCATCAGGTCTATTGAGATATATATCAATATAAAACTCTTTTTCTGGTTATTTTTCTGTTCCAGTACTTGGCCTCTCTGAACAGAGGATAGAGCACTATCAGAGCAAGTCAACACATCACAAGTAGTAATTGAACAGGAGGAGGTATTCACACAAACCTTCACTTAACCTCTTAAATTAATTTCAACACAATGTCAGAAGTCTAAAAGCAATCACACACATTCATGTAAGAACTTTTAGTCAGAGACTATGAAGCTACCTCAAGCAAAGTAGTCAGAGGCTTCTGGAGAGAAGATAATTGCAGGGAATGTCACCATTTGCTTGATATTTTTATTCACCTGCATCACAGGCAAAGGCTAGGTACAGCACCAAAGGGAACATAGTTATAACACAGAATCTATATAAATTTTTATACAAATTGCCAAAGTGACTAATTTGTGGGATGACTTCACACAGACAGTTTGGGAAGTTCAATAGATTTCTATTTGTCTTTCATGTCCAAAATACAAATTTACTGACATCGAATAGGAAGAAGACAAAGAAACAGATTTAAAATTTGTAGGAGCTTCTCAGAGGTTGCTTGGATTTTTTCTGTATTTCCTTTCTCTCCATGTTTCACTGAGTATTTTAGAGTCCTGATACTCAAGCATCCTTAGGTCATGTCTGTCTTGTGAAACTAGGTTTATACCTGCTGAACATCATGATGTTTCAAGCCCAGCTGTATCCTGCCTCCAGGATCAGAAATATCTACCAAGTGCATAGGAAGAGTCATGAATTCCTTCTGATAGACTGAACTCCTTCCTTCTGAATTCCTGCCTTGCACTTGCTGCATCCAAAAAGCTGAGTGGGACCTTGGGCTGGCAATACATGATCATGCATACCTGAATTCTCCTTCTTGAGGTGTCAAGTTCTTGACCTAGGCTGCTTCTGTATGTTTCTCACTCTGTCAAAATATTTACCCTAGGAATGACAAATGATAAAACATGATCTAGTGAATACTCAGTGGTTCAGTCTTTGGATATATACTAATCCCACTCTGGGTGCAAACAGTTGGCTTTAAGTTCGTGGTTCATTCTCCTTGAAGGCTTCCCTTCTAGCACTGATGTTTGTGTAGTTCCTAAAGATGGGTGAAATATGTGGTTTATTGACACCTACTGTCATGAGCACCTGTGGGCTGGAGCTGCCTGTGCTCTGAGATGGTCAGACACAAGAGGCAGCTCACATTTGCTGACTGTAGCTGTGCTTGCCTGTAAGAGCTCACAGGAGAGACTGAGCAGCAGACTGAAAGGGTTGCTGTTGGCACAGGAAGACACTCTGCCATCACAAACACCAGCAGAGCCAACAACTCCAGGGCTGTTCCATCCCCACAGAGGTGTCAGACACCAAGCACTTCTTTGCTGTCATGTATTTTTTTTTAAGGATGTGCTGACTGTCCATGCAAACCAACAGCACCCGAGTCTTTGCTGGCCCTTGTAAAGCAGGGGCTTCTGCTTGCAGGTATCCACTATCTTTATCAGCTCTCTAGGCTGTGGAAAACAGTCTGAGAAAACAGCAGAAAACCAGGGACCCCTTGAAGAAATAAAGCCATGGCACTGAGCAGTCTAGCTGTTTCTAGTTAATATAGGGATTGTGTTAGCAGAACATCTTACATGTGTGTAAAAAAATCACCTCTTTGTCCTACAAATAATAATTAAAATTTTATTTCTGCTGTAACTGTTTTTTATTGCTGATACAAACTGAAAAAATATTGGAGAGATGTTAATCCAAGAATTACATATACTTATAAGGAAATGTTTGTGTAACAATTGAAAGATTATTTATGAACTGTAATCTAAAATGTACAGGATTATTTTTAAATATTATCATATTATACTGTGGTGAACCCACCATGAGCCCAGGTGGCCAAGAAGGCCAGTGGCATCCTGGGCTGTATCAGCAATAGTGTGGCCAGCAGGAGCAGGCAGGGATTGTCCCTCTGTGCTGGGCACTGGTGAGGCCACAGCTCAAATCCTGTGTCCTATTCTGGACCCATCAATGCAGAAAGGACATTGAGGTGCTGGAGGGGGTCCAGAAAAGGGTGACAAGGCTGGTGAAGGGTCTGGAGCAGCTGAGGGATCTGGGTGTGTTTATGCTGGAGAAAAGGAGGCTCAGGGCAGATGTTATCACACTCTATAGCTGCCTGAAAGGAGGCTGTAGCCAGGAGGGGGGTGGTCTCTTCTTCCAGGTAACAAATGACAGGACTAGAGGAAATGGCTTCAAGCTGTGCCAGGGGAGGTTTAGGACTGGATACTAGGAAAAACTTCTTCACTTCATTTCAACAGTAGACAAGCCTTGAGCAACCAGACCCAGAGAGATATAAAAGACATGTAGATGTGATGCTTTGGGACATTGTTCAGTGGTGGCCCTGGTAGTGTTAGGCTTACAGTTGGACTTGGTGATCTTAAAGGTCTTTTTCAGCCTAAATGATTCTCTGATTTAGTCCATAAGTAAGACAAACCCAATGCATATCTTGTACTGTGAAGACAAAGATGCTTATTGCTCATAGCACCCTTCTAAACTTAAAAAGTTTATGTTAAAATGTTTATCTCAACCCCAAATAGTGCCATGAGACAGAGGCAAGTCCTTTGTATTTAGGTAAAATGCAATTTCTGTCATCCGATTTGCATGCAAAATAAACTGAATCAATAGTGTGAATGCACAGTGATTCTAATGTTCATGTTCTATTTTTAAAAAGTCAAATTGGCCTGTCATGGCCACTTACATCAGCCTTTCTTTACATTAACTAAATAAGCATATAAAGTGCAGTAACATATACATTTTTCTCCGAACTAGTAATACCAGACCCAAACATAATAGTAAATAACAAAGTTCTTGTGAAAAAAGTCAACAGGAGCCACAGAAGAGGCATGGAATGGCATTCAGCTAACCAGGTTGCCCATGCTAATGAGGCCCATAACAATGCAGTAAGTAAATCTCATCCTTTTTTTTCTTCACGTGTTTTGATCCATGATTAATCCTTGATGGGCACATACCCCTGTCCAGTTGCTCCAATACTGGCTTAGCTCTTCAAATGGCCACCAAATTTATCCAAAAGTTCAACATAAAATTATTTGAAGTTTTCCAGTAATTGCTGTATTTTATAGTATGTTTTTCTCCTGCAGGTCATGTTCCCTGGTCAGCTCCAATTTTCTCTGTGTTTATAATTGCAGAATAATAAGAGTTCAATGAGTGAAAAGTCAAATAGTACAGACACTCCCAGACTCAAACTATGTTATTTGACAAATATTCTCCAGCCTAACAGAGGCATCTATGGTCTTAATTAATCCAAGAACCAGCTATATTAACAGCAGTATGAAATTCTGTTTAAACCTTGAAAATGCCAACTCTAAGCACTTATTCTGGAATGGCTGGCCATTTCACACAGTGGTGACTTATTGGTGGGAGGAAGGCAGCTGCTTTTTCCAGATGAATGGGGCAAAACTTGGTGCTACTCATTGCTGTAACTGGATTTAAGAGTGCAAACCTCCCTTCATGGCTTGTACAGACAAATTCTTCTCCCAGGTGATTGCCGACTGTAAAAGTCACTATATGCAAATGGGGATTAGCAGAGCCTAAAGAATTCAGCCCTGCATCCCTTGCTGCATTGAATTTAGTAGAAGGTTTGTATCATCCAGATCTGTGCATATAGAGAATAGCCAAAATAATGGCACAGAGAGGTAGAGGATTCTATTAGAAAAGAGTGGAGTCATCCTGGAACTGCGAATTAACTCATCTGACAGTGACAGAAAAAACATCTAAATAAGAGATCAAAGTTGTGATTGAAAGGGTTATTTTGAGAAAATAAAAAGCATAGGAAAGAAATTCTGAGTTTACAAGGTCATCAGTTGTGAGTAGTGCTGCTTCTCATGCATATGTATCAAGTTTTTAGTGGCTTTGCACAGTCAGTCTGGCTTCCTTCACAGCATTCTCAATGCAAACATGATGAAGCCTTCATCAGCTTAGTCACACTATAAACAACACTGAGCAAATAAATTTTGAAGTACAATAAAGTGAATTGGCATGAAGTTCATTTGCTGAGTAAACAACCACCAGAGCAGTAATAGCGGTCATCTATTTAATGTAAAAATCAAAATAGATTACAGATTTGTTATTACCATAATCCTTGGTCTCAGCAGAAGTCCTAATGAAGTAATTATTCTTGTGATTTTGGGCTGATGATGTTTTTAAGAATTACAGCAAACATGCTGATGGAAGGGTTCACAAAATAAATCAAGACATTCAGTGTAAGCCTGTAGCATATATAATCCACATTTATAAGCATGAGCATGCTCTAGGTTCCAGACATGCCAAGCCTTCAGGCAGGGCAAGCAGTCACAGCACCTTTCCAGTCTACACAGCCAAATTCCCTTTGTGTGGAAAACAAGAGTTTATGGCTCACTGATGTGAGCTTGGGTAGCTATACCAGGCACTCAGGCAGAGCAGTTTCACATCTCACCTTTGGTTTGAGCTATCCAATGCTGGAAGATACTGTGAAGCTGTTTTGTGGTTTATAGTGGGGGTTAGATATTCTGTGAGCCCCACCAGGACTGCCCATTTCTAACCTGCTCCCTGCAGCATCAGGTGCTCAAGTCTCAGAGGAAATGGGAGAATTCCCTTCCTCACCTGATTCTCAGGTTTCCACCTGACAGCAAAAATCTCCTCTGTCAGAAGAGTTCAGCAAGTCAGTGCTTAGCAGAGCAGTGTCCACCCTTACAGAAGGGAAGGTGGAGGGACAGATGGAATTGCTGAGAACAGGGCTCTGTGCTCCAGCAGAGCTGGTCTCCAGCCAACAAATACTCAACAGCAGACACAAGACAGGGGAGAAGACTGGGATGGTATCAGAGTGCTCCTCCAGACTACAGAGCACCCTCACTCACCTGGAATTCTGCAAAAGCTCAATCATTCACAGCATTTTAGGGGAGTCCTATCTGCCCAAGAAATATCTAGAAATGGGTAAGTACTTCTCCAAAGAGTGACTAGGATATAAAAATCTTATTATTTTTATTTTCTCTGGACTCTGTGAAGTTTAGTAATTTCTGAAGGAACAAGTATCAATAAAAAGTTAATTACACCACTTAAACTGGCTTCTCAGTTATAATTTATATGGAGTAACTAGGAAATTGTAATTCTACAGTCATTTGATCAGCCAATAACTTAGAAATACTTTCCTATTATGTTTTCTGGAAAACATAATTTTAAAGTATTTATGCTCTAGCTAAGGCTTAGTCTAATGAAAAAATTGAAAACTCCATTCCTAGGTCTTTTGTCTGTGTTTACCCATATTTGGGTTTCCCCTTTTATCTGTTTGGCCATTTTTCACAATTAAACAAGTCCTTTATCATACTGCCAGATTGCTTTCAGCTTGTTTATTTTAATCTTGACATCATACATTTCATTTCATCATTACTCAACTATGGTCTCCAAGATGTAAACTTATTTTTATTGTCTGGAAGAGGGAATGTAATATAAAACAGTGACAAAGGGAATCTTGTTAAACCTTATTTCAGGGAAACCCTTGCTTAAAACACACAAAAAGGAGGGGTTTTTTCCCACTTCTGTTGCTAGCTAAAAGTAACTATACCTAAGTACATTTTTTAAAGGCACAATGAAGTGCATCTCAGAGCATTTTATTTAAGCAAATGGAAAGAATCCTGAGAAAATGTGCAAAACTCTACCAAAAAACAAAAAACAATTAAGAAAACAACTTAAGAACTTGAGAATATTTTGTTTTGGGGGGAAACCCTTGTTCTACATAAAGCAAGTCTAGGAGACATGGCAGAAGTAGAATACAGCTCAAGTAACTTCTCTACAGTTAAAACACTTGAGACACTTATTTTCTGGTTGTTCAGCAATAGAAATAATCAGCATTTTTCAATAAAGATTTCTTCAGGGTTTTACCTTTTGCTTGTCATAAAGTAAAATACCTCTTTCCTTAAGACTTGGGAACACCATTTCAACAGTAATTTTGTATCTCACTATGTCTTACACTCATGGTACTTAAACAGAGCAGAGTAGAAGGTTGCTGGTTTGAGTTGGGGTTTTTTTAAATTTTGATAGGATGTGAAAATTAATCCGTTTTCATGTCACCAGTTAACCTCAAATAAGATGTATATGTGCACAGCTACAAAAAGGAGAATCTAGAACTCTGCCTAAAAGCTGTAAGTTTGTTTTCTTGTTGGCATTAATGCCCATGTGGTTTTCCATTCTTTCTTTTTTATAACCATGAAAGAAAAAATCATGAGTCTTGTTTAATTATTATCTTTTCCTGTGGTTAGAAATCTTACTTATGAAAAATCTGATTTTTTTAATTAATACAATAATATTTTCATTCACAAGAAAAGGACAGTATTTCTAGCCTCTACATTTATACATGCTGAAAATTAAGTTCCTGGATCTGAACCTACTCTGAATTTACATGTATATAACAGGATGAAATTGAGTCCTTCAATTACATGCAAACTTTTAAGTCTAATTTTGTTGCCCTAATTGCTTTCTGATAGTTTTGTAAAATAAAAAGTCCACGGGAAAGTTGCATATGTTATGGCTTATCTGTATAGATGAAATGGACTAGAAATTTTGAAAATTAGAAAATGTAGGTATGTTTCTTTGTGTACACTTTATCATACCAATAGATATCATAATGAGAAATAGCTAACAGCTACAGAGGGTAACTACAGTGAAATCTATATGATGGTTACATCACACAGCTTAGAATTCTAAATTGCAATACATGGGTTTATGTCAGCCTACACTGGCGTTTTTTCTCCCCATCAGCAATAAATTCTTCAGCAATAGAGATAGGACCCACTTTAAAATACCTTTTGATGTACTATGGGTCTATAAGCCCAACAAAAAGCAATTCATGAGCCAAGCAAGTGAGCTGCCTCCAATTCCCACATGTAGGAGAGAACTGGGCATTACCAGCTGTATCCTGAAGGAGCCAGGATGGTTTTTTGATAACCAGAGAAGCACTGGCACACTTACCCCCACTGAGGCAGGGGTTCATGTGTCCCTACGCTTTAAACAAGCTGTCAGAGCCCTCTTTTGCCATCCTCTTTGGTTTCCAGTGCAGCCACCAGTGACCCTGTCAACAGAGCCTCCCTCACAGGAGGAGAGCTCCTCATGCTGGAGCCTCAGCAGCACTGACAAGGCTTCCCTGTCTTCAGCTCCCTTCTCTGCCATTCATGAATCTGACCTCAAGTCACCCTGGAGCTCACTGCTGTGAGCCTCTCCAATAAGTACTTCTGATAACCCCCAAAAGAGCTTAATTCAGTTGGTCAAATGAGCAGGCTGGGTGGTGCAGCACCTCATTTTGTATGACCCTCCACTTCCTGCCCTTTCCTGGAGAGACAGATCAGTTTGGCCATTGCTGAGTCTGCAAGGGGCCAGAATCACAGGCAAACCTTTAGGATCTTTGGTGGAGGGGAGAGCTGGTTTAACTTTACTTGGCATCAGCACAGTGATTCATAATAAAATCATTCATAGCCTTTCTTTATACTTGTAGCAGGCTGGGGTAAAGACTGAAAAATAGAAGGTGCTGCTTGCACTGCCCCTGGAAGCTGCTAACTTTATGAGTTGTCCAAAACTGCTGAAATGGCGCCAATTTGCATGGTTACAACCAGTAATTCTTCAATGCCTTCCCTTTAGAAATAGGATATTGTTTACAGGAGACCAAGTAATCTAACCCATTACATAGTCCAGCCTCTACCAGTTATCATCTATTAATAACCTGTGTAGGGAAGTGTTTTTAGCTACCACACACAATGACCCCATTGAGATCTGCTGTGTCACCTTTCCCAGCCAGCGTGCTACACAGCAGGGGATGGAGGGAGAGAAGTGCTGCTTGCCTTGATGGAGGCACCCATGAACCTAAATGTTGTGCTGAAATACAAATGACAGGACTGATGGCATGTCCACAGAGCAAAATAAAACACCATGGCTAATGCAGAGGAAGCAGCAATAGAACTTTTGTTCTGCTGAGGAAAGGAAAACAGACAGATTTTGGTAGAGCACGTCATGTGAACCCAACAGAGCCCACAAGGAAAAATACAATATTGTAATCACCACTTTCCCATGTGGTTTTCTACACAGCTTGTGTCCTAGCACTACAGTGCTTTAGAGTTCAGTGCTGCTTTTTAAATTAAACTTCTATGTACTTTCATTAGATTATGGCTGTGGAATGGAAACTGTGTCCAAGCTAACCCACACATGCTTTATTGTACCCTGGCTGTCACGTGCTCACATTCTGAACTCACACACGTACACACAGCAGCCTGATGCAAACAGGTTTTAAAGTACAATAATGAAGCTTAATGCACTTTAATCGTACCAAAATTACCATTAAATCCACAGAGAACTCTCTAAATCCCTCTATTTTTCAAACACAACTTTAAGAACCCCTTAAGGCTTATATAGTAATGATTGTATAAAACAATTTTAAATAGCTTTATACCAGGAACCTTACAGAGTTCTGTGGGAGTGAAACATGAATTTAAATTTGGTTTTAGTGTTCCCCAGTGATAGGACACCATGGACAGGACCATGGTCTGATTCATTCTATCTGGATAATTATCAACTGCTGATTCCACCATAAATGCCACCTAGGCGCAAATATTTTCTACCTTCTGATAATGAAAGGATTTACCTTCATTCTTTTATTATATCTTGCCATACATCCACCAATTTATCAAAGAAATTAAAGAAGGGAAAGGTCAATAATTGCTACAATTATTTTATGTTTTATAAACAAAGCTATATTCCCTTCTAGTAGGAGTCTTGACAGTCTTGATATTCTTCACAGGGATGGAATGATCAGGTCAGCATGAATATTCTTTAACACCCACCTTCATTTAGAATTTATAAACTCTAGTACTGATCAAGTTTTCCCTTCAGCTGTTAATAACTTGCTAAGGTACTGCCAAGCCTGAAAGATTGACCAATCTCTTGAATATCTTTGAGCTACCTTCTGACAAAATACATTTTATATTGTATGTATGAGCATACGTTTTGTACTGTATCTTAATAACAGAGGTTGGTAAATTGCTAAACACTTTACTGGTAGAGTGGAAACACCAGTATTACCATAATGTTTAGGGACTAAATGTCTAGGAGAAATTGCTGGGTATTGCCAGAAAATGTGATAGCTATTTTGTAATAACAGTATTCGTTCTAATTATATGCAAAATATGTTATTCCAAAATATCAGGTCAGAAAATTTAAAAAATACCAGACTATTTTTATATATGTTCTCCACACAAGAACAGATGATGAATACATCATGCTTCAGAGGGCAGAGTAGGCTTGTGACAGAGATATAATTCTTTAAGGATATTACCCATAATTGTGCTATTCAGAATGCTCCTAACTACAACCCATGTGAAAGCAAAAGGTTTCAATTGAGATGAAATTGATACAAAAGCGATTAAAGTGGTTTTCCACTTCCATTAAAACTCAAAAGAACACTTACATTCCTACCAGAAAAATAAACATGAAATCCATGGAATTTCTAAATCCATGCAAGACTAATTAATAAATCTAATCCAGAATGAAAAAATAAAATAGCATTAGTTAAATTCTAAGTTCTCAGAAGTCAGTGCACTTAAGCAGCTTGGTGGGGATCAGCAGGCAATACCCATGGGGACTGATATAATGGAGCAGTAATCGCTGGATCTCCAGAATGTCCAAAACATTGCAGAAAAGGCCTTGAAAGCACAGCTTTATTACATCAAAGCTCTTGGTCCAAGCACTTAGCCAACACTGTCCCTGCCAACTCCATTACCAAGTTAGTCACCCATATCACTCCCTAAAAGAGACAGTCTGCATAACACTGTCTCAAACAAACTGTTCAGCAGAGGTTTTGATAAATGATAAAATTTCTTTTGCCATGTGTGCATGCACATTTTCACAAATTACTTGGAAATAAATAAATAATACACAAAATGTAAATAAATGCAACTACTATGAAAAATGGAGGTCCAGACAATACAAAACTACAAGTGAACTAAACTATGCTTAGATCAATTTTCTAGCACAGAATATCCTATATCCACGTTGCTCAACTTCCTTCCTCTCCCTAATTTGGCACCTCTTTTAAGGTGCCTTTTATTCAGCCTGTGCAATCTCTGCTCCATATCAACCCCACCCATGCTCAAACATACTTAATTATCACATATAACTGTGCCTAGAGACTACTTATCAGAGGTTAATTGCCAACCTGGAAATCTTGAGGAAGACAATGATAAGCCAGAAGTTGCTATAAAATTATTATTATTATATTATTATTATTATTTTATTTTACCTATTTGTTCCTATTTTACCCATCCCAAACTTGACAAAGTTTAAAGGTTTTCTGCAGTAGAAATTTGCAGAACCTGCCATATTCTTAACAGTATTCACTGTTAACTACTCAAGTTTTGGAAAGTCCAGCCTAAGAAGTATCACTCAAATATCTTTTCAGCAGCTCTACCCTACCTGGATGCATTGTTTAAATTGTATTGACACATCACACAGACATAGTTTAGAATGCAGTGAAAAGATGTCTCTTTATAGTACTTGGCCCAGAAACAGTGTAAGATCTACAAATAACCTTATATTCTAAGGTTACTAGAATTGTTGGTTTCACTATGTCATTTGCAGTATAAGCTATATTTGAAATGGAGAAACTTGCAAATAAAATTAGCAACTACTGCAAGAGCAACCATTCAAATTTATGGGCACCCACTCTACCAGAAATGGCTAATACTCAATATTCAAACATGTCAGTTGAAAAATATCACTTACATTCAGTTAACAATCAAATACTAATATAAATCACTCTTCTTTCAAAGAGTGGTTTTGCATGAGAAAACAAAAGAAACACAAACAAAAACAGGTGGAGGAAGGAGGAGAAAATATTTTCAATGTCTGGCATAGGCTGTGGCAATATACTTTAAAGCTATTCTGAATTACTATTTCTTCTGAAATATGAAATTCAGGGTTTTCTGCCTCTCTGTAAGATGACCTTATTTTACATCAAATTTGAAACATATGCTCTTCCTTGTTTATAAAAATAAGGGGTTTGCATGACTAATAATTCATATAATTCATACAATTTCCAGTAAACATACAACTTTAGAACTTTTCCTGTGGTCATTCAGAAATAAACAGAGTATTTTACACATATCAGACTGATGAATACAGAGAATGTTTTCTTTTCTTGAAAAACAGATAGAGAGAAAAATACTGATTGAGACAAAATAGTAATAAGCATTCCTTCAAATTTCAACCCAGATGTCTTGTACAATGTATTAGACTCCTTTAGAGTGCTTGAGAAATCTGCTGGAGAGGAATTCACTGATTCAACAGATAATTATTTCTTTCTATTGATGGAGCACACAGGACAAGGACTTTCACCCAAAAGCAAAACTGTAATCTGTTTTTGAAAGCTTAGGAACATTTATGGTTGGATTTCTGCTTTTGCTTTTTGTTCCTAAAATGAGGGTTAAAATTGCCACTGCCCTTTACTTGCAGCAACAAAACATTCTGTTCTGCATGAGAAGAAGGGATTCTATGAGCCCTGGGATCAGAAAATGCTGCCAAATCTGACAGCAACATCAATCAATATACTGCAGAATAGGGGGAATAAATATTTAAATTTCCAAGTTCATGTGAACCTCACTGACATCTTCATGGTAGGTGATGGCTCAGCCAGCAACTGGAGCTGTTTGCCTTACAAGCTGCCTTGAGAGCACCTTTGCTGTCTGTAAGAACAAAATTCCTCTGTTCAGGCAATGGAGTGTCAGCACTTCAGTGCTTCAGCAGCTTTCTCAGCTTGTTTGCTGCACCCTACTTCCACTTCATCCCCATAGGGCTGACCAGGTTCAAGTGACCCTCAGGATGTCACAGTGTGAAAATTATGTTTGGCATTAATTGATTTTCCTTGTTGGTGTTTTCACTGCTCACATCCAATAATAAAACTCTGAAATAGCATTTACTTGAGAAGTCACAGCCACATAAATGCAATGCTCAGTCTAGACTTTTGTTTAAATTGCTGCCAACCAAGAAAATACTGAAAAAAATCATATCTAAACAAATGGCATATCAACATACCCAGAATTTAAGGAAAATGATACTGATACAACATCTACAAATTCTAAGCTTGTGATTAGTCAAATCATGAGGCCAAAGAACAAACATCTAACTCACAGTTTTCAAGCATACACTTTGGAAAGACACAACATTACCAATGAAAAGACATTCATATTTAAGTCTGGTTTTAAAGTCCCTCACTTCCCACTTAGTTCCCTTAAATACAAAATCATCAGTTCTGTAACTTGCACGTATTTTCTTTTAAATACCATTTATTTAAGGCATATTTTCTGGCATCACAAGAGTAGCTTCCTTTGCTACACACTCTTAAAACACAGAATATAAAGTGCATGTGCAAGTATTTATGCTCTACAATAATATTTTCATCCAAGTAGTCAATATATTAAAGATACTACTCATCTGAGGGGAAAGATGCTACAGAAAGACACATATGATGAAAAGAAAATGTGACTAGGTTCTCTAGCCTTGTATACAAGTCAGAACTTCCTAGATCATTTCATCAGTCTAAAACCCCCCTTTAACTGTTTCAGATGATCAGCAATGTGTCAGAACAGCCCCAGGATCAGGGAATCATGGGATCATAGAACATTAAGGTTGGAAGAGACCTTTAAGATCATCCAGTGGGATCATCCACCCACACTGCTGCTGCAACCCCTGAACCACTAGACCACATCATCCAGTGCCAGATCCAGACACCTCTTAAACATCTCCAGGGAGGGTGACCCCACCACCTCCTGGGCTCCAGCAACTGCAGTTTCAGGGGACTCAGCTCCCTAGTGCACCCATGGGAAGCCAGCATGAAAAGAAGTCTTGGAAGTACCAGGGCAGAGATGATACAGCTATTTTTAGCATTGTTTCAAGATATGGGTTAGGTCCTCAGGCTCCTGTTACAGCTCAAGTACGGCAGTTCAGAAATCTCTGATCTTTTGGTCATGTGCCTCAGGATGGTTTCTGTAGCATGACAGGCTCTCTGCTCTATCTCAGGTAGATCCCAGCTCTACTAGGCTATACTGAGCCAGGTTAGCTCACAAGGCAAAAAACAACCAGAAGAAAAACTTACGAAGGATTTGTTAAAAAAAAAAAATGGACTCTACTACATAATGCTCATTCAGGCTTCTTGTGTGGTCAGAAGAGAACTGGCTTTTGGTGAGTTGGGATGAAGTGCTCTCTGGAGTCGCTAGCAACAATGAAGAGAGTCTGAACAACTAATTTTCTGTGGATACTTTTAGATTATTGGAAATAATGAGATGCATCCCACCACCTGGGCTGATCATTTCTGGCTCAGAACTCACAATTACTTCAGTTTTGCTTATTGAGTCTGTGCAGGAGACAGGAGCTCTCCAGGAGAGAGCTTAGGATTGTATAATGGGACCCTACTAAATTCAGGATTCAGCTTAGAGATAGGAGTGAAAATGGAAGAACATTTAAGTGGTACATTCCCTTCTGCAAATTATCAGTCCCAAAACTGAAATGCAACTCAAGAGCATCACCAAGTGACTACAGATTAAAACTGTATTTTAAGCATAACTGAAGTATATTCAGATACCCCTTTGGGTATTTTTAGACATCCCCACCCATTCTTACACTCTTTTTGATGGTTGGTATTTACACCAGTAGCAACTTTTCTCTAATCTGATCCCACACTGACTTCATTCCTCTAGTAATATTTGCAATTTATAGATTAGAGACAAAAATATAGAACACTGGAAGAGTTTTTCCACATGTCACAAAAACCTTTTTCCTAATCCTACAAGACATTGTAACACTGCACATGGCACTGAGACAGGTAAAAGCTTGTCTTGTGGTTCCTGGAAAAATGGAAAAAATTATGGAGCAATTTCCCAAATCTGAAAGAAACTCCAGAGTGTTATTCTCTCACCTCTAAACAATTATTTTCTTTTCTGTATATTTCTTTTCTTTTTCTCTTCTTTTCTGTATAATATTTGGCTTCTTTCAACAAGCAAAGAAAGCTTCAGCAACTGACAGAACACTAAATGGAAAATCAGTGGAAAGCTGTCTTAGGCATGTGGGCAGTACAGTTTCCTCTCTGTTAATGCTACCTGAGGGAATCAGTTAACAGCTTACTATGTTATGACCACATTGGAATCTCCTGCAGTTGTGCTGTGAGAAACTAAAACTTTAATTTCGCTATTCTTAATGGAAATTACTCATGTATGTAATATGTTTGCTGATGAATAGCTACGTGCAAAAATTAATGAGAACACAGAGCTATAAAATAACTTCATATATCTCTAATGGGCAGAAAAACACATTTGAGTTTTGCCAAGGCGTGCATCTCACTGTCTTAAATAAAAGTCTAATATATTTTTCACTTTTTATATACTAAGATTCACTGTATAATGTCACTTTGAAAATGGAGAGACCTGACAATAAAAAAGCTGTCAATAAAAGCCAACAGACAAATATAAAGTAGATCAAATTTAATTTTTTTAGGATTCAAATCCTAATGTCCTCATACTAAGCCCATAATCTTATTTTTCTTGGCTCTGCTAATGGTCTTTGTGAACATATCATCCTTGCATCTATCCTCCAATTTCTGGAGAGGTTATGTCTGTACTCCAAAACCTTTAATCACAGTTATTTACCAAATGCTGTCAGTCCTCATATAATCATATCTGAAGCCTGAATAAGTAAGGTTATACACAGGTGTGAGAGGAAAGTAGCAACAACAAATGGAAGTGGAAGGGAGGACTGCTGAGCAGTGAAAATTTGGCTATTCAGCTCTCTGGGAAAATAAAGGTCAGAGCATGCTGATGGTGAAACTTGACCCAATATTTAGTCTTGAACAGTAGAACCCATATTTCCTTACCATTTCCTCAGCCATCACAAGTGATACAAAATCACCATTGTCTGCAATCATAAGTCTACCAGCAAAGTAAGTACAGAAGATAGCTCTCAGTTTAGATGCTGCAGACCTCTGCAATAAGAGGGTGAAGCTATACAACAGTGACTTAAATTTGCCCTATGCTTAAATCATATCCACAGAATTACTCAGTGAACATGTAGTAACTTGTCAAAGTTCACCAGTTTGGATGGTTGTCTGAATCCTAAGGCTGCTCGGCTGTTACTTATCTAGTCAGGCACAGAGCTTGTGGAGAGCTCCCACACCTCTCCTGACAAAGATGGCACATTCAGAAGGGCATTACTTACCACACACACTAAAATCAGGGGGAAATACAACAATATTATGATTCTTTTTCTTCCATATTCCAAACAACATACTGAGAAAATCCCCTGCGTAAAAAACGCAACTGACATGGTCTATGAAATCACTTGGTATCCTTCTCACTTCTGATTTAATTAACTCAGCTGGACTTTGCCATCCAAATATGAAAAATGTTGGCTTTCATATTTTGGAAAGTGAGAAATGAATAAGCAATGATGTGAACTCGGCAAAGTGCAAGCAGACCTGGTCCAAACCTCTCTGCACTGTCCCAGCAACACTGACTTGCTGCAATGTGCCCTGAGGCTGCCAATAACGATGAATTTTGGCATTCCCCTGTTATTTTTATATGGGCAAAACAATTCCATTCATTTCTTTTTGTGACCTTCTTAGAGCTTGTGTCACAATCTCCCATTCTGAAAAATCTCAGGAGTAACTGATTCCTGGAGTATAGTTTGTAAAGAATAACTTTGCTAAACGTTGTCCCAGCAGCAAAAAACTCATCCCTCAACTATTTTTTTGCCCCGGACTACTCTTACCGACTTATATTCTTATTACATATAATTAATATGGATAATCACTTATATGTACAGTAACTATCTCATTTCAGGCTGTGTCTCAGACCTAATACTAACTTAAGTTCACACCTTGAAGAAGAATCATATTTTGTCTGCAAGCATTGCTTAGGAGAAGAACAATGCTTGAAAAAAAATCTCTCAAGTTTGTCTGATGCCTTTTAGGCATCTTTGATGTTCAGACATGAAAGTTTTCCCTCTCAGCCTGACTTCAGCTGAAGGCTGCTGCTAGTCAGCCCCTTTTATGTTCCTTTCCAGCTGTCTAAAGGCAGATTGTCCTGGCAGGGCAACTTGTTTTACTCTTAAACATCTATCCAGATATTTCTACATCCTTTTCTCAGTAAATTGATTCAGAGTTTTTTGTAGTTGGTATCTAAGCAGCATATTACTGCTTTTGCATAAAATGTTCCACTCTGCTCTCCCACCTCTCCTTTCTGTTTCCCCAGTCTGCTGCAGGTACCTGACATTTCCCCAGCCTCAGGCAGCACCCCTTTGTTGTATTAGTTTGTCCAGCACCTCTGGAGAGTGCTCTGTCATCATAACCCACATCCTCCCTGTGTTCTGCACTCTACTCTGTCCCCATGAACAAGCTAAGCAGTGAAAGCTCAGCACTCAGGATCTCCTTGAGCTGATCAAGTCTTTTCTACATCCCTTTCAGCAGCTGCTCCAGCTCTCCAGCAATATCATCCCTGTGTTTCTGCCCATATCTCATCTTTCTGCTGTGCCCTATGTTTTAAGCAATCTTCTTAGTGACTTTCTTTCTGGAGGTGATCTGAGGAACTGTGGCTCCCCATGGCTGCAGTAGCAGGTCCAACCTGACCTTAAAGGTCTGGCCATTTTATTTACTGTCCCCAGGTGACCCATAGTGACATTTCAGAGGTGGGTCCTGGCACCCTCGCAGACTCCTCTAGAGTGCCCAAACAAACAGTTCCCCAGGAATATCTGTTGCAGAAAAGTGAAGATTATGCGTCCCTGTTCGATATGGGACTCAGTCACCTCTGTGTGATTTGGAAGAACCCTGACTCAGAATTTCCTGGCCTCAAAAATGGGTCCAGTGGTCAGCAGCTTTTCACTTGGGAGCCCTCTTGACTCCTGTTGGCCACCAAGTTTGTCACAGCAAGTCAGATGAAGCATTTCAGGGCATTGGAGTTTCTCCTTAACTCTTCCTGTGGACAGTATCATTCTTAGGGCTTTGTAAAACAGCATTTTAGCTGCTGACCTAAGCTCTTCATTCACGTTGCTAAGCAGTATGTAGCATGTCCTAAATGTCATTTTCACGAATGGTTTCAAGCATGAAGCAAATCAACCTGCTGCTAAATGGCTTCCACTGTAGAAATACATTTCTCTTTCAGAAGACATAGTTAATATTCTCCTTTATGAATGCCTCCCTAGGTTGACTGAAACTTATTATCACCTTCCAACCAGCCACCTTTCTTCAGTGCAAGGGCAGTACTACACCTTGGTTTTCATTGTTCTAACACTGCAGATCCATTCCTAGTCATTTGCAACAGTTTGCTTTTTCTTAGGCTCCTGTGTCTTTCTTCTGCTTCCTAGCATCAGAATTCATACACAAGAGAATAATTTCTAAACAAATTGCTCTCTGTGGAGAGCACAAATTCCCAGGATGAGACACTTCTTCAGTTTCTGTACAAAAACATGATGATGGTTCATCTTTCCATTTACAATTTGAAGATTCACTGGGTCCTCCAAAGAAGGATCTGTATCTCATCCTTATTCTTTCAACTATCTAAGCCTTGGCATGAGCAAAAACCCATACCACATGGTTTCTAAGAATGTGGGAACATATAAGCCTTCACATTGTTTCAATTACTCTTTTCAGGGTAAGGGTTATTATATTAATAGAATAAACCTTAAAGATAGGATTTATCATATAGAAGCAATACTAGAGATACATTTCCTAGAAGATTCTTTCCATGAGTGATCAAACCAAAACAAAATTGAAAAACAACAGTCTTGGACTTTTTTTCTCTTGATGTTACAGTTTGTTGAAGAAACTTTTATGCCAAAAGCATTATTATTTCCCATCTGCTAGAGAGAACTGGACTACCATTAGAAGAATTAAAGCTTTCTGGTTACCCTCTAAGCTAGGGCTTGTACAACAGTGAAATTGCAAAGAAATAGATCAAGTTGTCTCTCTTGTTGTTTCAACTTCTTGATTACTGTGTTCCCAAAGACCTGGAAGAAATAATTGTCAGCAGCAGACAGTGTAGTCAAATTGGACCTGATGAAAAACAAAGACCCACCTGAGATATCACAGCTCCCATAAACTATTCCAGTTACAGGGAAAAATCCCAAATGATGATTTGAAGGTGTTAGGCCAGAACAAATTAAACAACAGTATTACAGTGAACCTCTTTTAAAAGGACCATGTTCCAACTTATGAATAACTACAGAGGACCAAAGGTGTTGTATCATATCTTCCAGTATACATCATGTGTTGAGTCTCAATAGGCAGATTTATCCAATTTCTTTTGATCTCTGCTGTCTGGAACATGCTACACCTGTGAGACAGACCCCATGTGCAAAGCATGACTTGTAAATGAAAGCCAAATGTGGCTGGAAATAGTGCTTTTGCCAGTCAGGACATGTATAGAGCTGGTGCTTTCCCCAAAACTCTCGCTGCTGGTCTCTTCAGGCTCCTTTTGAGAGAGTTGTATGTGCATGGGTCTCATTACTGACAATTCTTTTGGTGCTAAGGTCCAATAAACACACACTACCTTTTTACACTTTTCTTATGCCAGCCACAAGTTTAGTTTGTACAGCTCAGTCACAGAACTTTCTTGGGCAGAAGATGAGACTTCAGTATTTCTAATTAAATATGTTCCTCTCATTACCACCATAGGACTGGTGGCCAGCCAAAATTGTCCTTTGGTCTCTCTCACAAGTATTGCTGTGAAGCATGGCTTGATGCCCACCACTAAGCAGAGCAGGAGGGTATTTAACACAAGGAGGCACATTTCTCAATTTTCTCCTGCATTCTCTATTCTGTAAGGAAAATGAGGCTTTGAAGTTTTATGACTAAGAGGGCTCTTCCTTTCTTTCCAATTTTGTCTGGTCTTGCAAACACAGATCTGATACACACTTTTTTTTCTTTTCCTAATTGACTGTCTGTCTCCCAATAATCTGGTGTTAAGAAGCATAGGAGCTATGTAAAAGCATGGAATTCAGCAGCAATTACAGGGTGTGAAATAATTCTACCAAAAAAATCTTCAGAAAAAAAAGTTACTTTTCTTAAGAAACAGAATTTCTTCTGAGAATGAAGAAATCACAATTGACCACCAAGAAAAGGCTTCAACCTAGAAGCTCTAACAGATTCTGTACTTAAAATTTTGGTCAGGTGTCTCTATGTGCTATTCAGAAAATCTGGCTTTTCATATACAAAACACTCCAAACCTGAATTGCCCTTGTTTTTATATTTGTAGGTGTATGTGAAAGGGAGTTTTGATCTTCTGAACATTCAAATTCTAATTCAGCAGCAGAAATATGTGAGCAAACCTGCTCAAATGGAAATGTGCATCTAGGAAAGAAAGTGCTATTCTGATCTAAGGCCTAAACAATTTCTCCTACTGCATTCCATGCCAGAGGTAAATGCTGTACATTTTTCTTGAAACAGAATAAGTATTGAAGAAGGTGCAAACAGTACTGATTGCACAAGCAGCAAAATATACCAAACAGCCCACCACCCAAACCACAACTTTTAGAAAATGTTGGCCATATTTTCTTGTGATACAACTGTCACAAATTCCACTGAAGCCAATTCAGGGACAGAAGTGAAGGAGGCCAATTTGCAGCATCATAGTATTTGTCAGAAGTGGTGAGAAGAATCAACTTTTTGTAGTCATTATCTCAAAGGGGTTTTTTGGCCTTTGCTTGGAATACCTGAATCATAAAATGAACAATTGCTGAGAACAGGAAAACCATAGAATTTTTTTAACATCCATGTTTCATAGAATGCACTCTGTTTTTCTTCACATGTTGTATCAAGGTGAGAGGTATTTGCTTCAGCTATTTAAAATATTGCAGAGTGGATTTTTTTATTATTTTTTGCTGTGTACCCACACCTCAGCTAAATAAAGTGTTCATTTCTGTGTCTCTAGAAAATCTGCAATACCATGAACTGAAGGAGCAGGCAGGAGGGGTAGAGAAGTCAGGGGGATTACACTCTTTTTATATGCTGTTCAAATGTTGCTTAAAGGTTTTTTAAGATCTGGGGACTCAAAGGTCAGTTAGGGGTTAGATGTGGTAGTGGAAAAATATCTGGCTGGCATAGTCCATGGAACGTGTTGCAACTGCCTTGAAAAACTCTGGAAATACAAAGCTGAGGAATTTTATAGAAATTAAGGAGTTATTGGCAACATTCTTGACAGAAGACAGCTCAGTGGAAATATACTCATCCCAAAAAACTTCTGATGACATTTCTGGTTCATTTGTTTTTACTGCGTGGCAATACACTGACATCTAGTGGGTATTGTCCTCTTAGGAATGCTGGGGCCTAAGACTAGGAAGAAATTGTCTGATCTAATATTTTTTTTTAATTTATTTTATAATGGAACAGAATATTTTTGACTAGACAAAAACTTTCCTGGAAATTTTTCTCTTACTTTTTCATAGCAAACCACAATTCTTCCATCATTTGCTATTTTTGACTGAAAGTTAAACTGAAATCTTCTCACTTTTTTTTTTTTTTTTTTTTTTTTTTTAATTAAAGTTTAATGTTTTCAGTTTCACATAGAATTTTTCCAAGCAGATACCTCTCCGGTCTCTGTCCCTGTGAGACATCCATTGCTGCTCTACCACATAAATCCTCCTCCTTTCTCTTACAGTTCAGGGAAACAGAATGAAGGTCTCTGCACACAGAGGAGTCACAGTGGTACAACTGATTGTTTGTCTTTCCTCACACACAAAACCATCTTGGTTAATATTTTTTTTTGGTTTGGACTGAAATGCCTGTGGAGAGGGTGAGGATTTATCCCCCAGGGAGATGTTCACAGGCAGAGCAGGACTGCAAGGCTCACATCTCAGCAGCTGGTGTGTGGCAAGGTGGGGCTGGGGTATAGCATTCCCTCTGTGATCTCTGCTTTGTGGACCAAGAAAAACACATGGAAATTAAAGCCTCTGTTGCTCTCCCTCCCCAGGCAACGTGTGCTGGGTTTCTCTGACTGATGACTTTATGAATCCTTGTAATCAAAGCCATCTTCTCACTTTGTTCTGCACTTCCAATCTGCCATTCCCACTCCAGGTGTGATTAATCCCGTTGCTTAAAGGGTTTTCCCTCTCAAAGCCCTTTTCCAAGGCAGGATGGGGGCTTAGCTTCACCCTCCCATCAGCCCTGCTGTGGCAACACTGGACCTCCCCCAGAGCCACCCCTAGACTGGAGACCAACACGTGCTGTAGGGGCAAAGCTCAGCTTCCCTGACATCTGCAAACTAGAATGGTTTGGGGGTTCTTGTTTCCCAGCCAGCATCTTACTGTGCCAAACCATGAAAGAAACTAAGCAAGGGAAGGAGGGGGAGCAGTCAACAGGGCTACAAGGCAAGAGGTCTCTGATTGACCATGGGAGGATATTTGGGGTGGGACAGGAGGAAAGCCCTCCTCATCCTCACCCCTAGCTCTGAAACAGGGGCTATGGCTGGCTGGCATGTGTCTATTAGCTTGATCTGCTGAGCTGGTGAGATGTCTTTGTGCCTGGCAGGAGAACAGACTAGCCATGGTGTCCTGGTTCTGGCCAGGACAGGATTACCTTTTTGCAATAGCCAGGAGGGAGCATGGCTAGGACCCAAAGGTTATTCTATAACACCTCACAATATTTCTGGGGGCAGAGCCAAGGGAGTTTGCCTCCAGAAGGAAAGGCTCTCTTGCAGTCAGGTCTGCAGTTGGGTCACAGGCAGGGAGCATTTGGGCACGTGAATCACTCTCTTCTTTGGACACTTTTATTAATAATATTGTTGCTGTTTATTTTTCTTATCTCATTGCTGTTTCCAGTAAGCTGTTCTTATCTAAACTTGTGATCTTTGCCTTTTGTGACTCCAGTTCTCCTCTGCATCCTGCTGCAGCAGGGAAGGAAAAGCAGGAGAGCAAGAGAGGCACTAGGTTTGGATAGTCTCAGTGGGAGCACCGAATTGGGGAGCTGGGGAGTACCATTCCTAAACCACAACAAATGGTCACCCCTGAATAACTAATAAGGGAGCAAACCATATAGTAGTTGAACTGTTGCAGAAAAATTAGTCTGCAAGAAATAATAATAATTGCCAGTTAAATTTGATTCAATTTCGCTACATATGCCCAGAAACTGCCGTGGTCCATGAATCTTCTTATCTCCTGGTTTCTGCACTACAGCAAATATTTTTCCAGGCTTGTTTTGATGCATTTTTTATAGTGTTATTTCATTCCTGGAACTAGAGGAAAAATGGATGAGGAGCAAATTTCCAGCACTGCTGCAGCTTGGAATTTTACCTTGATGGTGAAAGGAGGTTGGATCCAATCTTGGATAGAAACCAGCAAGAGATCCAACAGGTGCCCAGCCTGTTAGTATTTGTAAACCTTCTTTTGTTCAGCCTGAAAATTCTCTGAATCTATGCTGAATGCATTTGAAACCATAAAAAAGGGAAAAAAAGTGGTAATAGTGGAATGCTGCCACTTTCCTCTTAGACATTGATCCTGATATTTTAGGGTAAGTCATTATATTCATTAGAATTTGATGTGATTTTTCCCCTTAGCCATAGTAGCCCAAATAACTGTTTGGGTATCTTTTAAATATTGGGAGACCAAAGGTCTTGGTTTCAAACCCTTTTAGAATGACCCAGCGTTTCCTTGGGCAGAGGCAGGCAGTGCTGGCCGAGCGGGTCGGTGCGGCCAGCACGCTGCCTGGCCCCAGGGCCAGACGTCCTGCCAGCACTCCAATTGTCGTCCTGGCATCCCCCTCCTGCCTTCAGAGCAGAAACCCATGTTTGATTGCATTCAAAGGCAGATTGTCTGCTGCTTGGCCCCGGTCCCTGCAGCAGCAGTTTCCTGATGGCTTTTGCAGAGTCGGAGCCGCGCTGTTTTGCCATCGCGGCAGGTTCTGTGTCAGGATGTCTGAGGGGCAGCACGCAGGTTAAATGAGGCTACTGTGCATGCTCTTAGCCTTTCTCCTCCAGGAGCAGCAGCAAATGTTTGTGGTCTCATCCTCCCCGAAAGCTCAGTGGCCTTTTTACTGGTGGCAAATTCCTCAACACCAGTCTCATCAGGATCAAACAGAAACACAGCTTTCTGGGCTCAGAAAAACATAAAGACCAAACCCTGCCAAATGCTGTGTCTGGAGCAGTTCCTCCCTAAATCTCCATGGGAATAGGATGGGAAAACAAGGGAACATAATGCCAGTTTCGGAACTGTTTCTCCATCCTTCATAACTGTAAAATGCTACAGATAGAAGCCCATTTAGAGAGAGAGGAAAGAAGCAAAAAGGAGGAAGAGTAAATTTACTTTGTTAAAGTGAAAGTCTATAAACAGGATATGCCTCACTATTTTTTGCCTCCAACGCATTTAACTACTGATAATAAAATACATCCCCACCTGAACTGGGCTCAAATCAGGCACCTATTTCTGTCAATCCATTCTGACATTTCCTTTTACCTGTGGACTCAGGTCTTCTCTGAAAATGATCCCTTCTTGATTAAAGAGCCAGGCCAAGCAGGTGAGTATTTTCTGCTGCATAGCTGTTGCCTGGGCCAGGCTTCCCACAGGCTGCAGTTCTAGAGGGCAGAGCCCTGGCCAAAAGCAGGCAGAGCCAGCTCCACCCTGCCTTGCCAGCAGCAGCAGCCAGAGGGTCCCCTCAGAGCCAGCCTTGGGGGCTTGTCAGAGCTCTCCTGTCACCCTGAGCTGCACCCATGTGCAAAGGGAGACAGGGAGAGCCCAGGGCTCCCACCTGCCAGCCATGAGCCAAAGGCAGGCACATCCCTCCTAGCCCTTTGAAGCAGGCTGGGTTTGCTGTTGCCATGGACTGCAATCTGCCTAGCACTGCTTTCCTATCAATAGCATGGATTGTGGTGTCAGGCACTCCAGTCTATCCACTCCTCATCAGATCCTCATGTACTGGGTCAAGTCCAGAGAGGGTCTAGAGTGCTCTGAGCCTCACAAGATAAACGTTTTGAGAGTCTAACTTCAGCTCACCTTGCAGTGCATGAGGTAAGCTGGCAGGAGATTCAAAAAAAAAAAAACCCTGAGGGTTGTTTTTTTTTTTTTTAACTGAGCACTGAGTGGGAAACCATCAAATGTCATCAGGGCTTTCAGGTCAGGGCATTCTGCTTCTTCCCATATTGCTTCTGGTACTGTGCCTTGAGAATTTAGGATTTCCCCCCATTCCTTCAGGACTCATAGCCCAGACCCCCAGAGATAGGAACCTAAATATTTCTTTTTAAAACAGAAGAAACAGTTCCCTTGCTTGCTGCCTTTCCTTCTACTCCTCACCTCTGCCCCTCTGTAGACATGGCAAAATAAAACCCAGTTGTCTCCTCTACCCCTCTCCCACCTTACTGTCCTCTTGCTGAGGATAGGATGCTCATAAAAGAGGGAATGAAAAGTTGTCTTTGTTCTCAGATTTGTGAGAACACGTTGGAAGGCATGCAGACCGCATAAACAACAATGGGAGGTGGAGAGGACCATACACCAGTGACAGTCTGATTGAAAGCACTGGCTCCACTGAGTGGAGCTGCCAGCTGCATTATGTAGCATTTTGAGACATGAGGGGTTTGGCTCTGGGGAGCTGATACTGGCTGCTTGTGCCAAGCAGACGGAAGAGCCACGCTCTCTTCTCGTTTCCTGACAGGTGTGTGCCTGCCTTCTGCTGCTTGGATTTGCATCAGGGTGTCTGGTCAGCATCCCAGCTGCCAGAAGGAGATTAGCAACCTCTATGGCAAAGTTTGAATTTTCCATTTACCAGATGGCTAAAGGATTGTGCTCTTGTATTTTTTTTTTTTTGTTGTTGTTGTTTGGATATGAACTTTGGAACCCAGGAGCAGCCTGTGTCCTCTGGAGATGAGATGATGGTGCTGTGCTCTGCACAGGGCAGTGGTTTGGTTCTGCTCAGAGGCTGCAGTAAATTAGCTCAGTCTCTCCCTTCTGATGAGGCATTTCCTTTCATGGAGATACCAAATGTGGGCTCTCCACAGACTTGCACTTGCAATGGGCTGTCTTCCAGACCTGGTTTCTAAAACCAGTCTTGGTAAGCCTGGTATTTCCCAATAGATATCCTCTTTTCCCCATGGCAGCTGGTCACACCTGCCTTAGCAAAATGCTGTTGCTGAGACCCACTGCTGCAGGAGCAGAA
Source organism: Muscicapa striata striata (assembly GCA_030060385.1). Taxonomy (NCBI): domain Eukaryota; kingdom Metazoa; phylum Chordata; class Aves; order Passeriformes; family Muscicapidae; genus Muscicapa; species Muscicapa striata. The sequence goes on along the minus strand of JAREIS010000034.1, from coordinate 786,981 downwards.
GCATAGAGGAAATTCTCTATTACAGCTCAATATCTTGGCAAGTATCCCTCTCCCCCACCAAATTCACATGCACTTATTAGTCTCTCAGTGAGAATTGTATTCCTTGCCTGCAAGGAGGTGGGTGAGAAATAGAGGGACATAAAACTGCAGATGGAAGACGGGTGAACTCATTTCCTTCCTTCTAATCTTGCTGTTTTGGGGCTACACTCAAGGAAATGGAAAGTGATCATTTTAACACACTTAGAGTCTGGCAAAGGTGCCAGAGCACTGGGAGCACTTTCTCTTTCTGAACACCTATATAAATAAAAAGCCTTATATGGGAAGAAAGGTGAAGTAGCTTCTCAAGATTGCTGCTACTGTGATTGGCAAAACCAATCTGCTTCTGAATGCATAGGTGAGAAATTGTACCTCTAATTTGTGTCAGTGGGCTTTATGCAGTGAAACTCTGGGGCGACTTTTTTTACCCAGGAAGAGTAAAACATATCCCCAGTTCCAAATATCATCCCAACACCAATTTCATTAGAGGCACAGAATGGAAACTTTTGGGAGCAAGAATTCCTGCTGTTAGGCAAGAGCAGAGGTTGAGGAGTGATTATTGAAGTGCAACAGTGATTTAGCTGGGAGACCAAAGCAGCACAATGTCAGACACAAAACTTTTAAGAACAAGTTGGACAAATATCTGTCAGGCATGTCAAATGGTCATGAAACAATGGAAATAATGATCAGCCAAAGTTCCTAGCAGCCTTGATTTCTATCATTTCTGGGATGTTCTGTGATTCTTTAGTTACAAGTAGAGCAAAATTTTTAATTATGACTGTGGCAAATCTAGACAAAACCAATAAAACTTTTAGGATTGTAATATTAGAGCTGTTCGTGCAGCAATTGGCTAGAGCTGGGCTGGGAAGATATGTGGGTAAGGGAAATATGTGATATACCGGGTGGTCTTTGCTCATCCTCCAAAAATGCCTTATGTTCCTTATTTTTTTCCTGTCTCTATTAATTATCATATTTATTTGAAACAATTTTAAAAGGATAAAGCATTATTCAATGGAAAAAGTTACTAGAGGTCTGTTGGAATCTTTCCATGAATGCCTCATCTGTAAAAATTACATCAGATCAAGGAAAAAGAAAGTGAGCCAAGCAGAAAGGCATTTACAACAGGTGCAGAGCAAACTGGATAGCACACTGCTGATCCCTCTGCCAGCTGAGACACACTGCAGTGTCTGTCCTCGCTGATCTTGGACCACAGAAGGGAATGGCACTGTCAAAGAGTCCTGATGGACAATGCCTTTCCTTTTTACTTCCCTGGGGCTCCCATCCACCTGCCTGTGCTGCTTACATCCCCAGCAGCAGAGCAAAAAAAGAGCCAGTGGTATTTCATGTGGGATCACTGAATGACTCCAGGCTGCCCAAAATATTCTGGAGCCCATTTGTTCCCCCACTGTTATCTCTGAAGTGCCATTTGATGGAGTCTCCATGTTACAAGCATGTCTCTGAGCCACTTTTGCCTCTGTGCTCACAAGAGCAGCTGTCCCACAGAAAGTGTGTTGTACTTCATTTATCCTACAACAGCATTGAGCTGATGAGATGGGATAAAGTGGCACACTAAAAGGAGACTCATCTCTGGATGGAAATGAAAAAAAGTGATCATGACAAACAATATCATTTAATTCTTTATTAAAAAAAAAAAAACCCTAAGTATTGGAGAACCATTTAAAAAAAAATCCAGTAAAACATACTGTTGGTGATCACCTCTTTGTGCTTTCTGCAGCTCAGCCCATATGCAAAAAGGATAGATTATATAGGCTAGGTGTTAGAAGAATGGTTCTAATGAGCAAAACGGTGTGGATGCAAATGAGACTCCCAACATGGACACTAAATGGAGGAGATGGTGGCAAACAAAGTGGGCTCCCAGACTGTTCTTGGAGGAGTTCAGTCAGCTGCCAGAAGGGATTATCTGCTGCAGCTGCCTTGGGTCAGTGATCTGGATAGCCTCCTAAAGAGCTGTGTCCCCAGCATTCTCTTGGCTTCAGTGAGGTCACAGGGATGCCTCATGATGGTGCAAGTCTCCACATGACTGTCCCCAAGCAGACATGGACCAAGCCACCTCCTCATACCCCAGCCAAAGGCAGCAGAAGATACAGGAGGTCAACACTGCTGGAAACCTGGCCTTGAAGTCACCTCTGAGAATGTAACTGCTCTGGAAGTCAGCAGGTGCAATGGCTGTCACCCCTTTGTCCTTCAGAAATTAACCATTCTGAATATATCTTTTTTGAAAATGCACTAACACACATCCTAGTGGGTTCCTGAAGCTGATTAGTGTTTTAAAAAAAAAGCACTGCATGCCTGACAAGTATTAGAATAAATGGTGTGAACAGTAGAACAGCGTGTGCTGGGAAAGAGAAGCATCAGGGAACCTTTTCAAGTTGGCAATTGTGCAACTTAGCAGAGGAGACTGGTGACATCCCAGTAATCTTCTGGCCCTCTTCAGAAAAAAAAAAAAAAAAAAAAAGAGGTGAAACAAAGCCCACACCACTTTAGCTGGATGAGAGAAAAGGAACAGAGATTTATACTGTCGATACTTTCCAACCCTTTAATTCTGAAGAGGGTAGACAGAGCTCAATTTCTGTAGATGAAAGAAGGAAAGTGCAGAGTTATTACAGATGTCTACTGAAAAATCCTAAGGCTTGCCTTGTCTTCACCAAGATGGCAAAAAATGAGGAAGACAAAAACCATATCTGACGGAACCCTGAGAAATTAAGGACAATGGTCATTAAAGCACTGCTTATCTACTGTTATTTGTTCACAGTACTTTGTATTCCCAGAGCAGGAAAATGAGCTAGAGAGAAAAAAACAGAGCATGGTGAAAGAAATAAGCAAAGATATGCTTTCCAATTATGCTCTAAAGAGAGTTTGAAAATCCACACAATGGAACTGAAAGGAAAGAGAAAGAGAAGAGAATATGAACTGCTGAGAGTATGCCAAAATATTAGTCATCCCTTGAGTCTACCCTGAAAGGTTAGTGTTGTTTTTAAGAACACATTCTTTTAAGGAAAATAATAATTTCCTAGCAGAGGTAATTTCTGGATGGTCATAAACTCTCTCAAGAGAAGCAGAAGCCCCAACATTGAAGTCAACAAAATCAAGGCAGAAGGAGGGGATGAGGAAATTTGCTCATGAGTCCTCAGGGCAACCCTAAGAGTGACCTGCTACTGGAAGGGAAGAGATATGGAAAAGCCTGGCAGAGAGCAGCAGTTGAGTAGGTAAAGATCTGGGTGGAAAACTGACAACAATGAAAGGGAGTAGAAAACTGATAATGTTTACTAGAGATCAGCCCTCTAGGATAGATGACATTAGAGAAGGCTAACTTACTCTTGTCTAGTTAAGGTTTGATTAATCTGAACTATTTGAGATTTTCATGGAGATGGAAAATGTTGTCACCTACCCTGTGGCCCACAATACAGAATTTGTGAATTTTCAGTTCTGAAAATTTTTCAGGGACTCTAGCAATGCTTCATGAACTAAGGGCTATTCTAAAGAAAAGAACCCCTCCTTCTGGTTCTATATCAAACTCTCAGGCCAGCAGTGTCTTCAGGTCACCTCAAGTTGCACTGGAACCTGACCAGTGCAATGAAGAAAACATCACAAACTTTGCAAGTTAAAAAACCCCATTTTTTAAAAATTTTAGTTCAATAAGAAGCTATACATTTCATTTTTTCTGGAATTGTAAGTGGCAGGATTCTGCCCAGGAGGGAAGCATGGTTCATGAGCTGGATGGCAGGTCTCATGCCTCCCTAAAAGGAAGACTGTGAGCAGAGCTCATCAGTCTGAATAGCCACTATGCCAGGACCTCATCTAGAAGCCTCACAAGTTACAAATTTCCAAGAGCTCCTAAGCTCCTCTGGCATGCCTGGGGATTAAGGGTGCCCAGAATCTCCTGGATTAATCTCTGTGGATCATGACAACTTGATCCACTGTCATTTGGAGAACACACCATCCTTTCCACTGAGTGGCCAAGGCTGATATTTGGCTCACTGGGATCATTTAATGTGTTTAACAACTTCTATTGCAAGGGATTCTTTAACATTGGAAAAAATTAATAGACTCAGTACTTCAATATGTTATGAGGCAAAAATGCTGTTTTTCAAGGTAAGTGATGATACTTCATATGAGTTCAGGAAGAAAGAACTCCTGTAACATTAGTCTATAAATTCAGTTTATCAATTCTAAGCAATGGGTTATGGCTATAATCAACAGACATGAAGACTCCTGAAAAAAATTAGCTGTCTTTCATCACAACACTTACAGCTAAGTTTTTCTAAAGTGTTCAAGTTTCTTTTGCTATCTGCCTTCTCAATAGTTAAACTTTTGTCAGTCTGTTTTTCAGTCTATAGACAGATGAAGGACTATTTTACCAGACAGTGTGCATAGTGCCAAACCCATTTTCAGCACACTTTAAGTATATTCATCTTGTGGGAATCAGTGAGAAAATCTGTGTGCAAGAAAATCCAGTTTGAAGTTCCTTTGCTTTTGCAAATCCATAACATTAGTCCTGAAATGTGATCCATGTGATTACTAGCACGGATGGAAACATTTTGTTGGGCAGGGACTAAATGGAGTTAGAAATCTTAATTTAACACTACCTCATTCACGTTCTCGAGAAGTCAGATTGTGGTGTTATGTGATGTTGATACAAAAAGAATTTAAACCAGTTTCTAACATACAGTTCATCAACAGTTTGACTGGAGCTCCCTTTTGATAGCAACATGTTAATCAGCTAATATTAAAGGTATTCTTCATTGTTTTATGAGTTTGGAGCCATGAAACTGGAATTTTAAGGACTGATAAACACATACTAAGCCAAAATCAGCTGTTTCTCCTTGGGAGGTTTTGATTTTCAGTAGTTCTTTCTTCTGAAGCAACTAACTCAATATTGTCTCTCACCAGAATCCAAAGCTTGGTTTTTGTTTGAATGCCACTTCTTACAGTCTTGTATGACTTTGGTGCAAATCTCGATCAATTTAGGGTTTTTAGCAACAAAAGTTTTGGTTTACCAGAAGATAATGACTTCTGAATACATAGTTTCTCTACCCAGAGTTCAGAAATTTCAAAAGCATTTTCGGTAAAACATTTCTTAAATCCTCAGTTCAAATTTCTGTTGCATAGACAATCAGTCCATAAGAGAATAACAATAGCTGCATATTTAAGTATTTATTGGGAGATGACGACTTCATGTGTTGTGGGTCTTAAAACTCAATCTTTTACCTAACAGATGTGTTTACATCTCCATCATACCAGATATTGTCTAATTCATAATGAGAGAAATGTGCACTACCACAACTGGACTCTTTGAGGTGATACTTTGAGCAAAATAGTATCTTTTTCAATATCATCAAAAGGGTTCAGGGAAGTGCTAATATATACACACACACCCACACCCACCACTCCCATACCTCTGCTCTCCACTAAGGTTCTGAAATATCAAAGACTAAATTACTCTTGAGTTTTATTTTTCTTAAAATATTTTTATTAAATGAGGTCAGGAAGATCATTTAAGGAAAACGGTCACAACTCAGTGAATCTGGAATATTTGAATCAAATCTGAAACTCAGCTCACTGAAATTTCCAAGCTTCTGCTACGTGAGTTAGACTTTGCAATTTTTCTACAATTCCAGCAAAGTTTTATGATCTTTTCCCTAGCTTTTTGAATTACAACTTTTACAGAGTGAAATCATTGCCATAAAGTGCTGAATTATCACATTGCTAAGATATGTAGTGCACCCATCATAAAACACTCTCAAAATAGAAACATCTCAATAATATCTTAGTTTGAAGATTCACATTCAGCATCAAAACTGACAGGAAGTAAAATACAAAAACAAGAAATTCTAAGAAATTTCTGCAGCTATCTCCTAGAATACCAACATCATAAAATTCTTTTCCCCAATGCAGGCCCAAAAACCTCAGGCCCAAACAGCTGTCTGAGCCATCTTGAATTCCCAAAACTGGAAGCTCAGGAGGCTCTTTGTGCTTATGGCTTAGCTAGGCAGGTAAAACATCCCTTCTTATCTACATTCACTTCTTCCTTATTTTCCTGTTGTTTCAAACTTCACCCTTTCAAGCAAATGCTGAGCTTTTGCAAGACTTTTTAATAGACCTCCCAGCTATGACAAAGTACAAAGTGATCAAAGCATGAACTATCAAAAATACTATCTGCTAATTCCAGAGGTTCATACATACCACATACTGCACAGAGAATGGAATATAAAGCATTCTGAAGTACAGCAGATAAGCACTTAGCTTTTTTTTGTTACACATCACTGTATACAACCCTTAACCCAGACCCAAATATTTTCCAGTATAGTTGGCTGATAAAGATCCTAAAATACTTTGCTTCCTAAGGCCTTGCAAGGAGGTCAGTCTCTTGGAGGCATAAAACTGTTGGCAACATTCTGGTGTTCAGCAACATACATGCCTAAAGTGCAGGAGCTCTCTGGGGCTAACTCCAAATTGGCTTGCTTTATCAACCCTCCTCAAGCTGCAAAAAGTCAAATACTAAACCACTGAAGAAACTGCATTGTTCTGACATTTCCAAATTTCAGAAAAGAAGCTTGGTAACTTTAATGAAGTTCAGGTTTGATTCAAATTTTCCAATGTTATTAAATTTGGAATTGTTCCTGTCTCTTTACTACCCCCCATCATTCTTCTGGACCTCATCCATTTCTGGATCACCTTCTGTATGGCAAGGCAGTTCCAGAATACTGTGGTCATCCTTTCTATTTATGAAGACAGTATTAGTCGAAGAGGAGCCAGAGCCAGAGCCAGTAATTTTTGAGTGCTTCTAATTTCTTTCATTTATCTTTCTTTTTTTTTTTTTTTTTTTCTTATTTCTTTTTTACTCTCAGGTTCTGCATAAAAGAAATGGAACAGCAACTATCCAAAAGGGAGAAAAGCGATTCCATGGAGTGGCACATTCATTTAATTAATGTTTTCCTTTCAAAAGCACAACAATTACATCTGCAGGGCTTTGACTCATTCAACAACATTAAAACCCTACTATTTTCCATGGAGAAAATAGAATGTAATGATGCGACTTCTTTTATGAATAATACTTCTTTTTAATCCATTTTAATGATATTTCCAGCATAACTATTTAGTTACATAGGGAGAAATTAAAAAAAAAAAAGGCTTTTCATAAACATTTAAACAAGGAGGCAGTCTCTCATTCCCAAATTTGAATCTACTTCAAAATTTTGTAGCTGAACTCAAATCCCATCATAGTCCTTCCACTGACTTTTAAAATCAATAATGACACCACTACAGGTTCCAATCAAAGTATTCCTAATGGTCTTTACATACCTTTAAAGTAACCATCATGCCAAGTAGAATAAGCTCCAATTAACGACACAATAAAAGTTAGTTCATAGTTGTGGTTGTTTTGTAGCTTTAATGAGATTCAAAGAGAAGATGCAAGGATTTGGTTGAGAATTTTGTCTTCACCAGGGCTTTACCAGACCCATACTGAGTCAAGACTGATCTACCTGTTGCTTTGTAGTTGTCTTGCTATTTCCTCATGTCCATTCATCTGTCCACATCCTTCTGCGTCCCTCCTGTTCCATGTGTTGACAGGGAGTTGTCTGGAGTAGGGACCATGTATTTGCTCCATGGTCGAACCATACCTGGCACAGGTGGGGCAGGGCCACTGGGCAGAGCTTCTCAGGTGTCCCAGCTAACACTTACAATGCAGCCAGTGGCAACTGCACATGGACCAGGTCCTGACCTACCTGAGCATGCTAAAGTGACAATTGCTCCTCCACCACACTGTTTGAAATTGGATATTGTGCGTACATGCCTAAATTTTAACATTAGTTTAGCCCCTGAAAGGCTTTCCAGAAGGTTGATCTGAAGTAGAATCTGTTTTCAGAAAATCTGTTTAGAAAATCACTACATCAGTTACTATCACATACAGGAGATTTTTCAAAAGAGGAATTTGTTTTCATGGCATCTGGGGACTAAACCGTTTCCTGAGCTTTTGAAGATACTCTCTTTGTTTGCAAAAATTTTTAATTAATATATCTGATATACTTTGATATGCTTTCATAAACCCAGGTACAAATTCTATCTATAATTAAATTTAAAAGAAAAACCTGCTTAAAAATATTTGAGTACTGAACTGCATGTTCTTTATTTAATTAAGGGATATAATTTTGTATTAGGATTCTGCAAAAGACTTACTGAAATATTTGCAGATCATCTGGAAGATTGAAAGGAAACTTGGTAAGTTCCTGCGGCTTTGGAACCTTGTAATAGGATGGGTTAGGCATAGGATCTGGTGGAAACAGACAGTGGCTAAACATGTACTTTCTCCAAACTGCTAGCATTTTCCAAATAAGCTAAAAAATGGCATTTTAAATCACAAATTAAATGTAAACCTCTTCTGCTTGAGCATCAATCTCCTTCATAAAAGATGATGGTACATAAGCTTTGTTTGCTCTGTTGTAAATAAAAGAAAAAAGAATCTAACAGTGTAGTCATTTAATATTTCTACCTCCTTTATTTTCTCTACTTAACTCATGTATGGAAAGACTTGCACAAAAACTGACTACTCTAATAAAACCAGATAAAATCTATTACAGCATGCTGAGGACTGAGGAGAACAACTAGAATTACACCAAGCTCTTTGTTGGCATCAGGAGAAAAAGGATTAGAAATATCTTTTGTCACCTGTTTTTCAGACCCTGCCAGGCTCACCCACTAGGCATTACACAAGTTATGTAAATACTGTGTGTTCAGATTTTTTTCCTTTTTTGCCTGTTGGCAATTTTTTTTTTCCACTCTTAACTTACCAGTAATCTTTTATAATCATAATTAGGTCACTGAAGAGCAGTGAGCTCATTTTCAAAGGAGCAGATCACTTACAGCTCCCTGGGACTCAGGGATTTTCAGAAACCAAAAACTGAAAGTCATCTGTATTTCTGATCCTGAAGTATTCAACATAAGTACTTTAAGGCAGCCTAAAAAATCAAAATATGTACAGCTGGCAGACAAGCATTACATCAGGACTTTGAAAAGGTGCCTCAGCTAAGACTCCTTGGTGGCCTCCAAAGAAAATTCCATGCCTGACTCTGTCTGTGCTCTACGTGCTGCAAGGCTTGCACCCATTTGTGCTAGTGATTACTGCCTTCACCAAGAATTAGTAACTTTTTTAAAAATTAGTATTACAGCAGTTGACTTTTAAAATGGATGCAATCAACTGTTTTCCCAGAGTGTAAAATGAAAATTAGTCAAAGGCAGCAATTCTGGTATTTGCTGTGATCTAGCATCACAGCATCTTTCATAGGATCAGCACCCCAGAATGGAAACACAGAAAGTATCAAATGGGTGTGCATACCTTGTCAACACTCATTTGGAGATGTTGAGTTGAACTGCCAGGATATCAGACCTTCATCACTGGGCACTTCACATCTTTGGGAGGATTTGAAATGTAAGGTGTTTATATATGCAGCTGCAAGCTGTAGAACAGAAAATAACAAACCTCTGTGCTTCTATTGATATGGGGAAATGCAAAAATTTGTAAGTTTCAGAGGTGAAAAATCTTTCCTTATACTTATAGCTGCCTTCACATAATCCTGCAGGTTGGGTTTGGTTGATTTCTTCTTGATAAATGTGCTCTACTTTCTACACTGTAATTCTCTGAGTGCCTTGAATGGTCACTAGCAACTCTAGCAAGCAGTTTTGTTGAACAACCAGGACAGGCTTCCTTCTGTAAATGTTAATGGCATATTTGAAAAGACACGGAGTAGCTCTGAAGAACTTTTTCAAGAGCTTAAAAGTTTAACAGTGTCAGGACATCTCTGTCCTTGCTTGTTTTCTTCCTGAGCTGCTGTTATGGAGGTAGTGAGAATTCTCACCAGGGAAAAATAAATTCCTTATTTGCTTTATACACTTAAATTGGTAGAATTTTTCCATTTTTGTTACCTCTGCCCTTTTGATTTTATCTTTGGGAAGGAAAATGGTGAAGAAGTAACAAATTTCAGCAGAAATATGATACAGCAGACAAACTCTTGGCACAAAATCACAGCCACAAATGAAAACACTCCCCAGGTAGCTTGCTCATAGTCTGTACATTGAATCTGCAAGCTGTAATCTAACATCACAGCTGTAACCATCACAAACCACCACAGTCACAAACACAACACTCAAATCTCTTTATAATGATGAGGAGCTGGGTGTTGAGACCTACAAAACCTGAGATATGATTTGGCCTGACCTTAGGAACAGCCTGAGAGAACAGCATCTGTTGTTGCAGGCTCCAATCTGCCGGGTCAAAATTATTTGTTTCTAGACAACCCCTGAAAGGCTCAAAAATTCAGATCACTGTATCTCATAACCCTTCTCATAGGGCACCTGATCCTCTATTTTCTAATGAAGCCTTTTCAAGAATGACTTCCATTCTGCATATACTGTGAACCCTATTATAAATCAAATGTCCAAGCAGTCCTACTTTGCTCTTAAGAATTAGCAGTGACTTTTGGAGGGAATTATGGCCTAGATTTTCATAATCACCACAAAACTACACTCCTCCTATGGTCACAGTGAAATAATTAGTCTCCTGAATGTTCAAGGGGTTTTGAAATAGCTAGACATAGCTGAGAGAGAAATACCTTAACAGCACTCCTACCTCCCAGAACTTCAAGAGACCCTGATTCAATCAATCTTCCCATGGCAGCTGAGCTTCCTAGACCATTTTTTGTTCTCAGTTTTGCTTCCCCTAGCACAGAATATTGATCTATACATTGATCTACCACCAACAGTCTGACATTAACTGCAATAAAGTTTAGCTCCTTCTCCCACTCTTGCTTTTCTTCTTCCACACAGCCAGCTTTCTCATGTCTCTCAGACAGACTCACATCCCATTGCCAAAGGCATGTTTTGGCCAGAGACCAGGCACAGAGGCTGGCTGCCTCCCCAGGTGGGAGACAGCCACTCTCATGCCTGGACATTGGGGTGAGACTGTGCAAACAAAAGCACTGTGCCAGGCAGTTCCTGCTCCAGGCAGCTGCCTTTGTTCTGTCCCTCTCTTGTCACCTTGTGCCTGCCACTGCCCAGTTCTGCTTGCAGTTCACATAACTCACACCCAAGGAAAATGGCTGTGTTCAAACCTCCTGCAAGCCAGATGTGCCCCACTGGCTGCCAGGTGAAATGTGCTAATCTAGAGGGACTTGAGGTTTAGGACTGCGTTAGAGAGTGCTCCTGCATATGACCTCGTGCAGCATTATCCCAGCTCTACTTCTTGCAAAAGCAGAATACAGTCATTATGAATGAGTGGAAAAAGAATGAAACCAGAGAAGCAGCTGAGGCAGAGCTGTGTTGATCACACCAGGCTTTGTTTTCTGTATCATGTGGAGTCTCATACTCCTTTGGTGAGAGGTACCACTTTGAGACCACACGCTGTGCTTCCTCACAAAGAATTCACACCTTTTTTTTGCTTCTCCTGTATCCTGTAATAAAAGTCTTTTAGACTGTGGTTGGTCTCTGTGTATTGGAAAAACAGTGGATGGAGTTGAGAAAGCACCCATGAAAGCTGTAGCATTCAATCTTAAGTGGAGCAAGCAGAATATGTAGCAATGGCAAAATCACTCCTTACAATTGTCCAAATAAAATTCATGTTGTTGAACATAGGTGTAGAAGAAGAGATTACAGGTGACCTTGCCCCTGATAAGTCACAGTTGTACTAATTAACAATGAAGAGGAGTAGCCTTGCTCTTAATGGGTCACAGCTGTGACTAATAAAGGTAAGTGTGATAAAGGGGGGAGGTGTTGGCTGGTTAGGGCATCTTGGAGGTAGAGGAGCCCTGAAGAAGAAGGAATGATCCAAAGATATGCAAATAAAACAAGGAAGAGAGCTGCTGCAGTAAAAGATCTGCTGTGAGGTCAGTCTGGTCTGATGGAGTCAGAGCCTGCTGCTGTACCCTGCAGTCACAGCTGAGCTGGGTGAAAGCTGTGCTCAGAGTCTGCAAACCAGCACTTGCAGTCACAGACCAGCAGGAAACAGCCACAGTCAGAGTCTGCAGCTGGGCCCTACAGTGGGAGCTTGCTGTAGTCAGTCAGGATGGCAAAGCTGGAAAGAAGAATTAGCTGGGACTCTTTTTATGTTGCTGAATGAGAGTCTGTGTCTTGGCTCATTTCTACCCCTAGTGAGAGGTCTGCTGCAACAGTTGAACAGTAAAAGCATTTGTGTTTTTATTCTTCTAAGATTCAATTAAAATCGGGAACAGAAAAACAACAGATCTAAACTGCATGTGAACAACTGATCAAGGACAATGATCATCCGCACAAACAAGACACATTTATCATATTGATGCTCAGACCTAACATCCAGCCATCCCATCTTTAAATAATCACTATGGGGATGATGCATAGTTCATTCCTGAAATCAAAATGTGAACTATAAGGGAAAAAAAATACATGGCACCTTGCTGATACATGCTTTTTGTACTGAACTTAGAATACAATGTACAGAGAGACCTCTGGCTTAATTAGCTGCCCACTGAGCTAGAGTTGGCTTTTTTCTGCATATGAAACCACAGAGCTTTCCTAGTACATTATTTCCACATGTGTTTATATTGCTATCCTTGCCTCTTGATCCAGCATTTTAAGTGAGCATTCCTGTCTAAAAAAAAAAAAAAAGTGTAACAAAATGTCTATCCACTTACCTAAAGTATCCATCAGCTCAGTCCTCCCTTTCCATCAGTGTGAGCCAAAAGAATCCCCAGGAAAATCCATAGAGTCTCCCTGGTAGGCAGCTATTGAGAATCAGATCAAGAGGGCTTTTTTTAAAATGTAATTTAATTCTTCTTTTTTAGGGATATGATTTGTCATTTTTGCTTCAGACCTACTAAAATCCTCACTCACCTAAGTAGCTGTGCCTAAGATCATAGCTGGTTCAGGACATGAACACCCAGCTAGGGCTGGCACAGGTCAAGGAGCAGGGTACTGTGGTCTGAGTGGGAGCACCATCACCAAGCACATCCTCAGCACAGCTTCATGGCCCTTTTAAACGTGTCCATGGGGCAGGAGAATGATGAATCACCACTTATGCACTACTTGCACATGCACCTGCCAGACACTTCTTGTGTAGGGAGGGATGGTGTGTCTACACAAATATTTACACTTAAGCTCTGGTTGCTTCTACGTTTTACCCAGTAGCTTGCTCCAAAACCACTTTTTAGAGACTGGTCTATCATCAGAATATCTCATGTTCCAAATGTTCTTTATTTAGGACTATTATCAATATTGAAACAGAAAAATGTTATGAGAGAAAGCCTTACTAAAGTCTATCCAATGTTCCTCCTCATGCACGTAGCCAATCCTCTTACCACAGAAAGCAATTAGGTTGGTTAAAGAATATTTCAGCTTCATAAATCTGTGCTGACATGCCCCAAGTGTTTTTTATCCATCCTGGTTTTGAGCTGATAGCTACTTTTCCATGAAATCAAAGAAGATTTTAGTCTTGACAGGTCATAAAGGCTCTGAAGGCCAGGGTAGATCTGTGATACATGAACACAGAAATGGCTCCTGAACTTATAGGTGAGATGGTGAGTGGTCAGGGCAAAAGAGGTAAAGAGGCTGAGCAGACCCTGACCTCAGAGTTGAAATGGGCCAGGAAGTTCTTTCAAGGGCAGGCAGGAAGAACAGCAAGAGAATTTTGAAGAAAATTAGGAAAAGACAGTGTCATGGAAACCAAACTTCTAAACCACGAAAAATGGCAGTTAAAATAGCAGGTCACCTGAAAAAAAAATTCTGCACATCAATTCAATTATGTTTGTACAAAATATTTTAGCATAAAAATTTCTTGGTGCTCTTTTACTTCCACTTCAGCAATTAGCTCTGTATCTGGACAATTTTCTCCTTTTCAACAGTACAGTTCCTGATGCTCTCCATGGCCACAAGGCGCCTACCTGAACTGAGCTCATGACAACTACCTGTTACAGATACCAGCAAACTTTGTAATAACTTCATGTTGAACAAAACAGAAGAGTTCTAAATTGGGGTGACTGTTTACAGCCTGACCAGGGAAGCCACTGTCGTAATACTTTTTACAAAATTTTATTTTATTTATATTATTAAATTCTGAGCTTTAAAACACAGATGAGGAAACCTCCAGAAAGTGCTGATGGGTAGTGGTCAGCAGTGTACAGAAACTGTGATCAACTACAAGTAGCTGTATTGGTAAGCAAGCAAACATTAGACATATATAATTAAAAGTCATCTTTAATAGCATTTAAAAATAGCTATTGCAAACTTTATTTCAAGAAAAATAAACAAATTACAATCTTCCAAAATCCTTTGAAACAGTCTAGTTCCTTAACATTTGCTTTATTACTTGAAAAGACAGAAGCTGTTTGCATAGTTGGCATGTTAGTTCACCTCTGTTTGCTCAAAATAGCTTAAAAGCATTCTTTTTCTACAATTTCTGATTTGATCAAAAGTGGAAATGTGAATGAGGATCCTAGCTTAGATCAAATTATTATCTGACTATGTTTCAAGGCAGTCAAGAATTTTAGTTCAAATTATTTAAGGCCTGATATGGAAAAAGAAGAGATGTGCCAGTCAGCAGGACATTATATGTGCTTATATACTTCCACTGAGCCTGCATATTTTTATTTTCTTCTTTGTATTTAGTATCTCATACAACCTAAATAACTAAAAACCAACAAAAAAAAAAAAAAACCAGTTCATAATATAACATTATATGATCTAAGCAATGATGATGAGGTTTTTGGGTAGCTACTAAGAAATACAATGAATAATCTGAATTTAAAGATAAATCTTAAACTGGAGTACTGGTGACTCAAATGCAGCACATAAGGAATTAATGCTCATACCCATCTGAAAACAAGCTTTCTGTAGGAAAAATAATCATTAGATTAATCTAATACAGCACACTATCAGCCTTTATTGCCTAGAATAGCAATAGAGCAATGGCATTTCCATTTGGCACACAGAAATACATTAAAATTAGTAAGAAACAATATGGAAGTGAAATATTTTGATATGGGGAAAAGGAAACAACTGCTGTTATATTCTATAGATAAATTAAGCATCTAATTTCAAAATCTTCAGATCACATAGAGATGGTTCACTGCATAAGGACTTATGGTAGAAGAAGAAATCTTATGACAAAAATAATATTAGTAATTAAAATTGAATCCTCTTTCTTAGTGTTTCAGACAGAAAAAATAGGCACTAGTTGCCATTAGGCACTAGTTGCTTTCTAATATATTCTTTCCTAAAAATAGAACATTACACGGCATTGTTGATTTGGGCACTCTGTGAAGATCTTGTGTTTATGCACATACATTGCACACTGCAGAACACTGCAACATATAACAGCTATGTATATGCACATGCTTTCTGCAGGACTCAGCTAAAATCAAATATTGTCAATATTCATACCAACTTGAAAAACATATTCAGAGAAATATTGCTAGGATAATATTTTGCAAACCAAATAAAATAAATTTTTGCGTCTTAGGTTTTGATTGTCAACAGTGATTTTCAAGTGTTGGAGCAAGTTCAGTGGAAGGCCATGGAGCTGATAAGAGGACTGGGGCACTTCCCCTGTGAAGAGAGGTTGAGAAAGTTGGGACTGTCCCCTGGAGAAGAGAAGGCTGTGTGGAATTGTCACAGCAACCTCCCAGTGTCTGGAGGGGGCCTGCAGGGAAGCCAGAGAGGGACTGTAGTAACAGGGCAAGGAGTAATGAGTTCCAACTGAAAGAAGGGAAACTTAGGTATGATATTAAGAAGTTTTTTACTGTGAGGGTGGTGAGATACTGGAACAGGTTGCCCAGGGGGGTTGTGGATGCCCCAGTGGCCTTGAGCCACCTGGTCTAGTGGGAGATGTCCCTGCCCACAGCAGAGGAGATGGGACTAGATGATCTGTAAGGTCCATTCCAACCCCTTCACATTTCATGATTCTGTGAACACTGGATGTGGCTCTTGTTTTTTTCCTGCACCCATCTGGCCACCTTCCCCTTTTATCAAGTGCCATTGATGTGCACAAGCCACAGGCTCCTGCTTGTGGAGTGAACAGGAGCACCTGGTATGGAAGCTAACTGGGAATATCTGCACAGCTATACCCTGCAAGTATATCTTGTGTTTGATACAAGTTGTGCCAGGGGAGGTCTAGACTGGAAATTAGGAAGAATTTCTTCACTGTTAAGCATCAGAACAGGCTGCCAATGGAAGCAGTGGTGTCACCATCCCTGGGGGTATTTAGGAAGAGTGTAGATGTGGCACTTGGAGACACAGTTTAGTGGTGGACTTGGCAAAGCTGGCTTAATGGTTGGACCCAATAATTTTAAAGGTCTCTTTCCAACATAAACAATTGTGGTGCCATGCTGGGAACCAAACCAGCTATGGAGCTGGTCCAGCATGCAGATTCTGAGGTGCTCTAAACCTGTTAAGCAGCACTCACACCCTGTTCTGTACAACAGCATTTAGTATAGAAGCTCTCTAAATGGCACCCACATTGAAACCTGTAGAGAAACTCTCAGCTAAGATCATGGATGACAGCAGAGGCAAAATTTGAGGGGAACACCTTTAAAATACATTATAGTTTTGTTTTAGACTCCATCCTAAGTAAATATCTCTTGCTGATTCAACAGCATATTAAGGCCCCTTGGCATACCATGTCCACTGACACTCTGTGGCTGAAAAGGGCATGGGAAGTACCAGCATACATTCAGATTTCAATGGACAGCAGAAATGCTCAGAAACTACAACATGAAGACTCCATCACAAAACACCTTTTCATGACTGTTTTTAGCATCACTCCTTAAAGCTCATTGTAGATCTTACTGCTAAAGAGTTCCAAAAGACTTTTTGTAACAAGATTTCCTATTAACTTCAGTGGGGGCATGGCCCCCCTAACATCCAAAATAGATGTTATAGAGCAATGGGGGTAACATATATGCTGAGCACTTGTGTAAAGGTTCCCACATAACAATGAGGAAAACAAAAAAAAATGTCACTAGGCCAAATAATATTTCATTTCTGCTGTTCCATTCACTGCCAACACAGTACAAACTTTATGCTCTGCAATTCATTCAAAGCACCAGTCACTACTGCAAAGTGACTGAAGGCACTGATGCAGGAATTTTAAAGCCACCTGGTGTAAACATTTGTTTAAAGTCACACTGTTCCTTTAAAATTGCTTCATACAGATGCAGATTTGGATGCCTGCAATAATATCCCTGCTGTATAGAATAAAGTAAAACAAAAGAGGATGTTTATTCACTGACTCCAACAATTTCCCTGATATGGTGCATTATGACTGATGATTCTTAATATAGTGTGCAAGGCAGCCAAAAGTCATTTAAAAACATGTGTTGTTTGTCTCAAAAACAAATGTAAGGGAATACTAGTAAAAGCTGCACTGTCCAAAACTCAACTAAGCAGTTTAAATCTGTTTTTCTTGGAGGATTTTCAGGAAGATTGGACTGCATGCAAAACAGAACTAATTTATTCCTACTATCTCCTGCAAAAGAGCAATTTATCTCCAGTACATCTTTCAAAAAAATAAGCCCATTTATCGTATCATTAATCAGGTGCCAATGTCTCTGTTGAAAACCCTGCATGTAGTAAAACCTGGAAGTATATGAGCATTGGGTTTTTGAAATTATATTAATGGGAAGCAAATGACATGTCAAGTCAGCTGTTCTCAAAGACAACAGAAGAGGAATTTTCATAGGTGACAAGAAAAATCAAACCCACAGCAAAACACATCCCAATTGATGAGAATTTTTTCCAGATCTTACACTTAGCCCAGTTTGATTTAGGTTCCCATAAATGAATAAAGGATTTGAGATGCAGAGATGTGTTTAAGTCCATATCTTCATTTCTCTTAGCTTTGGATCCATGTAACCAAGTGAATGACTTGCACAGAGGGTAAGATCCTGCATCCTACTGACTAAGCAGTGAGTTTGGCTTCAATAAATACATTACTTCATGTGGGTCAGAGCAGCACACACACTCTGCTCAGGCACTAACTGCTCAAAAGGCTAAATCCAAAACACACCAAGGACAAGAGAAAAGCATGAATGACCATGAAGAACCAGGCCTAAGCTCTGCCTGAGTAATGGGACAGAACCCCAAATTTGTGAAAAACATTGTAAATTACAAAAACAGGTGAAGTAAAACAAATAATCCCATTTAAACTAGTGCTGCAATTAAAACCTATACATTGGTATTACAAGGCACCCCCAGTTCAGGAAGTTCAGGCCTCTTCCCATGCTAATATGCAAAATTTTCTTTGTGAACATTATAAATGAGCATAAATACAAAAATATACACTTTAAGCAGTAGCAAAAATTGAATAAAAATTAGAAATTGCTCAAGGAAAGTGACTGTCATATTATTACATGTGAACAAGAACACACTCCGTCTCAAAAAGGTATTAAAGAAAGGGAATCAACAGAAATTACAATTTCCACCTCTCTTAGTCAGCACCACAGCTATTAACTTCATTCTAGTAACTATGAGTGTAACAGCTTGGCTGCCTTATCAAAAAGAAGTAAGCATTAGATATTACAGATAGTGTACAAGGACAGATTGGCTGCCAGACAAGGAAGGGATTTGTACACTCACTCAGGAACAACGAGCTCCCAAGCTCACACATTTCCATACTCACAGAGATCTATGAGATTCCTGTGAGATTCCACACTCACAGAGATCTGTAATTGTCCCTATGTGCAAGGAGCAGGTTTGGGTGTAAAAGTGCCTGCTGCTTTTCAGCATCCCTCTCCTTCATTCCGCTTCAGCAGAGCACTTGAGCATACATAGATGTGGTTGAAGTTAAGCAAGCATGTGAATTGTTTGGCTGGACTGAATGCATATGCAGCCCATGCCTCCTAAAAGCCTCTCCCACCACCAGCAACAGCCACAGATGGCATCCAGGGCCACCAGCTCACATGGCACTGGGAGCAGTAAACAACTGTTTGGGGTTATGCCACCTGAACTGTTGGCAAGATGTCACTGAAAGCACAAGACATAAATGATGCCCCAGAGTGACATTTCCAGGAGACATCAAAAATCCAGAACAGGTTCAAAGCAAACTTCCTTCATCTGGCCATAAATGTATGCCAGCTGACACCAGCATTCTCACATGAAAAGAGAATTGCATTTGTTTCTGAATAACCCTGGAAAAATGAAGTCTGAACAACAGACTTTATCTTTGATGCATTTACAGTAAAAAGCCTTCCAGAGTAAAATGCGTGAGAACATCCTGAGGCCTTATTTTCAAGCATGATTAGCTTATGAATTGACAAAAAAATCTGCCTACCTTCTCTGTAATGATTAAAAAAAAAAAAAAAGACTGACAACTTTCTGAAGCATTCAGCAGTTTGTAAATGAAGTACTTTTTGGCTCTTGGATCTGCTCTGAAGCCAGGTCCTTCTTTTTTTTCCTATTATTCCCCATGAGCACAAAGAGAAATTCAGTACTAATGTTGAGTGTCACATCTTCAGAACAGAACAAATTGAGCTCTGATACCAAGCTCCTATCATTGCTTATCAACACCCTAATGGAGAAGCAGATAGTGTTTTGGAGAAGCATGGTAAACTAACATTCATCCCTAAAAAACGAGCACAGTTGGAAGCTGGGGTAAAAACAAAGTGGGAATATGGAGCTAAGTTTACTTTTAATCACACTGCTTTCTCAGTAACTCTGTGCTTCTTCAGAAAATAAACTCTGTATGAAACTAACACTTGGAAAGCTTTTCCAGCACACACTTGTAGAAGTTTTCTGGCACAGCCAGAAATTTACCATATGGGCCAGCCCAGTTCTCCCTGAACACAGCAGGAGTTTGGTCATGGTAATCACTAAAGAAGGGCTGGTGTCTGAACATAAAATTTTCTTTGGATAATTTATGGAAACCTTAGATGTGAAACATAATCTGTCTCCTTTTACAGCACCCAACTGCACAGCAAGTTTACATGAAGGACAAAGAGCACACAGAACAAGGAGGCCAGTGACGAGTGCTGAAGCAAGGCTGCAGAACCATCTCGGTGGCAAAGGTTGCAATCACTTTCACAGAAGTCACAAGAGGTTATACTTTGCATTACTTCTGAATTATAGCTTCTCACTGCTCTTCTCCCTGTTTAGAAAGGTTAGGTAACATTAATTAATGAACTTCTGAAAATTAACCAAGAATCTAGCTTTAAAAAGAAATAATTTTTAAAGGATGCACTAAACTCTGACAGAGACCTCATCATACACTGCAAAACACTCTCCAGAGCTGGTATTTAAGCCCTGCCATTGCTTGTTTTTTCTTCACCCAGAACACCTCAATGTGTTCAGGCATGGTGAAAGGCACACTTTCATGGACTCAATCTCAACTGTTAGACACAATCTGTTCACAAACCTTAGACAAACATTTTGAAAGAGATTTTGCCCCTACCTACATGACAAAGGAATTCAGATGCTTTAGCTGGCAAGTTGCTGGCTATAACATTTAAGAGCAAGATCTCTCCTAACTGATGCTTTCTCTCACAATTCATTATTTTTCTATCATGTATTGGGAGCTTCAGCTTCCTGAATCTGGGACTCCTTACTTCACCTAGGTCCTGCTCCTGTATTTTACTCTCCTGTTCCCTGAAAGATTGCTACAGAGCCAGACTAGAAGTCTGAAAAATTAATATTCATTTCAGAAACATCAATGCATAGTAATTTCTGACAGAACAAGCTTCTGCAGTTTCTTTCTCTTAGTGGCTTTTTTTTCTTTTTTTCCTTCCAACTAGAGGCCTTGCAACTTTTTTAGTAGTAGTATTTTTAAACTGAAACTATATTCAGTGTCATTACAATCCTCAAAATATGTAATTTTGTGGGCCAAAATGCTTACCAAACAGTGACAACCATCTAGTTCTAAAAAGTCAGGTTGAGAAAATAATGTTGTACTGGCACCCAAGCCAGCTCTTACACCTATGCCAGTTGTACTATCTGCCACAATAAAATCACATTTATCAATACATGCCAGAGCAGGAGACCTCTAGGCATTTCCTAGCTCTGAATATTACATGAATCTGTCATCATCACATAAAATATACCCCTGCAGCTTGGGTCACCAACTACAACACTGATGGAAAATAATAAATTAAAATAAAATCACATTCCCGTATTAGACAGGAAGGAGTTCTCCCAGAAGGACATGACATATGTATATATGTTGACCAATAATATATCTGTGTTGCATAGTAATAGGAATAGTGTCCGGTAAAATAATATTTGCACAAAATATTTTCTTGACATTAAAGAAATTACAGCAATTATTATATCCTATAAATTTTGGTCCTTAATAATAGTTTGCTAACAGAGAATTTATGAACTAAATTTATTTCAATATAATAAAAATATTTACACATGTGCATTTACACATGTGACTTTACAACAAATATATTTATTAGCCTATCTAATAGCACTCTTATAGAAGATTAGGTCCTGAGCTCTTCTCCCAGGAACTGGAAATTCATTTTGGCCATGGATTCTAACTCTCATGTGTTTCTATCAAATGAAAACTTCCTGTAATTTTTTAAGCCACTAACCCTTAAAACATGCTCTAATTAATGGACACTGTATTTATAATTAATAACTAATAACTAATAATTAATAATTAATAATTAATAATTAATTTTCTATTTTCTTTAAAATTCTGTGAATGAACAAAATTTCAGCCTATATAGAATAAATGTGATGTTCATCTAGCTGAAGTAGCACACATTATATTTGGTTGTCTTTTGTATTGTGCTAAAAAAGCATGAAAAAATTGCATACACAACTTTTAATGTCTTATCTCAAACCAAACCCAAATCCTTAATAATGTACCAGGTAGTTCATGCAATGAATACCTAATATCTTCTGCAGCAGCCTGTAATTTTTTCTTGCTTTTAATTTTGCCAAAGAGCATTGCACATTGTTGCCCACCTCTAAAACACACTCTACAGCACATACTACATAATACATATAACACAACATTCAAATAAGAAACAAAAAAAGCCCCAAAACCCACAAACAAACATGCAAAACAACCTAAACCCAACCCCCTCTCAAAAAAAAACACCTTTGAAATGGCTTTTCCAATGTACACCTGTTTTAGCTAACAACAGATGTCAAAATATTGGCATTTCCTCTCATGAAGGACTCTTAGTTTAAGAAAGAAACAGATGGCAAAGCTACTCAAGAGGTAATTATTAACTTGGTAAATGAATCACAGGGAAGTTTCTGCTTCATTTTGATAGTTTTGGGAACATACTGGGCCAGACTATTTGCAACAGTTGAACTGACCCATGAGGACAATAGATATGTGAAAACACTATTACTTGTTAACAAATTGGGCACATAAATATCCAAAAAGACTACAGTTCAATGCAGCTTTTTCTTCACTAAAATTTCTCCTATTCCTACAAGAAGAAGCTTTCTTTCAAACTTCTGAATAATTAAGTACCATTTGAAATGACTGACACTTACTAGGTTCATAGTAATCAAATACAGTCACTGAAGCATCTTGGATATTTGCCACCTTGAAGTCTCTCACAGCCGGAATATCCACACAAACCTGTGTTTCATTTAGCTAAAAAACAGAAGAGAAACATCCTGAGAACCCGGGGATGGTGGCTTCATGGAAGAGGTAAGGACTTTTAGCTCAGTGGTAGTCCATTTCTAAAGGCATAAGAGTCAGGATGCATATAAAGATGCTTATCTCATTTGTAGTCATTTTGGTCAAATGACAGACTTCTTGAAATGTCTGCCTTCTTAGGTGTGATTTTTAAGAGGCCAATTTAGAAACCCCTTACAAATACGACTGAGTTGCACCTATCCAATCAGTCTCACTAAAAAACAGAAGAACAATTAATTCCATACAAATAGCAGATGTTGATTTCCCCAAAGAATATAATCATAATGTCTTTCCAAATTCAATCCTAACAATGTCAAAGTCAAAATTAACATCACCACAAAGACATTTCTTTGTTATTTCCAACTTACAGAGTCTAAGTATAGGTTGACTTTTCCATTGTCTTTTTCTGTCTTCTTAACTGTGTTGCCTAATGGAACAAAATCTGGTGACACTGAGAAACCACTGAGTAAGCCAACTTCCATGAGGACCATACCACTACTGGGAGCTGTGCCAGAGCCAAAGTACCTTTTCAAAACACAAAGACAAAGAAACTTTTAGCAGAAATACAGTAGCCCACTCTCCAAAGAAAACAGTTGATCTTTAAGTCCAAACTAATGAAGTAATAATGCTTAAGAATACTTAGGAAACAAATGGAACAAAATACTGACAAGAAAATTTCTAATGATAAAGAGCTAATAATTAATTTCTCAATTATTTTTCCTGCTAACTTTAGCCACATATGCAAAAGCTGGTTTAGCACTAAGAAAACTGCAATACATAAACCATGTGAGACACTATATTGAAACCATTAGGAACTTTCAATCAGCATCTAATAGTACAGGTTTATATTACAAATATGCAGAAACTATAGCAATCAAAAACATTTTAAAAGAAGCAATTAAGAAACTGCTGTAGGAACTCTTGTACTGATATATATAAATGCCCTCTTATAGATGCATTGTTTTGCCTTTATTTATTTTGGAGGCCAAGATACAGGTGTATAACCAAAGAAGTCTCCTAGACCTTTTCATATTTCCTTCACAGAGACTGATGGTTTCATTAACAAAGTTATCACCAAATTATTTCTCAAAGTTCCCATTTTAAAATGCATAGCTGTGTTATTAATCTACATTTGGAAAAATATTTAATAAGTTGAGTCCCCTCTTTTTTCTTAAATAATGCTTATTATTGTATCTTCTTCCAATGTGAAAACCAGATGCTGAAGTAAAAGTTTGATCTATTGAGTAAGCCTTGCACACTATGGTGCATAACAGATGTATGTATGTAAAATATCTTTATGGTGCTCTGTGCTACAAGTGCCACCTAAATGACCTGCAAAAGATTCTACTGCTTTAAATAAAGCAGGTAGCAGAAACTTTCCCCAGTCTTAGCATGGAAGGTAAATGATTATTGTTCCACTAGAACAGAAGTGTCTCCAATCCTCATTTTGAAAGCCTGGCAGTATTGAAAGTAATTAAACTATTTCTTTGTAAAGCTGGGTAGCTAAAAAAAAAATAAAAGGGAAGAGTTGCTTTCAAAGCAATGCTGTTAAGCCTGGCTGATTCAAGGCAGATACAACTTTGAAAGAAATACAGCACAACCACTGACTTCAGTTGGCTCACAAGATTAGAAACAAATGAAACCATCTGTTCAATGATGTGCTGTGCCAAAGTAGCTGCTATTGAAAACAAATAACTGAATTGGAACTGGATGTAATTATTTCTGCATAATTACCAGTAAGAGGAGAGTTAAATACCCAAGCTGTCTAGCCAGCCTGGGGTGCTACTAAAACATCAACAGGGAACCAAACTATCTTGGTACTGTCAGGGAGTGAATTAGATATATCCCTAGAATTTATGAGGGTCTGGCTCTCAAAAAATGAAGAGAGGTGGGTTGTGGTACCATCTCTTCAACTCCATGGTCTCTTAGAAAAAGGTAAAAAAAGTCATAATGCAAGAATGACCAGTAGGAGAAAGACAGACTTGAAACTTGCATCTGAAGAAAACTGATAATATTTTCAGTTGAACTTTATGTTTCAGCTCGTGAGCAATATGAGATCAGGGTGAGACCCTCTCACAGATGATACAAAGAAGAGAAAAAAAAAACAAGCTAGTGTAGGCAGAAAGGAGAAATGAGAGAGCAAATAGAGCCATCAGTGATCAGTCTCCCATGTCTGCAAAAGGTACATGGGCAACAAAACGTAGAAAAAACTAACAGTCCTGGGTACTTGCCTCCCAGAGAGGAGGTCTTCTAACCAAGAACCACTTGAATTTGAAGGAGACATCATCTGCTCTAGTGTCATAAAAACCTAGTTAAGATGATCATAGCAAACCACTATCAAGCCGGCTGAGAGAAGGTGGATATTCTCCGGATTAAAAAAAAAAAAAATAAAAAAATTAAAAATTGTGAAGTTGAAGCCTTTAGTACCTAACTATGTAAATCCACAGCAAGGCTATACATACCTGCTCACTGACATTTCAGCAGTCTTTTTTGTGTAGGTTTCTCTACTAGAAAGCTGCATCATGTTATAAAGATCATAAGTAGGCCAACTTTAAACTAATTTAGGAATATAGATAAGGCATATATTATATACAGTTTATAGGGAAAAGAAGTGGAAGATGACTAGTCGATCAAGCTCAGCAATCAGAGATGAAGCCATAGCCTAAGCAATTTAAACAGACTTACTCAAAGTACCAGCCCAGTTTCCACAATAAGAGTTGATGGAACTGATGTTGGAACTAACTAAATGTTCCAAGTAATCTTCTGAGGGTGCTTTTCAATGTCACTGGATTTCCCCCTATTCTTTAAACACTTTGCAATTAAAGCACCACCACCCTAGAGGCTTCCCAGAGAGATGGAGTGCTACTTCTCTGTATTTTAAGTGAAAGGCCTTAGCTAGAGAGTCAGATTGCCCAGAAAATACTTACCCCAAACCCAGCATGTAAGCCCTTTACATGTCAGCAGTTTGTGCTAGACTTTAGAATGCTATTGACACTTCATATGAGAGTTTAAAAAAGAACAAGCCCCTTCTGTTTCAAGAGCTCTTATGAATTCTAGCATCTCTGCCCACCATCTGTGTCACTGAACTGGATACTAGAAACATACAAAAACAGAGCTCTGGCTTTATGCCTGCTGGCTATTTCCCAAATTAAATCAATCCTCTATACTGAAATCATATTTTCTATAGCTGATTATTTGTATGATGGTGTCACCTAGAGGCTCCATCTCCAGTCACAACTCCCTTGTGGTAGGCAGAGCCTAAGAACAGTTCTAGGCATACAGTGTACAAAGTTTAAATAAATAGCAAAAAGAGGGGGTGGATGAAAGGCATGTAAGAGTAATCACAGTGGATCAGGTGGTACTTTGCAAATCTTGCATTTACGAGGAATGTAAAAAGATGTTACATATATAATATGTATAATGTCACAAGAAGGAAACAGTTTCTAGAGGAAGTATTCACAAACAGATGAAATCCTTAAACACAACAAATGCAGTCATCTCAACAACCTTGTTGATAAAAACTATAAATATATATATAGAGAGATAAAATATACTATAGGATTTCATATGAAATATGCAGTGGTCTTTAACTGCAATAGGAAATGCATACTGAAGAAACTGCCAGAAAACAAACACCTTCAAATATACCTTTTAAATATGTGTATGAACACTTCCACAGCAAGCATAATGGAGGCACAAAGCAGTCAGAGAAATAACTTAAATGACTGGCTGACCTAGCAATATTCAATGTAATCTGTTCTCATGTGATGCAAATTCTATGCAGTTAACACCAGGTGGCTGTTCTGTGGTCCCTGAGATGATACTTGAGCAGTCTCAGCTCGGTTCCTAGTAGCTGATTACTGAACAAGAAACATCACCCCAGTTGCACACCCTTATCCTCCTCATCAAAAAGAGCAGAATTAGCCTGGGTAGAAAACTTACCACCTCTTTCAAATCTAGAATAATGCATTGTATTCTATTACCAAATTCTTAACTATGAATGAAAGACCACAGAGATAGTTGGACAATAAGGCAACGTGAATTTATCATTATGTAAAATATGGATTTTGACACCTGACAAAAATGTTTCGAGTGAAATTAATTATAGAGATGAACAAAGAACAATTACTATACTTCATGGTGTTTTCAGCACTTCAGAACTTCCTTCTCTTTTTACAAATGAAAACATCTACTTCTGTATCAAAAACAAAGGACTCTTGTCATTAAAGGTAAGAGGCTGTTGTCACAGTTTGTTACTCAAGTTACAATGCAAAGATACTGATTCAATTTTCAAGTCTTTCCACACTCATCCCTTTCATTCAAAAGCACTTGCACCAAAGAAATCTTTGAGTTTTTTCTTGTATTTCACATAAACTCTTCCACATACCTCTAACATTTAGGGTACCTCCATCTATATGCATATTAGTAAAAAAAAATATCTGGCCAGCAAAAATTGACTTATTAATAGATTCTTAGTTTAACTACTATCATTTATGCAAAGTAATTCTTATTTTATTCAGGTATACATTTATATCCCATACATTAGTAAATTCATATAAACAAATAGATAATTTAGTTTATTTAAAGTAATCTAAAGTTGGTATATACAAAGAAGTGTATGAGATGCTCCAAGTGATTTACCTACCTTGTGCACACATTCAAAGTCAAGTGGTTTTTATCATCTTTATCATCTTTTACATCTACATTCAAGTCAAAGGCTTCTCGATTCTGGACAGATCTGAGCCTCTGATCGGTGTGTTTTGTGTTGTACATAACATTGAGCTGTGGATTGCAAGTACAGACATCAGGTGACATGTAAAGCAAATCAGTGTGGTTTGCTGAGCTGCTAACAGCACAACACCAGAGACATGTTCACATGAGAAAACACACGTTTGCACAGACATGCTGTAATTGACTTGCTAACATATAACTTGGACCAGCCCCATCATACCTTTAAATTTGGACTGACGGTTTTCAACTTGCTATCTGAAATCATTGTAGAAGGACTGTGATTTTCCAGAAGCACTTTTCATTTTCCTTTCTTTAGCCAAGCAAAATACATATTCAGCTCTTGCAAGGGGAATTATTTTAGCCACTTTCTGCTTATTTTTCTACTAAAAGCAAAGAAGAACCCCCTCACCATGCCATGTGTTTTATCTGGTTGACTGAGGGAATCATCTTTAATTTCTGTTTTCGCTGCTATGTCTCTCACTTTCTGACACAAAACTTATGCTACTTCTTTCAATCTCTACACATAATTCCCATTGCCCTGCCCAACATTGCTGAATTTAGCACGCTGTATGAGTGCAGAGCCAATTCTGTAGAGGCACTCTGGACAACCAACTGTGAAGATTTATCATGTGCAACTGCTCCACAGGAGAAGGCAGTACCAAGGATGAAACCAATCTAGAAAGCCTGCCAGTTGAAGGCACACAAAAAGCAGTACTTCAACAATCTGTCATCATAGAAACAAAACTGTTTTAACTTTTGCCAGAAAAAGCTAATGAATGGGAATTTACTGCCAAGGCAGGATGTTCTGAAACCACATACTGAACAGGTCAATCAGCTAGTATTTTCATGGAATAAGTTATTGCTGCTACGATCTGACTTTCTTTTCCCTATTTTTCATTGGGAATGAAGGAAAATGTTTTCACAACACAGAGATTAATTAAAGCCTTCTTTTGTATACACACCCGCTTTGGAGACAGAAGGTTATTATACAGAAACTCACATTAAATTAACAAAATGAGCAACTGCATTTCTAAACTTTTAAAAGGCAACTGCCAAAGCTAAAGGCAGAACTGGTCCAGTCTTGTGTATAGTGCAATCAGTTCTGGTGAGAGCTCCAAGGAGAGAAAACTAAAAGCTAGTGTTCTGCATGAAAGTGACACTTCTAATATAGCTGGCACTACCAACTGCACTACATTTCTTAAAAAAAAAGACACATTTATAACTCCATAATCAATGCCTACCCTTTTTCTTCTTCAAGTAGCAGCATAAATGAGCTTGGCTGAGGATGTGAATTCAATGAAAACATCTCCAATATTTACTGTCCCTTTTTGAGTACTCAACATCCATTCAAACAGTAATGGAGAAATATGTGTGCATTTCATCCTGTACCTATTTCAGCACCACCACACTAAATAACACTCAGTCCTCTGCCTAAGTCCAGCAAAAATACACTGAGTGGAAAAAACAGTCAGTGCTTCCAGCAATGAGTAACAGGGAATTCTGAGTTTTTTCCTCATGCCCTCTCTATATCTGACCAGGAGACTGAGAAGATCCTGTTCACCTATCCACTTTGCCCATACCCCCCCTTGTTTGAGCCTGTCCACCCTCCCCTTGTTGCTAGTTCTAGATTTTAGCAGCAGTCTCCTTCCTTCCAAGAAGGCATGAGCCATGCCAATTATTTTAGTCGTGTGTCAAGACCAGTTCACAGTGGTTCTAGACAGCAGAGAGGTGTTTCTTTCAAGACTTTCAGCAGGCCTCCTAGGGAAGACTGCTTCTTTGACTCCTTTCTCCACAGCATCTTTCATAATACCCTAACCCATCCTCTCTTCCCTCTTGCAGAGTGTCTTAGGTCGTGCATGGGATATACCCACACAATGGAGAGACGAGATAAGAAACTTTGTTGACAGCAGGACCAAAATGCTGTAAGTAAATGACTGCCTTTACAACCATAATATCCAAAATAAATACTTTTTATGAGATCCTGAAGGGTCAGGAGCGAATGCACTGCCAACTTGCACACACAGACAGTGAGATTTCACCCAAAAAAAAAGAAAAAAAAAGTTGTTGTTTTTTTTTCCCCTAAGAATCTATTCTGTTGAGAAAGCACAATGTTTCCATTAATGGATTTAATCCTGTGTTGTGTGATATTGAAATGAATTACTGTTTTGACGTGCTGCATTTGGCGAGAAAGTCAAATCCCAGAACAGTGATTCTTACCACTGTACTCTGATGGGCCCAAGACAATGAAACCCAGCTGAAGAAATGTGATTGCAATGTCATATGCTATCTGATTTATTAAATCTGATCCAGACCTAGCCTGTGTCTGGGAAAAAGAGAAATCTCATTCAATGTCTTCAGCACTCTTTCTTTTAGAATACCAGACCTTCCAAAAGAAGAAAAAGGAAAGAACTGACCTCAGCAAAGACAAGGTTTTGGAGGAACTACTTCAGGGTGTTAAGAGCAATATTTTGAATCAAGTTACAGCATCTCTGACTCAAAGCTTCACAAAAAGAGACAACAGCACAGTGACCTAAATGAACAAGGTAATCTAGCCTTGGTTCCTGAACAGCAGTTCTTTGTGAGCACATTTCCATGTTTATGCAACAAACCAGGAACTGAAACCCTTGTGCTGTACACCCCCAGGGAGTGCTCCCACCACAGTCAACTGGCTATTCTGCCCAGTCTTAATCAGACATGCTGGCCT
Source organism: Muscicapa striata striata (assembly GCA_030060385.1). Lineage (NCBI taxonomy): Eukaryota > Metazoa > Chordata > Aves > Passeriformes > Muscicapidae > Muscicapa > Muscicapa striata. The sequence continues at coordinate 756,874 of JAREIS010000034.1, read as the reverse complement.
GAATGTGAAATTTTCTTGCTGGATATTATGTAATTGGACAATGTGTTTTCACAAAAGGTATTAATTTCAACAAGTCAGTGTCTTCCAGCAAGACACTATTTGCTGAAAAGTTTTTGATCAGCTCGCCTGACAAATTAGCTGACTTAATATCAGGGAGTATTTCTCAACAGTATTAGGGTTAAGTAGTCTTAACTGTTCTGGAGCCTCACTGTGTTACATTCCACACACACACATGGGCACACTGAAAGCACAGACGTGTAAACCCAGCCCTGCTGAAATGTTCATTCCTATCTTGGCCTGCAAGCCTGAATCTAAATTATCCTCTGAAACTTTTGAACTTTGCTATAAACTTCATTTTTACTTCTGGGAACTAATAAACATGGGTTCTGATTTATGGCACTGTGGGTTTTGCAGATGAGTGATGAATGAATGAGGTGTATCTCCAGCAGCTGTTCACTGCTGTGAAGACTCTTTGAAAAGGTGTTTTTATCCCAAAGCATATTTACCAACCATCACCAGGCATTTTTGATCCCACATGCATAAGAACACTAAAATGAAGGACAGATTGGATGGAACCTGAGATACAATCTGACCTGGCATAAAACTTGGAGACACTTAAAGGTGGCTTTGGATCAGTTTTCTCAAGTATGACTAGTAGTCCAGTAGGAACTCTTGTTTCACAACAGTCAGCAAGCGTAAGTTCATACTTTGAATGAAATGAGTCTCTCATGCTCAGAGACTAGTACTTCTGCATTATTTGTAGCTTTTCCAAGATCTGCTCTTTCACCTGTGTGGTCATAACCAATTGTCATGGAGAGAGCACCAGGGAAATGAGATCCACTAATGGCCATGTCAAGTTAGATCCAACAATGTTTTCTGATATGGTATTTCTCCTTCCACTTTCTGCCATGCCCACACTTTTGATTAATGTGTTTTATAAATCTTCCAAAATACACCTTCCTTACAGAAAGCATATCTTTAGCAAGAATACCTACCTAAATGCCTGCATTGCCTACCTGAAAGACAGCAAATCCCATTCCCTCCGCTGACACTGTAATTGTCATTTGTTGTGCAGGGGGAATCTGAAAGAAAGATGAGTAAACCAGTATTTTCAAAGTACTTTCAGTCAGCAGACATTACAAAAAATATTCCTCACTTTTTACAGTACCTCCTTAGCCTGAAGCAGGAAACGATTTCGATTATCAATTGAGAATATTTCTGGCATTTCCAAAGAAGGGGCTGTCACTGTTATATCCATTTCTGTTTTGCTTGTTGCAGTGAGAGCTGCAAACAGACTCAAGGCTTGTAGAGCCACCACTGTGTCCTGTTGAGAGAAACAAACTCTTCAGTATTGAAAAGAAGAAGCCAGTGCAGCACATAAATGATGCCTTGGGGAGCTCATAGTCCCTGCATTGACCCATTTGTTGATTATTCTGGAATCTTCCTTCAGCCACCTCCATATCTCTGGATTCCCCCGGCATGGAGGTCAGAGCCCAGAAGAGAGAGCAACACAAGACAAGGAGTTAGCTACTGTGGAAATGGAAAATGAGGTGGGAGCCAGCCCAGGAAGTTTTCCTCTTGTGCAAGGTACATCCAACACCTGACAAGATGGAAGACAACAGTTAGAATTACACACCACACCAACCATGGAGAAAGACACAGAGGAAAATAACAACATTGGTACTTTCTAGATTTATTTAGTTACTATGCATTAAGTACTCAGTGCTGCACAGGAGTTTTTCAGGGTGCCTTGTTCGTTGACACAAAAGCTACAGGTCTGAAAAATTATTAACACTAATTTTAACAAAAAGCTGAAATGAATTTTCATCAGACACTCAGCAACAATTTCAAAGGGTTTCAGCCTATTTTACCATCTGTATTTGATCCAAAGGTTTTGTGCAATTTTTTACCCACTGCAGAATACACTTTCCTCCTTATTGGTCAACAATATTTTAAGTTTCTTATGTAATAAACTCATGGAAGGAAATAGTCCGAACATTATTTTTTGAAGCAATCTTAGAAGTTAAGTAAAAAACTATGGAGTCTTTTTTACACATTAAAAAAAAAAAGTATCTAGCAAGACATTGGAGTAATTTTGAAATCAAAACAGTTTAGACTATGGAAGAACAAAAGGATTAAATTAATTTCTTAATTTTACCCTCAAGGGTAAATGCTATGTTGCTAGATTTTCAAACTTTCAAGTAAAATAAGTTTCTGGAGAAAGGAGAAAAGCTTTTTAAACTCATTTAGTGCTTCAATCAACCTCTTCAAATAATAAGCAAAAATTAACACATTAGGAAAGCACTAATACCTCAAGGGAACCAGGCTGGTTCTTGAATTGCATTTTACTCAGAACACATTTCTCTCAGATTAATACCAACCAACATCTGAAAATAATGAAGGATAGCCCATACACCTTGATACCAAGCAGCATGATGAAATGTGACATTTTACTGTGACCAGCATTTGTAGTTAATTTAAAAGCTAGTTTAAACCAATGCAATCCAAAGTACTATCTAATTTTTTGGATGCCAGCACAGTTTACAAGATGTGGCTTCAATAACATGGAAACCTCCTGGAGATAGTGAAGATTTTCCAAATTTCATGGCCCATCAAAAATCTATGCAAGAATAAGGACAAAGTACATTATTAAGTTAAGACCAACTGCCAACAGAGGAATTGGGTTAGGCTGTTTTTCTAAAAGCTACTCCCTTTAGTTAAAGACTAAGTTAATAGCCTTTGAGGAGTTTGAGGACCTGCACATGGTAAGAATTAAGAGCCTTCTCTCCTTGGAAAGTAAGCATAGATATTCATTATACTTATTTTGAAAATATGTTTAATTACCTTTCCATGGACACTACTATTTCTTCTTAATTTGTTAATAGTACATTATATAAAGAAGGTCTCCCTCTAATTCTCTTTTCTATTAGACTTGCCAAAAATAATAAAACTGACACTTCAGGAGTAAGATGCCAATAATACAAACTTGTACATAACCAAAGCTGTTACAGCAAAACAAAACTTAGTAATTATTATGTAAAAACGGTCCTATTTTTAAATATGCACTGCTTGTTTAGAAGGTTTAGCAAAACCCCTTAAGACATTACCTGAGTAGATGAAAATCCCCCAAGGTGATTTCTTTGATGACTTAACCATTTCATAATAGGGATCCCCTCAGCTAATCTGTCTTGATGAAAGTGGGAGAGCAGAGCATATGCTGCAAGTTCAATATCAATGGACCGTGGCTGCCATGAGTCAGAAATTTCAGAAGCAGGTGTTACCCAAAAACGTAATTCTCCTGTAAAAGGAACCAATAATAAACTCAGATCCATAGACTGCAGTCTTTTGGATTTCTGGGAAAGTCTTAGGGGAAACCTCTTCATTAAAGCTTACACAATGGGCTCTAGCAAGGGTCTATGACACTGTATTAATGTTTAGGTATTCCTTAACATGTCCCACAAAGGACTTAAGTACTTCCTCAGCAATGTTTGAATCTAGATACAAAAAAATCTGGAGTCCAAATAATCACTCAGCTGATTCCAGTGAACTTTACATTGGTCCTTTATTTGTCAGCCTGAAGTACTCATATCAAGGAGCCCTTCCGAAAAGGCCACCTTGTTGTTCCAGTGCTCCTTCCTCTCAGGACCAGAGAAGACACCTGAGGCAGCACAGCTGCTCAATAAACTCATTCTTCTGTGAAGCCTTCCCAAAAAAATTACTTCTCTTCCCAGAAGTGACTGTCCAAAAGCCTAATTCAGTAAACATAGAGGGACACTCGAAAGGCTCCATTGCTAGGCTGCAACACAAATTCCTTTCGATTTTTCAAGACGACAGTTACTATTTTGAGCCAAAACCTTCCATTTCTTGTACTCCATATGGTCTGTTCTTCCCCCAAATTAGGCAAAAGAATTCAGCTGTGCTGAACTTGGAAGAGGTTAAGCATACACTGAGATGATAGGTCCCCAGAGAAAGTGCAACAGACCTCTGTAAAGACTTACAGAAAGTCCAATACTTCACCTCTTCTTTCCAATACTCATTGCTCCCCAGTACCCTCCTGATCTCTCCAAACTACACTGGAATTGTTAATTTTATCTATCTATCTATCTCTCTTCAACCAGGCTGGTCATACAAGTGTGCATAACAAAATGGAAAAACTGAAAATTCATGTCTTTCAACAGCATCACGGTGCTCCTATCAGGAACACAGTAAGTGAGACTGAAAGCTCAAGCCTTGTTGTGAATTGTCACTCATTTATGGACCCTTCTCATTAAGGCTGTCCTGAAACTTCTTAGGCTAATTCTCTATATCATACTCTGAACATATCTGAATTCTGAACACACAGCTGTAGATACATGATAGAAATTTTTAAATTTGACAAAAAATCTATCTGTGTAAGATAACTGTGAAAGATATTTGTGCAGTACCTTGGCGTTCTGCTCTCTGGTTCAGCACATTCAGTGCCTCCTTTGCTCTTGCACTCTTTGCCCAGGACAATGCATATGTCACAAGTGCCAATGTGTAATTATCTGAAATGCCTTCTTCTAATTTATCCTCTAGAAAGTTTGTAGCAGTCTTGATGGCATAAGCATGCTGGAAATGAAGATAATATTGAAGAATGTACAGTGAATAAAATATATCATGGAATAGAAATATGTAAAAGAAAAAATTTTACTGAACCAGAAAAATTACTAGCCCCAAACCACAGCCAAGAAATTACAAAAATCTCTTTCAGAGTCACAGATGAATCTCAAAGACAAGCCTTTTTATCTGGCACTGCCTTTAAGAAAATTAGTTATTTCACTTAAATCAACTGGAATGGCTTAACATCTTTAAAACTAGTTCCCCCCAATCAATTTATTTGCAAGTTCTCGGACTAAAGTCATGACAGTATTTTTGTGAACAGAAACTTTAGATTTTACAAATATAAAATTGAAGGGCTTAACTTAATTTTGCATTGCTTGGAATAGGTAAGGGAAGCTTAACAAAATGAGGTTAAATTCATTTTGTGTTCAAATACCCCTCTACTTCTATTAACTACCAAGTGTTTGCCAGGTGCTATGAAAATTGATGAAGCATTCTCATAACTATGAATCATATTTATGAATTCCAATACCTGTTTATCTGGGAACCCTAGGAGGGATGACATGATGTAAGCTGTGAGAGTAATTGGATTGTTGATGCCTCCTTGAAGATCACTGTTTAACACTTTCCCAGGCTCCTGGAACTCTCCATTTAATTTCTGGTGACGGACAATCCATTTAGCTGTGTCCATGAGTACATCTTCGTCAATGTCTATGAACGGACGAGCTTGAAGGAAACATCTCAATACAAAAGCTGATAACCTTGAGGAAAAGGTTCATCAAGTAAGTCAAAATTAGCCACGCATTTCAGCTTCCTCTGTTTCAGATGACGTAAGAATACTGTAAAGCATAAGGTGTTCTACACCAGCAGAGCAAAATGCTTGCCTCACCCAGATAACAAGTAGACTAAACTTAATCCACCAAAAAATGAAGATATGTCCTTCTTCCTAAAGATCATCCCTTCTGCAGCTATGTTTCAAAAATAAATACAGAGTATAGACTCTGAGTCTGCCAGCATAAGTGTATCTTTATTCAAATGTTGCTCTCCTGCCTTCTGCTACTAGACAGAAGTTATAGTTTACAAAGTAATGCAGTTATGAGTGTGATGTTAATTACCACCACTATCCCTGTAATGATATCCTTGAAACAGCCTTTGCTGTTTTATTATTAATTATTCCTCAACTCCCTTTTTTCCAAATGTGCATTCATGTAAATTGTCACTGCACTGTTTAAGTACTAGAGTTGCCAATACAGGTAAATAATCTTCATCATCCAGTCCATCACTATTAAGTCAAAGGCAAATCCTGCTGATGTCAATGAAAGCTGCCCACTGAATCCAGAAGAAAGTCTCATTCAGTGGCACAGTAACAGGGACAGAAGCATGTCCTGAAATCCGTAAGTACATCTAAACTGAACAAGGGTTAGCAGAACAAAGCGCGGGAACCTCTCTCTGTTATCTATCTGGCTTCCACAACTGTGCTCTGTATGCTTCCTGGAGTGGAACTCAGCTCTGAAAAGACTTTTTCAGCTGTGTTTACAGTCTCAATAAAAGGAAGTGTGACAGATGCAAGTAGAACAAACTTTTACGACCAGGAACTCTGTTCACCCCCTACAAAATGTCTCAGTCAGTCTTCGGCTTCCAGTACAAAGATAACTGATAATCTGATTGAAGCAGTGATGATCACATAGCCCTAAATGGTTTCTGTCAAGTGCAAGAATAACCAATTTAATTGTTATTCTTCATTCCTTTGAGGAAAGCAATAGAAAAAACTTTTAGACTAAACTATTTCCCTGGTTAAAATAATTCATCATTCCTTTTTTTTTTATTTTCCCAAAATTAAAAAGCCTTGCCCTAATAATGCCTTTGACAATATGTTATCCAGAAAGAAAGACCTTAGAGTTGGCCTAAACACCTAATGAAAACCAGGCAGAAGGCTAATACAGCTGGAAACTTTTACCAGCTTCACAAAAACTTTTCAGATGCAAGGAAAATATCTAAAATACTAAAATTCCACAATGATTCTGGCAGAACTACTCACCATGTGCTCCCAGAGGGATCCTCATTTCCAAAGGCACTAAAAGAGCCATCATCTCTCTGGAAAAGCAGCTCTCTTTGGTAGCCTGAAGTGGAAAAGTAGAGACAGGTATTGAACACTTTCCTCTCATGCGGATTCCAGCACAAACTGGATCTGAAACTGCTGATACGAACCAAGGCACTTCCTAAGGCTGAGAAGGGCACAACTCAAGATTGCATTTCTTAAAAAACCTCCTAAATAAACCTTCCTCATGCAGGAACACACAAAACCATGTAGAAAATGATGAGGAAGTGGGCAGCACAAAGAATCCATCTACAAAAGGAGAACCAGAAGCTCCTGTGGCTGCACCTAGGGGTTCCAGGAGCAGAGCAGTGAGACCAGACCAGAGATGCAGCTATAGCTCATTGCTCCATCATTTGAGAAGGAAGGACAAGCAAAAATTAAGTGTCTTCCAACTGGAAGGGCAAGGCTACAAATGCTGCTGGAAAACCAGGCCTTCTCTTCAGGTGGCTTTTGCCAAATCAGTAGTCTTGCTATCAGAAAAAGCAAGCTGGAAGAGGTTGCTCTAAAATGAATGAAAAATTTCAAAAGATCTGAAATCCTGAGAAGAACCATTTAAAATGTTATCCTAAGATTTTTTCAATATCCTGAACAAGTGCAGCTATCTCCTGACTGCAGGACATCCATAATAAAAAGGCCTCAAAGGCTCACTGGCTGCTCACAACCACCAGCAGCATTCTCACTTGTAGATGACTTCTGTACAGAACCAGTGCTCATTCATCTTAGAAATTAAGAGCTCTCTATGATATGCTACTCACTGTAGTTTCTGCTATCTAAAGTCTTTCTTCCCTTACATTTTGCCTGCCATTCGTGAATCCTGAATATTAAAAACATCTATTTATAGCATTCCATAATACATATTTTCTTTCCCTCCATTTTGTCTTTTCCCTTGGTTTGACTATTTTAGCTATTATAACTGAGAAAGTATATTTATTAATCAAATCTAATAGATACAGAAACAATACAGGATCAGACAGGCAAGAAGAAAACTCTGAGGCAACCATCAGTAAGTCCTTTACAAATGAATGAATTTACACAAATATGTCCCGTGTGGTTCATCCAACTATAACTGTAACTACAACCCTGAAATATGTTCCTTACTTTCACTGCTAAAGGATTATTCATCCTCTTCCATACCATCCTGACTGTAGATACACAGTGAGTGAACCATATCCCTAATTACTGAGGAACAAATGACCTGGTCCCTCAGTCTAAGTGCCTATATAAAATTCCTAGACATGGTTTCTCTGTAATAGAAGAGAATGAGAAATAAAGCTGTGAATCTACTACAGTATATCTGAGTACATTCCCATGTAACCCCAGTAGCAACAAATTTAGCTTTTGGGTCTTCTTTAGAAGAATTTGTAGTCAAAATTTTTGCTTTAATATAGGGGATTTATTATGTGCTTAGCATGACAGTGGATAATTACATCACTAAAACTGGTGAATCTTAAAGATACAGACATACTTGTCATCTCAGTTAATGATATCAAGTAAAGCACTCTTAGGTGGAAGGAAAAAAAAGGACTGATGAGTGGCATTTCTCCCCAGGAAAAGCAAAAGTCACTGTCAAAGTTTAAGCCTCCAAATAATGCTCTATAAGGAGCACAAACACATGCATATATCCAAATAGACTGCTTCCTCTTTAAAAGTATCTGACTGCAAGGCCTGATAATAAGGTCTTCTGCTTCTTTGCAGAACTGGCAGTATACAGCAGTAAGTATTATCATCCTGCTGGTAGTGTAAAGCACTAGACTACAGCTTTCAGCCTGCTGAGCAGCCCTTACACAGGCACAAATTCATCTCAGAACGTACGCTGGGGAGGGATCAGAGAGATGAGCAGAACCAGAGGGAGAGAGATCACTCAGCTATTTCCTACACTCTGTTTGCTTTGGTCTGGGTGCCAGCCCTGCTGCAGTCACGCAAGGGCTCCCACCAGGAGCGTATCCAATGCGGGAACGCACGCGGGAACGCCGGGGCGGGAAAGGCGAGCCACCGCACTCGGGCCAGCCCAACTCAACCACACGGGAAAAACGATCCCGCACATGTCAGCACACAACACTGCAAAGGCAGCAAATGAAGGGTCCTATCAGGAAGATGTCCACTGCTATTCTCAGAGGGTTGGCTGGAACCTAAGAGGTACAGGAGGCTCGCTGAAAAGAGCTCGCAAGGCTGGAAGAGGAATGTGTCAGGATGGAAAGGACTTCGGAAAGATGTGAAAGGATCTCACCTTTTAAACAGCCTGGAAATTCTGCTCAAAATCTTTACCTCTTCGGGTCTAACAACAAAGCTTTCAGACCAACCAGGTTTTTTTTCACTCCAGTAAAAGTGATTTAAAGATGGGATCTGTCATTACCACAATTAAGAAATGTGCTTAAAAGGCAACTTTTCTTTGGCTCTGCCTTTTTTCTAAGTAAATAAAGCTGCTAAAAGAAAGACCATATAGCAGTTTCTGCTAGCTATATGATCCCTTCTTCTCAAAAGCATTTAGCCAGAAATTAATTATATTTGCTTCAGATTCTGAGGTTGCTTTTTTAAATACTTGGTGAATTATGACATGTGAAATAGTCTGTTTTAAATTAACTTCATAGCAATCCTTTCAAAAACTGAGCCTATAAAAATTACATCTTAAGCTAAATTTCAACTTGAAGATTACACTTGAAAAAATAATCATTGCAACAACAGAACACAATTAATAAAATAAAGCAAAAAAAAACCACAACAGAATATTTTTTAGATTGTGGTTCTTTTCTATTTAAGGTTACAAATATTTCAGCATACTTATTGTTTCGACACCTGCAGTGTTAAAAATACATATCTCAATTCAAAGCCTCAGGAAGAAGTTAAGAACACAATACAATCTGTTTGTAAGTGACATTTAAAGCTGTAATTTCCATTTGTTTTGAAATAGCTTAAATAAATCCACTATTGGAAAACTTCAGAAAACTATGGAACCAAAGTTCAGTCTCGAAAGAGTGACAAATTGCTTACAAACTTCAGAGTAGCTGTTTACATAACACATCTCTTCCTCCCCACTGCACTTTTCAACTAAAGCATCTAGTGGAAGGGTTCAAAAAAAAAAAGAAAAAAAAGAAAGAAAAGGGGAAAAAAAAAAAAACCCACCAAACATTTAACGACTTTGACAGTTTGACTGAAAATTGGAATCCTGATGAAAGGATAATTTATTTTGAGCTGAGCCTTTTCCAAGGGAAATGTCAACAACTTTAAAAAATCAAACAAAAAAGACTTAGAGAGAGTAAACAAAAATTGAAAATGTCATCACAATGCCTTAGTAGGGGTGTAGCTCACATGGGGCTGGTGTCACTGCTCTCTGAGAACCAGGCTCAGCATGGAGACTGACACATGTCCCACATGGTGTGGAACACCACAGTTAGACACTGTCTGATCCAAAAGCCAGCGTGCAACTGTGGTCTCCAAACTTTGTGATGTTCTGGAGTATCTCCTGATTCAAGTATACAACAATCTCCAACTAAAATTTTCCAGCTTTTTATTTTTAGCACAAAGAACACTTCTGACCAAGTCTAAAATTTGTGTGGGCAAAAAAGGCAGCCATGAGATCAAATGCCACTCCTGGAGCTCTACAAGGACACGTCAGGTCAGGATGGTGTCACTGAAGATGTGACTATGGTTCACTCTGCTCACTGACTCATTTTAAACCTCTGTGCCTGAGGTAGAGATCAGAAATGTTTGCTCACATGTGGTTTTATCAAACATGAAGTAATAACCATCTAGGAAATCCATGTGAATTAGCTTCTAGAACGCATGTCTCCTCTGAAAAAATGCAACTATACAAAACCAACTATTTTTTTCTGAGAAAATTTGCTCTTGTAAACAAAATAATTTGCTTGTCTAATTCTATCAGCCCAGAATAAAGATGAGAAAAAAGAAAAAAAACCTGGTTTCTCTTCCAGTTCTCATGACACAAACTGAGTAATATTTCAAACACCAGATGCAGAGTCACAGAAATCTTTTTACTACGAAGAGTAAAAATCTAACATTTTTCTTTTATGCATACAGACCTTTTCTCATAAATGATACTGCTTTTGATCTGACATCCTCTCTCAGCTGCCTGGTTTTAATCAAATATTGCAAAATATAAACATTCGGAGCAAAATTGATCATGTTCTGTTCACCACAGCCATAAGGCATCTTTATCAATGATGATAAACCGTTGATAGAAGGTCCAAGTAAATCACCTGAAAGATGAAATTCAACCAAAATAAACTAAAGCTTATTGCAAATAAATGCATACCTCACACATAAAGGGTGGTATAATGTAAATTGGGAAAAAATACTATATATTCGGAATGTTTCTACTAAACACCACTAAGCAAGCAGAAAAGATACTTTATCTACTGATCAACTTTATGCCCACTGACACAGCTCCCTACAGACCTTTCCAACTGCAGAGTAATTTCAAACAGTTGCCATTAAAAAAAAACTAAACAAAAAACAACAAAAATCAAAATCACCAAACAAACAAAACCCCACATAACCAAAATCTATTTAATCCAGGAAAATGTTTTAATAGTGGTACATATTTGAAACTTAATTTATTTCTTCTCTCATCTACAGTTATCAAAGCATAAGTGTCACAGTAAACAACAATTAGACAGGTTATAGCTATCATTCTGCAGACAGCATAATTAGAACAGGATACTGGCAAAGTTTGCAGGACCTTCCTGACAAAATCCAACTCTCTTAACTCTAAAAATACCTTACAAGAACCATATTGTCATAAATTAAATAAATTAAAGGAATAAAACACTCTATCCATAAGGTCTCAGTGTGTTTAGCCTAATGCATGATGGTAAATTACCGTGACTCAATGGTTCAACCTAACTTATATTGCAGTTAATGAAAATTAATGCCAGAATTAATTTCTTAATGATAGAAACAGAGTAAGTTAATTCTTACCAACAGCAGTGACCTGCACTCTCTCACTGTCACTTACAACATCAGAAGGAAAAGTGAATTCCAAAGTTTTAGAAACTGTTTGTCGTTTGCTCCCAACCAAATCCAAAAGGACTGTCTCAGAATATGTCTGTTCCAATCCTTCAGCCTAAAAGATAAAGACAGAGATTTTGAGTATCCTTCTGTAGTTGATCCTGCCCTGAGCAGGAAGGTCATGCTACTTCCAAATTTAACCATTCTTTGGTTCTATGATCCTAAGCTTTTATTGTAGGATGAGATATACAAATGTCTACCATCTTCCACTGAAATGGAGCCTAACATGAACCAGACTTAGACATACAAAGCTAGGCAAGCCTTGTCAGTGTCTGGTTTACCAGAAAATCTGGAGGCTAAAATTCCATCTGTAGCAAAATACAGAAATGTTAATCTAAAATAGGCTTTGAATGAAAGCCAGATGTATGGCAAAATTGATTGCACTTATCCAAAACAGTCACCAGGTCCACTCTCCACAGGCTGTTAAATCAGCTGCAGCACCAGGGATTCAGTGATAGACAAATAGCTTTCACCTTGCTTTCAAGAAACATTGGACAAACTATCTGCAGTAGAACAGATCTATGTGTTCATTCCTGGAAGGAGATCTAAAGAATTTCAAAGGACTTTTAAAAAATTACTTTATAAGAAGTGTTTTCTACTTAAAACCACCTGACCCCAAACCAGCCATACAGAGCAAGGGGCAGACAAGTACATTGGTTTGCCTTTTGCTGCATTATGTTGCCTGTTTTCAGAAACAATTTACTTCAGGAACAAGCCAAGCTGCAGACTGTTTACCTTTACTAAAACTTTCTGGATAACAGCATCAGAAGCAGCAGATGATATTGCTGTCACTTTGATAGGAATCTCTCCCAGCTGTTTTGGCTTGATTGGGAATTGAACAGTTTTCCCATCTTCACTTGGTACAGATATAGATTGTTGATTTGCTGTAGCATTTATTTCATTGGATGTTAGAATAATTTCAAAAGCGTCATTCATATCCAGGATCACAGTAACCTGTAAATACAGTAATATTTGCATTAAAAAGTGTTAATTTTGAGAAGGTGCTTTCATAAGCTGCCATCTGTTTTGTGTACAGAGAAATAGGTCTGCCCACTAAAGAAAATATGCCAGCTCTTACAACAAAAGATACAGTCTTCACCAGTGATGAAAACCTTGCAATATCTAGTAACATTCAAAGAGATTGTTGTGTTACCTCAGCTTCTTCTTTCAAATAATTAAAGATGTTCACTTCCAAAATGAACTGCTCTCCTCTGACAATGGAGTATGGAAGGTTCAGGAAAATGAAAAAAGGCTGAAAAACTTCTAGCTGCAAAACAAAATCAGTCATGAGCCCTTACAATCAGAGACTAGAAAGAAAATTACTATACAACATGTCTTCCAAACACTTTTAAATTCAATGGCAGAATTGAATAGTAGAATTGAGTAGCTGTACTCTACTGCTGAGAGAATATATTACTGGAGGGCTGAAATGGAAGGCAAAGATGCTTCTGGTCATTTGGAGTGACAGAGAGATAAGAGCTGCTGACAGCTGTGACAGGGCAGTCCCAACAGAGGCAAGTGAATCAGGAATATGAGTATGTCATCTGGGAAGTTTGGAAGCTGTGATCTGTCCTGAGCTCTCATTAAGGTAATTAAATTGCTTTGAGTACACAAGTAATGGATTAATGACCTATCCTGCTGTCAATACACTAGTAACTAAATAACTGACTCAACCAAATTTTGTAACACAACACCACCTTACAATGTTTTTTATTTTTTAATTTATAAGATTAATCTTAGCATACATTCTTTAGTTATACTTCTAAAAATACATACTACATGAACTAAAATAAAAACTGCAGAAATATAGTGAGCAGTTTCTTTTATCTCTGAACAGAGGGTTTTGGAAGAAATCTTGGCTCTAAGAAGTCAATGGTAAGGTCTCATCAAGCTGAATGGGCTCAAAATTTCACTGTTTATGAACATCTATACAATAAGAATGGCTGAGCCATTATGTCCTTTATTATCAAAATGCCAACTAAAAATTATTTTAATTCAGTTTGCATGTAAAAACATCTTCCAAGTGTTTTGAGTTTCAGAAATAAAAATCCCTCCACTTTTTTTTTTTCTAGCTAGCAAGTATTTCAATGCTTTCTCTAAAAAAAAAGTTGCTTGCTAAAGCTCTCAGCGTCATAAACTTCATTAGATATTAACCATTAGACAAGTCCTGATGAAGATGTTTTTGGTTAGTTAATAGCAAGAATTTTCCCCATGTATCTATTTTCTTTGTCTTTTTTGTTTTACTTTTCTTTAAAACTGAAGTTTTACACTCAGGAATATGCCATTATATTACAATAAAATACAACTGAGTAAAATTACTGACACTCTGTGTAGGAGAAGACAAAATAAAACCATGATGCAAAGCAGTACATGACATAAAGCACACAGATGTCATTTATTTCTCCCATTACATTTTTCATGTCTTTCTTTTACTTGCCTCTCTGTATGGTACTGATTAACATGTTTCAGCCATATGGAACTCTAAGCACAACCTAAATGTCCCAACAATAGTGAAGTACTGAACAGTGCATGGGGGTGATTATAGCTAAATTATTATCTCAACATCTGTTCTACTTGGAGCATTCTCACATTTGATGATGAGAGGCCAAGTGTGTATTTCCATACAGTTTTAATCAGAAAACTATTCCTCTTTCTGTCCCATCTCTGCCAAGCCAAGGGAAAGAAACAGGAATCAAGATTCCAGTCTCAAAGGAGCCTTAGCCACAAAATCCAGATTGGGCTCCAAATTCTGTAGTGGAGTTCAGATCAGGATGTTCAAAGTACATGCTCTGTGTCTGGTATGGCAGCCAACTGTGAAATCTGGACCTAGATCTCAGTTTGGATGTCAAAAGTTGCCCCTCCCCAAGAATTTGAGGGCATGAGAACTTAAATGGGTAAGTTTGCTGTCTTTAAGCTATGCTTACACTAGTCCAGGAACCAAGATGGAAATCTACAGCCCACTACTACAGTCTCAACCCTTCTAAACTTAGGTATGGAAGTGGAATTGTCTCTGATAGGAACATAGTTTCTCTAGGATTTTTACATAATGAATGGACAGAGTATTCTGTGTACGTAAAATACTAGTGAAGTGAGATTTCAAGAATTAATTGCTATTTTAAATGGGCTAAACAACTCTCTAAGTAGTGGTTTCCTTAAATACAGAGTGATCCTAGGACAACTGCACTTGGGGATTTCAGGTTAGCGATATAATCTGAGGGCTGCTAAATTTAGCTTAAATTGCTAAACTCCTTGAACACTTGGAAGCCAGAAAAGAGCCTCAGGACACAGGAATTTGTGAGCAAGAAGACTCTCACCCCAAGGGTAGCTCTCAGTGTCCACTCTGCTCCTCAGGCTAAGTCATCCAAACTTAGCACCTCTCACAGGTCACAGAATAGTTGTGCTGGGAGCAACTTCTGGATGACATCTACTCCAAGCCCCTAGCAAGTTTACCTAGAGCAGGTTGTACCTGTGTTTACTCCAGGACTGCTTTTGACATATAAATTTAGTCTTAAATCAACTCTTCTGGAGTAAGCATTAGCCACAAGGGTTAGCAGAGCAGCAGACAAATGCCTCTCACATCCCAGCCACCTCTTCCCTGCCAGTCTGTGCAAACCTCACTGCATTACCAACTCATGGACTGCCCCCTGGGCAGAGCCAAGAAAACATGGAACACTGTTCCCAAATAGTCATTCCCCCTTTCTACACACAAAGATTCTGAAATGGGCACATCCTGGAAGGACTTTAACCAAAAAAACTGCTCCAACAGAAATAGGCATCCAAATATCTGTGTGGAGCCTTAGATATCCATATGAGCAGGAAGGAAAGGCAGGCACAGTATCACATGTGTCTTCAGTGATGTTATTTTCTTTACACAAACACACACAGCCTCTCAATCTCCTCATTGGTATAAGGAGAGCCCACCAACAACCTGCAGTGTACCAGCCCTGAAGGAGAACTCTGCAGTGAGATGGTACCTCCACGGGAGCAGTGGTCACTCCAAGCCCGCCGTTCTCAGAGATCACAAAAGCACTGGCTACCCAGGATGTGATGGTGTCAGGTACAATGGCATCCATTGTGGTTTCTGTGCCAGATCTGATGGCAGAAAGGGAGAGCAGACTTTCAAAACCATCCATTTACAGACATCAGTAAGTGGACACATATGTTTAAAATGTATGAAAAATTAAGTCCGAATTCCTGGAAAGAAAAGCTGCTCATTATCCATTTTTCTTTTTCTAGCCATTTAGAAATACTATGATGGGATCAAAATTATTTTAAAAATTTAAATTATTTTAAATTACATGAATTGAAGGTAATTACACTGGATCACATTACAAATAATCCACTTTTATAGGTTCTTTAAAACAATCCCAGATGATGGTTGCTTCCTGAAATTCTGAGCTGTAAAAGAATACAAGATTTGTGCTTCACGACACAGGTCAGATTGCACCATCATTTGACAGTTTGATCTAGTCCCTAAATTAGGTGCAGGTAGCAATAGATTTGCCTTTCTGGGCTAATCATCATCTAATATACCGTAGAGAAAAAAGGAAGGTCTCCTTATCCATTGATCTCCCCCTTTGTAAAAATAAGAGTTTATTTCTTTTGTCTCCAGGACTTTTATCTAGCTTCTGTTGAAACTCCTAGGCCTTCAGTCAGGCATAATAATCCTCTCTTGTGCAGTTGTACAACTCATTTTTTTGATCTCCAATGTCACTTATGGCCTCTAGGTGGTAGCAGAAGATAAATCTATTTTTTTAAGCAGTGTTTTTCAGCACTGGCACAGAATGCTACTGAAAGCTTAAAAAAACAAAACAAAACAAAAACAAAACAAAACAAAACAAAACAAAACAAAAAAAAAAAAAAAAAAAAAAAAAAAAAAAAACACAAACTGGCAAGTGCAAATTGGTTTCCTTTTGCTTCTAATTTATACCTCATTTCAGTGTCGACCCAAAGCCAAGTCTCTGGAAAATGTGTCCTCACATAGAGATTGCTGAAATCAGGAGGTCCATTTTTAGATACTGGCATATCCTCACCAAAACCATCTTCTAGAGGTATCACTCCACCATCTACAAAATAAAGAATACTGTCCTACCTCCAAATATCTATATTTATAAAACTCAAATACAATTAAGAAAAGTCAAATTAATATATTGTTTGGAGCCTAATCCATAGCTTTTTTACGTATGATAAGACTCTGGGACACTAGGAACTTTTTTATTTTAAGAATAAAAAAAGTTTCACAAAAATTTCTACTCAAATGGCCTCTGTGGAGTGCTGATGAAACTGGAGCAATTTGGCTACACATAATAAACCCCGGCAATATATATCAACTGGAGCTGCAAACGAAAACTCCACTAATCCTCAGGTTTTTAAGGGGTAATGTCACTGCAGTGAAAAAGGAAAATTTCAGAAATGTTGATTGAATTAATTCTGTATGTCTTGAACCTTTGAAATGGTAATTATTTTCAAGGCTGGATGCAACCTGTATGCAGCACAGCAAGAAGATATAATAGGGGCCCTATCCCATGGATCTCCTTCCCCACTCAGTAAATTAGATTTGGCTACATTTGTTGTATTACTTACAAAGAAAATGTTCCTTATCCTCCTCAAGAACTGCATCAGTTGATACCCAAAGGCTGCATTTCTGGATAAAATTTATACAGCATATCTCAATACAGGACATTCAGGACATCAACAGTGCTTATCTATCTTTGTTTTCTCCTTTTTCTTTTTAGATAAATAAAGTCAAAAAGCAAGCATAAAACTTAAGCAAATAATATACAGGAACCTAAAAAACTGAGAGGATATGAATCTGAATATTGCCATAATGATTGAAAACTTTTCAAATTGAAGACTATATCAAGCATAAAGCAACATGTATTTATAGAAATATAAATATATTCCTTGGCATTCAGAGTATTACATATTCACAAAATTCACAATTCAAAACTCATATAAGCCATGAAAACATTACATTGTCCATAGTTGCAAAAGTTAGAGTTCACCTTTTCCTAGTCAGTGATGTGCAAATCATTAAGTAGCAAAAAAACCAACAGCCTAGAATTATGAAGAAAAAAAAGTACCTGAAATACACCATAAGAACCTCTGACCAGGGGGAAATACTGCACAGTGCTGTATAAATTGAGCTCATGGAGGACCTAAGGAAAAAAAAACAGAATCATCCAAAAACTGAATGCCAACTCAGAGTTTTAACTTTCACTGTTGCTAATTCATACAGCTATACCACAAGCTGTAGGTTGCTTAGCTGTCATGTCAAAGGGAAAATAATCTGTGACAGAATGCAGCAGGTTAAGCTGCAGTGCTTTTATGATTAATGGAAGAGTGACCAAGCCTGGAATAGAGCCTACAACCCATTGATATTTTATGGCACTTAGGCTATGTCCTTTGAGATCTTTAGAAATTATATATATATTGTAAGCTCTTTCAAACTGTAGACACAATAGAGCTTCTGCAAGGAAAGGCAATTTAAACATATTAATAATTTATTCTGCCCTCCCAGGAAAAAACAATATTATTAATTTTAAATAGCACAAAGCACAAATCATTAGGGCTTTTTCTGACTTCTTTGTCTTTTCTCAGAGAAGAAACTGCTAAGTCTTAACAATTTATCAAATCAAGAACAATAAAGTATTGATTAGAATTGGAAATGTTGTGCCAATTACCTTTTAAGCCTTACAGTGTCTGCCACTCATGTGACTTGCAAAAGGAAAAAAAATTGCATAATTACAGGCTAAAAATCATACTCAAAGAACTTTACTTGTTCAGCATATAATCTGTAACATTTCCACACACATGCATCTTTCATACACACAATAATGACAACTTTCTTTTCCCATATACTTACAGATTCTTCTGTTATGTCACTACTTTCTCCCAGAAGCTTTGCACTTTTATCAACAACTGAAAGTCCAATTACTGATCCTGGCTCTGTTGTACTGATTTTAAGAGAGACTTTCTCAGATGGCTTGGCCTTATCTTTGTTCCAAGAGATTTTAATCTAGAAAAAAAGTGAAACACAGCACCGATCTAAATTCTACAGTGATATTTACAGCTGTTAACAACTCATAGGAAGTAGGGGTTTTTAGATTATTTGGCTATAGTTAAGACCCTGGATTTGCTTTTCCTAGAACCTTTGGGATACTGGGGACCTCTGGGAGTCTTTTTCCTAGGATTTTAGGTAACTTGGATAAATCACGAGGCAAATGGAGGCAAATGAGGCAAAGTGTTAAAAGTCTCCAGAGGAGAAAAAGAATTTGAACCTGTCCAGCCTTTGGATGGTTTCACCTATAAAAAGTTATAGATGTTTCTATTTGCCTAAAGGACCAAATCTCATCCTGGTAAGCAAGTTGGAAAAATCAATTCATTGATGCAATAGGCATTTTCCCACTCTTCTTCAAACTTTTTTGAGTTAAGGTATGGATAGTCACATGAAACACAAACACTGGGCACAATGTGACCAGTGCCTGGCTAGAACAAGGTCTTTTTAAACTTTTACAATTCTACCCTCAGAGCCCTTATGATACCTTGTCACTGTATATGTCAGAGTAACCTTGGTCAGTAATTGACCAAACCACTAAAAACAAAGGAGATGCTGTGCATCTGTTTATGTGGAAAACACAGCACCAGAGAAAGGACTTTCAAATATATAAAAACTGGACCCTAACTGCACTGGTATTATCAAAAATCTTTCCAATGACTTGCACAAATCTCAGATTAGATCCTCAATGAAAAAGGTTTTACATTTACAATTGTATGATCTTAAATACAGTTTACAAAAAACAAAAGCATGGTCTCAGACAAGTTCAATACAACCACCTTGTCATCCAAAGCAGGCTGGATGGGGACAGTGAGAGCATCATTTACAACCACTCCAAGCTCATCTACATAGAATACAAGTATAGATATCAAAGGAGCCCAGGAATTATCTGCTGTTAAAGTGAATGTTCTTGTAGACTTTGTGCCAGAATCCATAATTTGTTCCTTAGATAATACCTGAAAGAGAAAAAAATCAAACACCCAAAATGTTGGTATCCTCAATATGTCATAAGCTCAGGAATTCATTCAACAAGCACCTGCTAAAGAAGAGACGCATAGCTGTGATTCATTTTTTTTTTTTTTACTAACTGGTAGACCAGTTCTGTGAAAATGAACATAGTAGCTGATGTAATATTTAAATAATAGATTTTTTCCTGTGTTTTAATTCCTGTATCACTATGGACAAGTAAAGAACTACAACAAGTACACACATATGGTATCAGAACATAAGAATACAATAGTAATAGGGTTGGCTCATATGGGTTATCTGTACCAGCATTTGAGTTTGGATCAGGCATATAGTTTTAAAAGCAAACCTCCAAAACACCCCTACTTAGAACACTTTACTCACGGAGAGTGTGAACTGTGGTCTAGTAATGAGCTCCAGTTAAAAGCAGGCATTCATTTTAACAGATCAGATTAGAGCTAGTCTGAAGCTACCCCCAATACCTAAATTTCAGGTCCACAGCATCAATTTTTTCACTCTAAATTTGTTCCTACTGGATCATACATTTACTAATGAAAACAGAGAGATGAAGGGTAGTAACCTGCCTTTGGTTGTATGGACCTAATTAATTCTAAACCTTCTACAGAGTGTTTCTATTTTAGAAAATACATATGAATGCCCAAATTTTACATGGTTTTCCTAATTCAGTTTACTGTTAAAGTCTGTGAAAGAAAAAGAATCCTAGCTACCATGGTCACTAAGATGCAGACTGTGAACAAGACAGACAGGATGGGAAACTTTTGATAGTATACCTAATAAATCTTTCAGATCCTTCAAGATACAGTAGAGCACCAGAGAAATTAAGCCACTGCCCAAGACATTTATTTTCAAATGCTTCCCATTAATCTCCCTTGTTAACAACACTCCTCTGTCCACTCAACCATCTGTTTCCTCAGCAGGCAGCTCTTGTCACCCTGTACCCACAGGCTCAGCCTGACAATCCTGAATCTGCACACAGATTCCACCAGACCCCTGCTTCCATCTGCATCTGCAGGACTGCTGACAAAGCCACAGACTGGGCTGCTCCTGGACATACTTGTGCCTTCTCCCATTGCAGATGCTCTACACAGTCAGAAGCAGTACTGCTCTCACAATTGTGCCTTGTCTCACATCTGCAAGCAGGGATAAGCAAGTACCCACACCAGAGAAGCACTTTTTCCAGAAACATTTCCTTGCAGTGCCGGGACATTCCTCCTAGGTAGAATAATAGAGTTCTCTTTCAAAAAGGACCATCCCAGTGGAAAGGAAGTTATTGGGCCTCCTCCTCCACAAAGCACAATTTTAAAGTGCTGAATCTCTCAAATGTTTAATTACATTTCACACACTGGAGTGTTTCTGAAGTTGCTAAAAGTCATCTTGGATTGTCCCCATATGTAAAGCTTGTAACTTACCAGATAGTGATACTCTTTCACTGGCTTGTTGCTTGCAATGCTCAGCTCAAAAGGCTTCCCAGCCTAGAAAAAGCACGATTCATATGGATAAGTAGGGAAAAACCATGAGTAACGTGGTTTTTATCATGGCAAGTTTTGTGTCAGACTGTACCTTTATATCCTGGCTCTTTGTTTTAAGCTGGAGATAAGTCTGACTGGGGGAGCTGAACACATCATAAACACCTATGTCAGTCTTACTGCTGAGGAACTCTGCCTGTGAGACAGTGCAAAAAATCCTCTTAATAAAACAGCAAAATCTGTGATGTCCATATATGTAGTACAGTTTACAAGAGCATGGTAGTCTTAGCAAAAGTCCACTTTATGCTTTGGGTATCTGGGTTTTTTTCCTTTGATATCATGGTGCAATTATTAAATCCCATTTGACAGGATCTCGCACTTTCTTTCCAGTTGTAACATGAAGTAAGAAAAATAACAATAGGTGACATGTCAGCTGTTGCAGATAGCAGGACAGCATATCAGGGATCCCAGCCCACACAATTCAGTTTGTCAATACTATAAAGCAATATGTTACAAAGCAGTACCTGAACTCTCAGAGTTTTTGTATCAGACAGGATTGGAAACTCAACATCAATTACTCCATTTTCTGGAACTGTGTAGTTCAGGACATGGACTGTCAGATTTCTCTCCTCTGTTGCCTCATTTTCCAGGTGAGAAAGTGAAGAGTGATGGAAAAGCAGGTCTGACTGTTGTGCAGTGATTGTTACAAGATTATGCCTCTCTTCAGCTGTCAGCTGGCTACTATCAGAACGTGACACCTTTAGCTAAATAAAAAGAAACAAAACACTTATCAAACCCACAAAAAGGGTAAAACTAAAATGCTCAATACATAGCATGTGACAATATATTTGCACTCACAGCATATTAAAAAAAAAAAAATGCATCTTCAGATTTCTCACACATCAATAGTTTTATTTCTGTTCCCTACTAAGCACTGCAAGTAGGCAAGTCAGGCAAGAACAAAATTGTTCATAACTCCAGGGAATAAAAAAGAGTAAAAGCAAAGGAGATGGAACTGAAAGGAGATGTTGCATTTCAGCTCTCCCAATTACTCTTCTAGTTGAAAATGTTTGTGTCTTAGGTAAACTATACGTACCCTATCTACAGTCTGAATACTTAACTTTATCACTTGCATTTCACCACCACAGGAAAGGGTAACCTAACATTTATATCATGTGGGAAAATGAGTCAGATTAGCAGAGATGGTGCTGAGTCAGATGTGTTTATGAACTCATGAAATGAGTTGAAGACTGAAACCAGGCCCAAAATTGACAGTATGCAACTTACATCAATCAGCACTACAACTTACAACCTTTATGCCCACATTCAAGCAGATTTTCATCCAGTAAAATCATTCATATTCTGCATTATACACTACCAAAAAAAAAAACCCCAACTTTTATATCTAAAAGCACTGATGTTTCCCTTTTCTTTTTCAGTCCATAGGTGTCAGTACATTACCTCTCCTTCACAGTCACTATTTTCCTGTTCTCTCTCTGAAGAGCATATGCTCTTCATGTAAGATCTCCACTTTTTAGTAACAGCAGCAGCTGTTCACTGACACTTCTTTGGGACCACAACTGATACTTCCCTGTCTGCCAGCTGCAAGAATTGCCAGATGCCTCAGCTATCTCTCACTCAGCTCATCTTTGGAAGAGGAGAAAAAAACAAGTGGATTCAAACTGGGATGCTGGCAAAGAAAATGGAAAGCACAAAACCCAAAAGCCCAAATGATCAGGCTAGCATAAAGTTACCAATCTACTCTCAGCCTAAATCACTGCTATTTAGGTCTCATTTCTATACAGTAAAGGCTCAAGAGCTCTACAATTTATCCCCCTTTTCAAGAAAAATGCAGTGATACACTATGAAACCTCTGCAAAATGTAGAAATACTGACTGCAGAGGAGGGACAAAATGAAGAACATTAAATATTTCTGTGAGTGGACTGCAGCTGGCATGAAAAAGGATAGAAGGCAGAAACAACACTTTCACTTGAAAGCAATGTGGTTTGATGAGTTTTAACTGAATTATGTGAAAACTGCTTAAATATACAAAATTCACTATAGAAAGTATATATTTGTGTGTGTATGTAAATATATATATATATACATAGTTAGACATACGAATACTATAAAGAGGTTTGAAACTTAATAACTAATCTGTTGTTTCAAAGCACAGTCAAAAAAAAAAACAGCTAGGGAAGATTTATCTTCCATAAGAATGCTCACAAACTATGCAAAAATATATCCTGCCAAGACTACAGCAGTCCCTGCCACTTTACCCTTTTCTAGAGCAAATGCTTCCAAGTTTAGTAGTTGCTGATACATATTGTGAAAAAAAGGGAATTTGAAAACAAATCTGTAAATTACATTTAAAAATCCAATGCAAACTTTGTTATCTAAGTACAGAGGAGAAGTCACATATGTTTATCCACAAATGATAATCAAACAAAAGAACTTACAGTAGCTATGAAGTTCAGAGAAGGCTTTATAACTCTAGTGTAGTCCAGAAATTCAATAAAATAGTCACTTTGCTTTGGAAATATGATGGTACTTGAATTTTGGGAGATTCCTGTTGAATAATTGCATGCATTTAGACAACATGTATTTAACACATATATTACTTTAGCAGCAATACAATTTACTGCCCATGACTTTGAAACAATTCTACATCTTTTTCACCATTCCCACTCCTATCATTCTTCATCCTTCCAGCTGAGCACCAGTACAAAGGTGGTATATGTACTGGTACTGCCTGGCACAATGCAATATACCTCATAGGGCTCCACTCACAAAGACTATGACAAAATGACACAAGGAAGGAACTTATTAAAACCCAAATCAGCCAGCTTCACCTTGCTGGGGTTTCTACACAAAGTCTGTAACAAAACCTAGTTTCTGGGGCAGGCAGAAATTTTGCACACATGATTTTTTTTTCTGCAGCGGAACATGAACTCACAAAAAACCCTCAGTTTGCAGATCAGTCCCTCTAGAAAAGGCTAGACTGTGGACAACCGAAGACCAGGGAACTCTTTCTACTAATGTGGCTTACAAATATGCAATGTCAAGTAAGTTTAACATTAAATTTAAGTTTGTAAAATTCAGGCTAATGCTAGCAATTCTTTATGCCTGCTCTTCTCATCAACAATGATCAGCCACTGACCTTAAGCTCCTATGTGTTTCTTGGTTATTTAGTAAATCATTTAGCATAGAACTTCATTCAACCAAGTTAACAGTTGGTTAAACTACTAAATTTCTAGGCAAGCAACATTTGATATTTGAATAATATATTTGAATGTGGATGGTTTGTGCTGACATCAGCACATGATACTTTCCTAGAGCTCCAACCTCTTGCACACAGCAGTAAGGGCCTCTGGAATTCTGTCAGAAGACCTCACACAGGCACGCACCTGTGAGTGACTCGGTCACCACCGCGATCATTTCTATCGGCTCCGTGTACTCGCTGTCCCCTTGCTGCCACGACTGCTCAGCATTCAAGTTTTGCAACATAAGCTTGTTACAGGTCACATTCACAGATCCGTTTATCTGCAACATAGGAAAAAAATCACTGTTGAGCCAGAAAAGCCAAGGACACCTTTCTGTCTACAGTAGCTTTTTTCTGTTTAAGACCTCTAGCTCCCTCCACATACAAGTTTCGGAGTGCGAACACCAGAAAATTATGAATGCTGACCCTTTATTTTTTTGCAATCTGCAACAATTTTTATTAAATCCAGTAGAACTTCACTACTTTTTAGAGGCAACAATGCTTTATGGAAAAAGTTACTTTTTTTTTTTTTCTAATTTCTAGAATTATCCACTTCTACATGGCCAGTGCAGTGGTACCTAAGCTTTACAGGAAAATACAATGAACAAGTTCCTGCCTGAGGATATGAGTATACCCTATTCAGCATCTGAGCTCAGAATTTCTGCAGACTAAGTGCTGCTGAAGGCACTGAAGTCAGACAGTGGCTGAAGTCAACAAACAGAAAATTACAGTCACTTCATGTAGCAAAAATCTAACCTTTTTTAAACACAGTCCACATCTCAAAAGTAAAATGATTTTGCAAAGAGAACACAATGAATCTATCACCTCTTTTAAGCCTTCAGATTGTAACTGTGTGTCTTTTTAAATTTCATGCTTCAGGTTACAGTTAGTGCAGTAGCTCAAATGTAATTGCTGGCAATTAGGAGGTAAAATGCTTTGGTTTCTACCATACTAGAGCTCCACCTAATCAATTGGAGTGCTCTCCTCTGGCCTTGTGAAACAGAGCTCAGTGTTTAGGGGCAGACATAGGGCCAGGGAGCATTCCTGAGCATGGGTCCTCCAGCACCTGTTGCAATTCATGGAAAAATTTTCTACCTGGTCAGCTGGTACTCTCCAAAATAACTTCCAGGCACAAGTAAAGGGAGCACAGGTGCCAAATATCATTCCCAACAAGCAGTCTAAATGTAGATGCTTTAGGCTGGAAATTAGAGAGAGTTTAATGCTCTCCAGCTGAACTCAGCACTCAGGAATGGTTCCAAGTGTCATTTAACCCACAACAGGACACAGACTTAAAGAAACTACTAAGAGATGACTCACCTCCATTGTTGTTGTTATATTTCTCTTGTTTGTCCAGTAAGAAACAGAAAGGCAAGTGACTGTTACAGTTCCCTTTACTGGCTTTCCATAGGTGTACCTGAAACACATCAGGCAAAGTCAAACAACACACCACCCTCCAGGACCTGGGCTCCTGAAGAGCTCTCAAAGCAAAAGATCCTGCTAAAATATTATTCTCTGGCCTCAAACATGCATAGAACACATTTCTGCTTTGAAACATGGAGTCTGCCATACTGAGACCAGTTTATCAACACTAAAGCTGGAAGCCCAAAACCTGGAGAAGATATACAGTGCTGCTCCTTCCACTGCACAAGCTCTACAAACTTATTAAAATTATTATGGGCTGTATGATGTACAAAAGTTAACTATACTAAGCTAAAAGCAAGTTATTGAACAGAACACTGATGTAGCATCATAACTAGTATGCAGTAGAGTTAAAATGGGATGTGGGAAGTGTAAGTATTTTGCTTACCAAATATTGTTAACACAAAATGAGATATCCCCAGATATTTGGTAACAATTATTACTACTTATTTATTAATCACAGTGTCAAGAAATCAGTGCAAACAATGTCCAGCTGTGGCAAATCTGAAAAATGTAACATACTCCCTTCTTAGGATGACAGCAGCAACCTGCAGTCACTAAGCAGCAAGAAAATTTTGTATAAATGTTTTCAAGTCACACTTAAGAGAAATCATTACATTGTCAGATTGAGACAGAGAAACAAAAGTGGGGAAGAGCAACATGGGGACAGACAGAACACCTAAAATCATTCTACTCCTCAGCAGTAATACATGCAGGTGTGGTAACTTTAAAGTACTTTAAATCATTATGCATCTGCTTAAGTAATATCAAAGCTGAAAAGCAGACAGAAAGAAAAATCAAACAGCATAGTTACAGGAATAACTCTGACAGCACTGTCTTGCATTTGAACTCCATCTAAGCAGACCTAATTACAGTAATAAGCTGCCATTAACCTTAAAATTATACTGCCATTGGGCAGCATCCCTGTACTTAACTTGATCTAATAATACTCTAGAGAAGAAAATGGGGTTTATGACATCTACAAGTTGTATAAAGAGGCATTATGTCTATAGAAACAGCCACCAGGAATGAAGTCATTCTCTATAAATAATTACGATGCATCGGTAAAACTTTGTCACTGCTGGGATTCAACCTCGGATGGTTCACTGGTGTCTAAGTATGAATTTATTGCAGCAAACAGGTACACTTTCAAACACCCTATGAGTACATCAGATGAAAGAGTCAAGTGTCCTGGGGAAGAGCAAAACAGCTTAAGAAACCAAATATTAGCTGCATATAATGGATTCCCAAAGCAAAGTAGAATGGGGGGAAAAAGCAAGGAAAACTTTTTTTACATTTCCCCTTAGGAGATTCACAGAATGGTTTGAGATGGAAGGGACCTTAAGGGTCATATAGTTCTAACCCCCTTGCCACGTACAGGGATGCCACCCACCAGATCAGGTTTCTCAGGGCCCCATCCAACCTGGCATTGATACTTTATAATATCGGGTTGCATGGACACTACAGAATTAAGTGTTTTCTCAAAGTCCAAACATAATTTAAATAGCTTGCTAAACAATTATTTCTGCATTTCACTTGTAAACAGAGTGCTTCTTCAGAAGGAATGTTTTTAAGGCATTAGATAACCCACAAAAGACCCTTTATTTTGGTCTTCTTGGATGGATCTATCAGGTAGCTCTATCTGGCTCTCGTGTTCAAAAATAAAATTAATTTATATCTGAGATTAATGTGCAGTAATTTTTTTGTCTACACATTTGCTCAGCTGAAAAGTAAGTATTATTTACACAGGAGTCTACACTGAAGCCTCTTCTGAATTTTTTCAAGAGCTTTTAATTCTTTACCTATTTACAGCTATAGGTATTTTGGTATGAGAAACCTGTACTTGAAATCCACAATGCTGATTTATTGGAACAAGGAGGATGTTCATTGAAGTTTGCAACTTACTAGAAGTCTGAAAATTTACTGAATCTTGTTACAACAAAATCTAGTAGCTAGAAACAGATACTAGCCAACTAATTTTAATAGATGGGGCTTTATTAGCATTCTAAATACAAGTTTTTTAAGAGTGAGGGTGACAACAGTACCAGTGATTTACTTACTTTGCAGTGACAACACCAGCTACATCTTCATCTCTCAAAGAGTAGTATAAGGGTGTTGTTATCATGACATCAAATTTTGGTAAAACTAAAATTAAAAAATTACAAGTAGTATTAAATTCACAGAAGGAATATCTGTTTTTTTTTAAGTAACAAGAATAGAACATGTAATTTGATAAAGACTAAGTCTTAAGTTTCTTAAGTTTCCTAATATAAGGCAAGATATATTTTTGACCCAATCCCCAAACTACAACTTTTTGTTGAAAGGAGAAAAAAAGCATCATAAAAACAGCCTGCATATAAGCTTGTAAGTCTGAAATAGAAAACATTTAGCCTATTCAGCCTTTACAGAATCATCAGCAAGCTTCACAACCAGATATTGTACAGATATTTTGGGATTGTTAAAACTACCAGAGTAAACAGGGCAGCTGATAAGGTGGTATTTTTTGTCAGTCTCAGAAAATCCAAAGATCTGGAAATTAAACTTTCTGTGAGTATTTAAAATGTTCATGGCAGACAAGGGAAGCTAGTATAAATTATTGGAAAATCACTACTGATTTTGGTCACTACTAAATAACACTTACCATATTCCATCACTTTAAATCTTTGATAATGAACTTGACCCTATTGAAAAAAATTCATATGAGAAAATACATATAATTGTGATTAGATTAGTAAGTTTAACATACCTTCTTGGCCAAATCCCACCCATATTCAAGTTAAACTACAATTTCTGACATGATGTGATTTTAAATCAAGGCTCAATCACTATCAGCTGTTGTAGAGACTTGCAGCATACATTTGCAAAAGAGAAGGACACAAAACTTCATGTGAAGCAGACTAAGTATTTACCACCAACAGCTTGTGCAGCTTCCAGTCTGCAGACATCTACATATGCCTGCTTTCTGTACTGAAAAGATGGAATACCTGAGCTAGCTAGCATAAAACTACCTAGCACAAGTAGTCACAGTCATCATGATAAACCATGACTGACATACCAGCACCACCCTTGCTAGCACATTTTAAATTAACTTCTACAAACAAGAAGCTCCTACAGTGTCTATCTAGTGGACAAGAGTACTTCAAAACCTTGTACAATCTTATGATTCTACATTTGCTCAAAAGGTGGCTGCAGTTTTGTTACAGTCTACAGCCATACTTACTTCAGCAGAGATACCCTTGTGCTCTATCTTCTCGTCACAGCTATTTGTTACTTAAAATCAAGGAAAGAAATAAAAAAAAACCAACCTACATAGTGTGCTGTTACTTATGTTCTCTTCTATTTTCCTATTTTTCTAAATTTTTCACTTATTTCCTAATTTCCTTCAGGAGGGAAAAGAAGAATTAATATGGATAACCAATTGTCAGGCGCCATCAAGATGTACCAGACAGGAATCATTGTTTCTAGCCAGAGAAATAAACGAAGAACTCTCAAGGTAAAAACCCTAGGACCAGGACATAAACTGGAAACAATTTTAAACTTTTGTTACCTGATCAACAACTTTGCAAGTTAAGCATCTCAGACCAAGCCCTTTGTATTTCTGTATTTACACATTTCCTAGCAAAATTCCCCTATCAAAGTAAAAATCAGATTGCTGCCAATTTCATTATTAAGTCACTTATCACCAAAACAACTATATTTATATTCCTGGGTTTGAAAATATACATGCAGAATCAGCTATTTTCACAACATCTGGGCAAATCATAATATTTACAACACAAAATGCTACAGCATTGACATGCATAAATCAGTCCACAATCAGATTACTATCAGGTAGTCTGAGGAACATGTATCTTAGGGAAATGACCTGTAGTGAATTAATCTCACATCTTGTTCCATGTACAGCTTTTATTTCCAATACTAAGTATATATGTGACCCTTGCCATGCCATGGAGCAAACCCTGAACAAAGTGTTACCCCAGATAGCATGGTTAAAAAGCATCTGCCTTGGAAATAAAATATTGTTTCCCATTATCTTAGAAATAAAAATAAATTTTTTTGAAAGTACAATTAAAAACTAAGATAACTGTAAGTAGTAGAAAACAGAGATCACAGTGAGACTAGTACTCCTGGCTGCATCTTCTCTAAAATGACATATTTTGTGACAGAAATCAAGCCTTACTTTGTCATCTTGATGATGTAAATACCAAGCCAGGTTTTCCACTAACACGTTTTTTAGCCAAGCTGGTCAGAAGTAGGACAAGTAACAGCACTACAACCACTCTATCATTTTAGTCCTCTCTGGCAAATATTGTTCAAGTAGAATGAAGTGGAATTTGTTAAACCAGTTTCCAGGAATAGTGGCTTTTGAGACAAGCAGTTAGTCAGTTAGTTATATATGCACAACCCAAGAGATATTTTAGGGGTTTTCTTTAAGACAGGAAAACAACACCATGCCTATTCCATTTTTTCCAGAGCTGTTTTATTCTAGTACAGGTTTTGTCTTGCATGCCTTCTCCTGCTTCTTAAGTACACTCACCCTTCCAGACTAACAACATTTTGCTCTAAATCAGCATTTCTTAAACTGCAGAACACCTACTGCATTCTGTCCTGATCACCCACAGTAAGAAAAGTGCCAAAAAGAGATCCATGTAAGTGTCCTGGGATGATGAGGATGAGCCTTTCTGCAGAGGAGCCTTAGATGCTGTGTATCCTGACATCCAATAATTCCTAACAACTACAGTCTAGATTCTGCTCTGCTGTGATGAACCACCCTGTTTTTATTCACTGGGTCTGATCCAACAAAAGTGAGGTCCCAGGAGCTGCTCCCCAGATATTTTTTTTTTCTTCTTTGGCAACTGAAAGTCCCTGAAATTAATCTGGGTCCATTTTCTTATTTGCTTCTGACATTGACATGCATCACTGTTAGAGCATTAGGAAAGGCTCTGGGTGTGGCCCAGGGCTTTGCCCTGGAGAAGCACAGTGCTGGCACTGGCTGCATTCCTGGGGCTACCTCATTGTCTCACAGGCCCTGTCAGGAGCACTCTTCCACCTTGGCTTTGCAGCTAAATAAAACAGATTTTTGTCTAGACAGAACTAACACAAGCACTTCATGATCACTTCCATGCTTTGTTTGCACATGTAAGAGACAAACTCCAAAATGAAATTCTGTTCAAATTCAGTCTCCAGAAAATAGTCACAGTCCCACCAGTGTCACCATTATTTACACTAGCAGATCCTCATGGAATATCTGTGCACATTTGCAAATTTCTGAATACTCAGGCGATGCCAAAGACTTTATGTACGGTCTGATTTTGAAGAAGTGTGACACATTTTTAAGCAATTATATATACAACATTAAACTTAACACATCAAATGTGAAATCCATAACTGACCTAGCAGTAAAACATGACAGAATTCACTGTGGATACACTGCAACATATATTAAACCTCAAAAGCTAAAAAAATTCAACATGTAAAGTTGAAATGTAAAATCATTCCCAGTTGATTCTGAAAGTTTGTTTTACAGTTAAAGCTTTAAAAAAATGTAATACTCTTAAAAATATTTTGGAAAGCCCTTGTTGCACCTGAAACATTACTACTCTTCAATATTTTATCATAAATTTATACATAACAACTTCCACAAATTAAATTACAAAATGCTGTTTAAACTAGAAACAACTTCTGGTTGGACATGCATGCTACTAAATCTCAGCAACTAGAAGTCTTTCAGCAACAGGAAATATAAGATATCCAACTAAAATACAAGGTAGAGACTTGGAAACCAGACTGCAATTACTCTGTCTTGAGTTTTCCTGGAACAGCTGTACTAACACCTGAACTTTTATTAAAATACTACAGGATGTTTAACAGCAGCAAGCAGCCAAAACCTGATTTAAAACAGGATTCAGAGGCAGCACTTCCAAAAATCAAGACTCAGTACACTTGGAAAATTATCTTTAATCACAAGAAGGGAAATGTTATTTAATCACTTAACCATTCTTTAAAGACAAGAAGGAAATCTGAGAAAGAAAGGCTGGATATTTAACTAGAAAGTTCAGGTCATGGCATCTAAGTTCTCAGTGACCTCTGCTATCAGGAAGACTGGTGAATCTATGCAACTTAATATATGACACAATTAATCCTATACCTACCTTGAACAGCAGAACTGCTGCAGAAGAGAGAGGAATATCCAGCTAATAGCTAGGAATATCCACTAGGAGTGGATAGTCACTCACTAGCTTTCACTGAACACCAACTAAATCTCCACTATATCACCAACACAGAGACCCCTATACACCTTAATATTCAAACTGAATCCCCTCCCATATGATTTTGTATTTCACAGCATATACTCCCTTGCAACCAAGAGAATAGAGTTTCCCATAAGAAAAGTTCCTTTCCTTTATTTCACAAGGTGTCTCACAGCTTTCATTTATAAAATGGTTGACACATTATCAGAAAAATAAGTCTGTGAGACAATTCACTGGGCAGACCTAATCTAATAGTGTGAATATTGCAATATAATTTAATGTATCTTGCATATGATACCCTTATCCAATGAAGATGCTGTGTAGGCACATGCTGTAGAAATAAGGCATATTGCTTTGTCATTATATTCAACACAGAATACAAAAATTAAAGCAGAGAAGGTGTAAACAATAAAGGGCCTGAAAATAAACCTAAGTATTTCTGTGTGGGACTTGGGGTTGCTGTTCTATTCCCAAAGGATAAGAACTGTAAGAATAGCCAGTTTTTTTCTGGACACCAAGGTCTAAAACTTTTTTTTTTTTTAAGTATAATATACATTTCTTTTCCTCCTCTATTTTAATTTTCAATTCAAAGAGTTTAAATGTCAAAATGAACCATTTAGCCTGATCTCCTTTCAACACAGTTTGGTACCTTTGTATTCAGGTACTCCAGCAATCTGCATTGTTAGAATACATCTTCCAAAAAGGCAACCATGAAATAATAGACAACACCTAGGGAACTGCATCAAGCAGGAGTGACACTGTGTCTTGAGCTTAAGGCCTTTATAACTATCAGTTCTCAATGGAGCATACTGAGAATTTGTCTAGAAACTTTTTGATCCTATCTAAATTTTCAGTATTCACAATAACTGCTAGTGCTGTGCTCTGCAGTTATGATATTTTAGTCATTTGGAAATCACTCTTTACCTCCTTTACCTGATGCCCTTCAGCTATATGTTGAAATAGATAGGAACAAAACATTCTCTATTTACTTTCTCCTTGTTACTCATGACGTGAGAGACATTCTCACTCTGACATATATTTTCCAAGATCATTAACCTTCTGCAGCATGGCTAAAATTTAGAATATCATCAACTACACTCTGTTAAGGTTTCACTTCACTTGTCTCACAGCTGCTTCATTAGCCTAGATGAATTTACAAGGAGTTTTTCTTTCAACTTAACTATTTTTTTTTTCCTTTTGGTTTTGTTTCAGGAGGGAGTGGCAGTCTTTCAGATCCTGAAAACAGCTGCCACAATTCCTTCATCAATTATCTCCTAATTTCAGCATTACTCAAGCCTTTGCAGAAATCCCAAGCAACATTTCACATACACTTTTTTTGCTTGGCTTGTGAGCTGTTGAAGGAGCCCACCACTGCCACCAGCCTTTGTTTCCATGTCTGAGCCACACTTTCTCAGCTGCTGAAAAGCACCTACAGTAGCTGTGAGTGAGGATGGCTGGATCAGTGAACTGGTCTGGTCCAGGCAAGGAAAAACACACAGATGCTTTCAGTTTGGGTCACTTCCCCTCTGCAGTTTAGATCTCAGCCTGACTACAGCTGCTTCAGTGTGACTGAGAGGCTACTGAACAGCAGTCAGGGGATGGGAAGGAGTGGCAGAGCACAGGGAGGAGCAGAGGAACAACTTAATACATTTTTCCCATCACAGACAACAGCAACAACTCCACACCCACATGACAAAGTGTTTGAAAAATCCAGTCCTGACACTCATTGAGCACCACCCTCACATACCTAAGCCTATAGAAATCTATCAGACATATAACTGGTACTGGTAAATGTTCTCCGAGTAATACATGATCATGTTAGTTTTTCTCCTTTCTACTCATCATCCCCCTCATTATGTAACATTAAGCTGTCCTGTTTATACCTGCTAAATGTCTCTGAACAGCCACTGCAAGCCAAATAGGAAATGCAGTTCCCAAATTATAGGTATTTAAAAGCAGGCTGAATAACCCTGACACACAGAGTTTTGAACAGCTAAACCACCAGCTATTTTTGAAACATGTTCCATGGTGTATGAGGAGTGTAACAGTTTGAAGGATTGGCCTGAGAGAACTACTACCAATAGCAACATGCAACACAGACTCTTCCAGTTTTGTTTTGCAATAGTTCTGTATTACTAGTCAGCCTTTCTATTTCACAAAGTTATTTTTTCCTCAGTAACTCATCAGTCACTGTGAGTTGCTGAAAAACATCTAAAACTAGGCAAAGATCTGTAAATAGTCTTGGTTCCTCAACCCTTGAAACACTGACTGGCTGCACAGCGTGGTACAACAAATTTCTGTGTATTTGCTTGCAAAATAAACATAAGGGCATTTCACTTGAAAAAAAAAAACTCTGTGAGATCTTTCTTTTATATTAATATTACAACAAAAACTCACTTTTAAAATACCATTTTTATTCTGGAATCAAAACACAGAACTTAGGATAAAGTATGTATGTGGGTTTTTGTATCCTTCCCTACAAAGCCACATAGCATGGAAAATCATGTGAGGCTTGCATATTATCTTTGCATAGTATCTTGCACAATATTTGACATGAGGGAAGGATTTGCTCATCTCATGATCCATGTTTAGAACTGGTTTCAGCAAACATAAACACAATTTTATACATGTCTAGCAGAAGAAATAAATCTCTCTGTGATTAGGCAATGTTTATACTCACGTTCACTTCCACCTCTATGCACCAGTCTCCTAGTGGAGGGTTCATTGATAACTGAAACTTTTTGGAAACAACACCCAAATCACCCTCCTCCATCAACCACTGCTGCATCAATTTCTTACGAGGATCCTAGGAGAAAAGTCAAGCTGCATGTTAAACGTGAGTGACCTTGCTAACAAGATTTAGGCAGTAATACATACAATCTATATTTGTCACAAATTTGGAACATATGAAACATTCTAACATCTATGTTTCTGTGGATACTTACTCGGATATATATATTCAGAGAGACTTTGTAAGGTTTAAGATCGGGATAGACAGTGACAATCCGGAAGAGCACATCTTGCCCTGGTTTGTACATAGATTTATCAGTCTGGATGAATACAGAAGTGCTTTTTGACACGAACATCAGGCTGGTACGGTTAGAGAAGATGCGCTGGCCATTAGCATGGCCCTCCACCAGTAATTCATAATTCCCAGAAGCACTGTTCAGAGGCAGCTTGAAAAGAAATAGTGACTGTTAGGTATGAAAAATATTCTTGAAGACACTATTGCTTAAAAAACATTTGACATAAAGAACTAATATACACCTGAACTTGTCAACTTCTGTAAATTCTCAAAAAGAGAAAGGGGGTTTTATTCATTACTTTAATATGCTATTTCAACAGTTACCAGAAGAGGTCTTATCAGAAGCATCTTTTCAACCATTTCCATCTAATTTTAAGTAATAATCAGGTTTTCAACAATATAAGTATCTATGCATTCATACACAATTCAAAGTCTTACACATACATAGATTGTACTCTCTCTTTTCAGTTATTTAGAAATTTATTTGGTTTGATATAATAGACTAATATTTTTCTTCATCGCTTTTTGCTAATAAATTTTCCAAAAATAAAATATCTGAAGAAGGTACATGTAAGCAAGATGAGCAGGACAGTAAGAGAACTTTGCACTTGTTTTTTTACAGTCTTTATGTCCTATGGGGTAGAAAAATCAAATACAGAATTTATTTCTCATGCGGTGAGCTACTGCTTTTCAACAGCAACCTCAGTGATTTTGTCTCATTTCACTTTCATAATTCATAATTACAGCATATACTGTGACATTTAAAAAGTAAAATTATTCTTGCAAAAATATTAAGAAATAAAGGAACAGAAATTTTATATGGCTAACTTATTTTGGATAGACATTGCAGGCTCCTTCAGTGCTGGCAGAAGAGACAGATATCACTGGCAAGGAAATGTAGACCACATAAGATCAGAGTAATCATGCACTCCCTCTCTCTGTGTCTTTCCAGTGCACAGAGGAAACCTAGAGCTCATAATTCAGATGCATCACTTCATTTCCTAAAGTTAGCTGGGAGGAATCCCAGTCACAGGGTTTGAAAGACTTAAAGCAGAGATGCTGCAGCACACCGGAATTTTACAGAGCCTTCACAGACAACCACGGACCCCAGAGACACCCCAGCCCAGATGCTGGCTTCTGCACCACCAGAATGTCTCTTTGAAGAAGGGGGAGGGTTTTATCACAGCACACAGCTCGTTCCAACAAGCAGCCCTGCTGAAAAGCTTAAAAGTCACATGCTTCTGTTTGGAGCTGAAACTATAAATCTGGAGTAAAACTCTGAAGTTAAGACAACTAAAGCAGACAGGCTTGCATTTTTCAGCATAACATATGGAACTGAAGCACTCCTCTTGCACTGTAATGAAAATTACAGCTGTTAACTCACCAGGCACAGCACTTCAAAAGCATCCTACCAAGTGCTATAAAGAAAGGCTGTACTGCTGTCAAAGCTCATTTTAACAGTGCACAGTGAGGTAACAGGGATTCACAAACATGGGAAAATGTCATTTTGTGACAAATGAGGTAGATGCAAATGTCTGTAGAGAAAACATTTCCTTCTTTGTCTGTTTACCTAAAAAGTGGAATCAACTACAATTTCATCCCTCTCTGTTGACTTTGTTCTTAAAAACAAGCCAGGAAAAAACATCAAGAGGGAAAATAAAAAGGCTTTTTTCACCCATAAGCAAGCCTATGATGACACGGGAAGAAGACATCCCCCCTTTAAAATGTAGATTTATAGAATTAAATTCTAGATGCAAAGTTAAATTGAAACGGATTTTGCATTTTCTTCAGCTGGTTTTTGTAGACACATTGCCAAG
Organism: Muscicapa striata striata; assembly: GCA_030060385.1. Classification (NCBI taxonomy): domain Eukaryota; kingdom Metazoa; phylum Chordata; class Aves; order Passeriformes; family Muscicapidae; genus Muscicapa; species Muscicapa striata. Next base: position 719,885 of record JAREIS010000034.1, on the reverse strand, counting down.
AACATATGATTCACATATTTCAACACCCTCCAAATTCCACGCCCAGTATTCTGCAATACCCTAAATAAGAGGAACAGCCTTAGCTACTGAATCTGTCAAATACTACCTTATTATTACCTTAAATATTAATTTATGACTATTACTATTTCTTAAAGAAGTTGTAATCCCTGAAAAGCAGATAGGATTTGCTACAAGAAATCCAGGACACATTATAATCATTCAAAATCAAAATGGGGGAAAATAACCTTATTTTGTTTCATCACTGCAGTGAATTGTATTCTTACACCATTATTTTAACAGGCATGCAAGTATTGTCTTCAATTTCTTCTTTAAAAATGTAAATCTTCTATAAATGCCATTTAGAGACTATCTATTTTCCTGTATCCCTTTCCTACCACAAATAATGATAGATAGGATGAGTTCCTCCCTAGATTTTTATAATTGTTATATTGCAAAACATCTTTTCTTCCCAAAACATGGTGACAAAACTGCCTTTTTGGATGTAAAGGTCAGAGACAATGAGGTTTGCATTCCCATGGCAGTGCATTAGGACAGCTGAGGTGCAACGTAGCCCACCTTTTATTTCACACATTTGTGCTACCAGAAACTGCACTAATGCCTTTTCACAATTGCTTCAGTAACAGTGACTACCTCAGCCCCACCAACTCCTTCTCTAAAGGGTTGTTTCTCAACCCAAATGCGAGCAAGGCAGCTTTTAACACTAAGTGGTAGGAACTTGCTGTGAAAATATTTTATCTTAGTCAAAACATCCTAAATGAATGGGATTACTATCCCCACTTTGGCAGTCCTAACACAAGAGAGAAAAAGGCCATCTCACGTACTTCTGACTACACCAACCACCATCACGAGTACCTCAGACAAAGCAGCTACTGTTTCTTCTGGAAAAGAGGAGGCTGAATCCAGAAACTCATTACCCACCTTCTGCTACCAGCAAATTACACTTTTGACAAAACCTAAGTCTTCTGTGGCTACACAAATGGATAGAAAATCTTGCAGTTAAAAATTAGTTTATTTTCATCACTTCAGATAGCAGCGAGAGAGGAAGGAAAATACCCTGACTAGTTTTAGGTGCTTGAACATTTTAAAACCTGGCCAGATTATATTAAGGAACTTGTTAACTTAATTTTTTTTTTTTAACTAACAGAATTTTCTATGTTTGCTAATGTATAGTTCATACAGATGCATTTCAACCTAATAATCTTCATAACATTGAGCTGCTCACTGTTACTGATTATCCATCTATCAAATATGTCCAGATTATTTAATCAGAGACAGTTTACTTGAGATCAGAAAATCAAACCACTGGATTAAGGGATACCCAGACTTATGGATGACTTCAGTAAAACATTTCTTGTGATATAGATACATAATTCTTTGGATTGGGTTTTCAAGGTGAATATTCAGGATCATAAATTCAAGATTCAAAACAACACACAATTCAAGATAAAGTTTTGGGGTTTTTTATGTGTTTTCACTGAATATGCATCACCAGACCCTAACAAAGATTGCATATAAACATATTTTTATTTTAGTATTTATCAACTGTTGCTTTGCACAATTTTTTCAGCTGTTATTAGTTTTCATGGTTGTCTAAAATATAGACACAGTATCAGCTGGTAAAAAAAGCCATAAATCAAATTTCTGTGTCCAAGTTTTATGACAGTTTGTGTTGATGCTGGAAATCAGCTCCCAAGTTCTGTAATTACTTCTAACAAGCTGCAGAGCATTTGATCTGAAAAGCCCTTGATTTATTGGTCAGCAAATACGCTCATCTGAGACTGTGAGAACAACTGGGATCACATGCAAAATATACCATCCACACTAATAGGTGGTAAGTTACAGGGAGTCAACATTTTCTGAGGAAGGAGGGAAGGAAAAATATACTTACTACTGGAAGAACAAGAGTCCCAAAGGTATCTGGAAAAAAAAAGGAAGATATAGTACACTGTCAGAAATCTGTGAGATTAACTACTATAAACTTATCAAAACATCAACATTATCTTAGAAGAGCAGTCCCCTTACACAGTTAATGGAAGATGTGAGATACCTTTTGCAGTGCTGCAAAACTATGAACACCAACCTACAGCAACATTACTTCTCTGTTTGGTGGGAGCTGCTGTCCATGTTCTCTGCTTAAACATTTTTCTTTACATTCACAGAGTCTGAAACACTTTTATGATCCATTCACCTCTCTATGCCACTCAAGTTATTATTTTGCATTGATTCTGCAGCACAGATAAGAACTAAAATTTTTGATACCACGCACAGGATTTATCACTCTTAAGCAAAGGAGCACCCAGAATTACCTCACAGAATTATGCCACCATGGGAAAAAGTAACTAACATATTTGGGCTAATATAACATATTGCTTTAACTATTTTAGATAATGTGGCCTCAAATATTTTTAGAATCCAAATAAATGTTCTGTTAAACTCCTGGATATCATTACATCATGAAGCCACTAGTGTCACGGCTCTTATCTTAATTACATCATGAATTATAGAATAGAACAGAACAGAATAGAACAGAACATTCCAGTTGGAAGGGACCTGATCACTTCAGGGCTCACCAAAAGTTAAAGCATGTTATTAAGGGCATTGCCCAAAATCCTCTTAAACACTAACAGGTTTCAGACATCAATCTCATCTCTAGGAAACCTGTTCCAGTGGTGGACCACTGTCTCAGTAAAGAAATGCTTTCTAATGCCCAGTCTGAAGCTCCCCTGCTGCAACTCTCAAGCATTCCCACACCTCCCACCACTGGATACCAAGCAGAAGAGATCACACCTCAGTCTCCACCTCCCCTCCTCAGAAAGCTGTAGATAGCAATGGGAGTGCCCCTCAGCTGGCAGCAAAAGCCTTTAGCTGCTCCTCACAGGACTTGCCTTTGAGCCCTGTTGCCAGTTTTGCTGCCCTCCTCTAGATGCATGGAAGGACCTTCTAAAGCCGTGGGGCCCAGAAGTGCCCAGAGGTGGGGCAGCACCGGAGCTGAGCGCAGTGGGACAGTCACCTCTCATGACCGGCTGGGGATGCTGTGCGTGATGCACCCCTCAAGCATGGGGCTCCCCATTTCGGCTGCCAAGGCACACTGCTGCCTCCTATTTGCTTCTGCTGATGCTATTCAGTTAGACCTTTTTGTATCTCCTAAAAAGCCACGGGTTGATACCTATCTTTTACAGAGCTGTTTCATAGAGTAAGAAAAAACACCTATTTATTTATGTCCTTCTTGATCCTGGATGTAAAGGCATTCCAAGATGAAGCAATTACTCGACCTCTGAACTTCAATAAATGTTAGTTTTAGAAGTCAATTAATTCTTTCTTTTGACAAAGGCAAACAGAAGGAATCTCAATGAACTGAATACAGGTTTTCCTGACTGCTGCCAGAGCACTAAAGGAAAAATGCTATCCAGTATGTACCATCTATCCAAATTATAAACTGGGTTAAACCAAATGACCCACATCCCACAAATAAAGTCTGTGGGTAGCACAATCCAGTACTTCATTCTGGTATTCAAAACCTTAACAGGCATGGGCAGTACTGGGCCTACAGTTCTTTCCACAACATTTTATGCTGCTGTTAAACTTACATGGGTGTTAAACCCACATTTTTTTTCGTATCATCCCTCTCCCCACCTGAGAAGCAACCCAGGCAGTCATTGACTCTGAGCAACCCCACTGGCCTTTGAGGTTTTCCAGACAGGAGTGTCTGGCAAAATACTTTTCTCAGCAGCCAGTGGAGAGTACAAACTTCCCCAATTCACAGTGGCAGGGAGCTCCACACCTGGCCAAGGTTGCCTGGCACACAGGCAACACACAGGAGAGGCATTACAAAGTCCTACAGAGTACCTGATCCATAGGCGATGTAAACACGTCTAGATGCACTGATCTACTTATTCCCAATATCTACCCAAACAACTCCATGCTCAAACAACTGCACTAAGAGACATAATTTTAGCTAAAGAAAACTTATGTCTTCCTAATTAAGGACAGAGTGAGTTACTGTTAAGTAGGAAGAATTTTTCTTAGGGGATTATATTTTTCTGTAAAGGGAGTAAGATGCATGGTAACTAGCAACAGAGATGGTACAAAGTTACCTCCTGAAATTTATCTGTTATACACTAAAACCCTAACCCTTCTCTTGTTTCTCTCCCTCTGTGAAATAAGGCTGTGCTAAAGCTGGGGTCTGCACAACCACAACCCATAATACCAGACAAAAAAAAAAAAAAATAACCTTTGTCACTGCTGATAATTGGTTATTAACAAGGAATAGAAACTATTTACCAAATGTCTAAGTGGATATGTACATGGTTAAATTCTGCTATGCTAGCTTCAGTCTAACCCACACAGCTAATTACAGCAATGGCTACAGGAGTGACTTCAGTACACTGGGAGACGCCAATCACAAATCTGGTATTTGTACCATAGCCCACACCACGGGTTTCTATTTCCGTCTTTACCCCACCAGTGCAAACACACTGGTACTCACACACCACAAGGGCAGAGTGACGAAGGGAACTGCTGCACAAAGTCCTGTGCAGCATCTACCAGCTTGCAAAGCAACCTTACCAGGGCAGGCACTTCAGAGCTTTCTCACCAGGGCAGTGCCTGCTTGCCTCCACCTGTTTTGAGAACCAGTGGCATGCAAAAAAACAGAAATCTTCTGGCAGGGTTTCTTTTCTGTTCCCAAGCCTGGGAGATCTAACATCAGGTCTGAGCTAGGTAAAAATGTAATGCAGATGGGAAAAGACTTGGGGAGGAGGGAGATATATATCACAGTTGCATTTGTGCAACTCAGAAAGGATTTGCCTTCTGAGGCAGTGCTAGGGAGCCACAGCCTCCCTGGCTGCTGTGATAAAGCCCAGAGCACTGTGTAATTCCCAGCCAGTGAGAATCATAAAAGAGGCTCCAGGGCATGAGGTAATCTTCCAATTTATGTCATACGTAATTATTTTGCTAGGAATTGAGCAGCCTGAGCAGATCTGAAATTCTTCAGCATTGCAGTGGATTCCCCTGTCATGCAAGATTTTCCCATGTTCTCAGAGACTATCAAGCTGCAGTCAATTCCCTGGAGCTCAGCTCAACTATACCTAGGGATGACTTTGGACATGCTCAAGCAAGAGCTGTAGGCAAAACATTTCCTTTATGCCAATGCTGAATAGCGGAAATACACCAATTTTTCTGTTCCCTTCATGAATTAAAGTTATCTTTAATCATATAGCAAGTTCAGGTTTATAAGGAATTAGTTATGGTCCAACAGCTAGCCCTGCAGCTGACTTTTACCCACATGAAGTGTGTAACACTTCCACAAGATCAGTCAAGTCTGGCATCTACTGTCTTCAGAAATAGCAACAGTCTTCTTCAACACATCCCTGCAAAGAACCCCTTCAGTTATGAAGTACAGGTAACTGACTCCAGGCAGAAGAAGGTGGTTTAGGAAGGGGTCCAGAACGGCTAAGCCACCTACACCAAGCACTGCAAACCACAAAATGCTTCCTCCTGACTCATTCCATCTGCTCTCCACAGCAGCAGTCACCAGCACAACTGAAGTGGGACATAGGAGGGAACAACAAGGCAAGAGCACAAATCCCTGTTACCACAAGAGATTAGTTAGGGAATACTTCCATGATTTTGTTTTAGGGGAAGACATGAAAAATTCAGTAGACTGTTCCAGACTAATCTTGAAGAAAGTGAAAAAACAAACTACCAAAATGCCCAACAGAAGGCACATGAGCCTTCAAGAAAAAAAAAAATCTCTCCTCATCATTTGCAAAACCATTTCTTTCACAGAATTGCTGAGGCTTGTACTGTATTCATTCAACAACTACTGCACTGAGAAAATACACAGAAATACAGTGGAAACAAATGCCACATGGTCCTGTCCCCTTTTTCTCTGAATCCTTGGCATTTAGAATTGCCCAGCAGAAGAATCAAAGATACCATGGGAGTGACATGTCAGCAATATATTAAATTATTTTTCCACTCTGCCTTTTTTTTTTTTTTTTTGGTCAGTCTAATAATATTATTACCAATAAAGCAAATATAAAACATTCTGTGTGAACACATGCATGGGTTTTTTAGACTTAGGGAGAGCTGCACAAAAAATGGCATCTTAAATTCTTCCCACTGCATGGGCCTGACCCAAACCCAGAAACTTATGCTACCCCTTCTTGAGATGACACCACTAGGACTAGACATAAATGTTTCAGCTTCCACCCCTAAAAAAGGACAGAGGTTCTAGAAAAATGACTGTATGGCTTGGCAAAATGAACTAGAGCTTATGCCAATATATATCAGTAAAGCAGCACTTCAGTCTCTCATTTACATAAAGTCAGGATTGACTGCATATTAGCATACTAGCCCATGTGGCAGGTATTGCTACAAACAGATTTTCCACTTAAACCTTCCTACCTATGTCCTCAAACCTTCTTAGTAATGTGTGAGAACAGAAAAAATATAACTGGAATCACTTCAGGTTAATTTACTGAAATTGTGTCAATTCTTTGCTCTGGCAAGTGTGCTCATATATCCATGTCTAGGACACATTTACAGAAAAACATTTTCTTTGCAGAGGCAAAAGGAGTTATTTTCTACTACTGAGTCAATTTTAAAAACTCACATCATATAAATAAAAAGTAATGTTCTTCAGCGTCCTTCCAGATTTTTATTCCTGTCCAAAATATATACTATTTTTGTGATATTAAAAAGAATAATAATAATAAAGGAAGCAGTAATACCAAGGCCTAAGCCACCCAGGATGTAAAAAACACAAAAACACTTATTCTTCAAAGAAGACCTGCAAATCTGTTGAGTTCACAGTTTGCTTTAAATATGTTATACTCCTAATCTATCATGCTAAAGCTATCACCCAAATTAGCACTGATTATTTACACAAATAGCCCAAAATACAGAGCTTAAGCCACTGCTGTTAAGTTATGGCTCAGTTTGGCACGATTACAGAAGGAGGGGCAATACAGAACTCAAACTCACAACAGGGATTGCCAGGGGACGTCAGCATTCAGGCTGACATCCAAAGCCAAATGAGGCCAACAGGCCTGTAGCAAAGGGGTATAACTTGCTGCAAAAAGCCTCCTAAACCCTGTCTTCCAGCACTATGTACACTTCCATCCACAGCCAATTCCTACCTTCCTCCCTATTTCCTCCACCCCTTATCCTTTTCAATTGTTTTTGCAAACCTGGAGGCTAAAAGCACTCAGAAGTTATAAAATGGGAGAGAGAGGCAAGGTAGCAGTGCTACCTATGCAGAAAGATGTAAGGGGACAGGAGGAATAATCTAAACTGGACCAAAGTTTATCACCTAAGGGCCTGGTCAAGAGACAGGGTACCACAGGCCTGGAGGACAGAAGAAAGGGAGAATGCACAGATGTTTCTGTGATTTAAGCTATGTTTTACCATAGCAACTCTGCAGTTGCTAGCAAGTTCTAGCTTCGGTCTGCAATGGGAAGTGTAGGGATATTTTCCTGACAACTAGGAAAAAACCCCTCCTCACCTAAATATGAAAGTTTTTCCCTAATCTCCATGATCAGAAGAGTGGGAGAAACCCAATCATAGCACACCCATAAATACTCCTGGCCAGGACAGAACAGATGCAGATTTACCAGAAGGTATGAACAGAAGAGGCACTGTCCTTCCACTTCTCTGCCCCTGACCACAGTATTCTCTGTCTTTCTATCTTACATGGCAAAGGAGTCATGGTACCCCCCTGCTTGTCCCTTCTACTGATTCAGCCATTCTTCCCTCGTCAGCATTGTCAGATCTACCCTTGAGGAAAACCACCATCTCCCACCAGCAGATACTGCTGATGGCTGGGCACCTCCTCCTTTGCCCTGCCACATCCGTGATCCCTTCCCCAAGCAAGTAGAATGCTTCCTGCTGACTGGCCCTTTTTAGACTTAGAGCATAAGTCAGACATTTAATTCTTCACTCAACCTTCTAAAGTCAACCAACCAACTCCATGGATTATACTATTATTACCACTGTCAGCTGAGCAGTCAGAGACCAGCCAGTTGCAAGAACACAATACTTAGAAAACACTCTCTGGTTTATCTAAGACTGCATGCTGGGTAGGAAAACATAACAGCTTCATATTTCCAAAATTAAATATCTTTTTAATCAGAGACAGTTTCTGAGAGCTATCCAGAAGGTCTCTGATTACAAGGCATTATCTTGCTTAAACTCAACTACAGCCTCTTTTCAACTTTTTTTCCCCCAAGACAAACCTTAGAGCCATCCATGGACTACTTGTCATGCATATGACATTACCATTGCCTACATACCACAGCAACTATACTGCCATGAATTACAAATTTACAGCTGTTAGGAAAGCAATTTTTGAATACTACACAGGAAACCTTCTTCATATCAAATCCAGTCTGTGAAACTATACAGAAAATTCAGAATAATCTCAGACTCAGGCCTTTTACACAACTAAATATGAAATACACTTCATCCCCTCAGTGACTATGTACAAACACACAAACTCGCACACATCTCCACATTCTGCTTTCAAGGCACTATTGGCCACCATTACTATCCATTCTGACGTCCATGAAATAAACACAGCCACTATCAAGGTAATTTAAAGCAGCTGCAGTTTTTATTCTAACTTAAAACACAAGAAAATCACATTAGGACAAAAAACGGCTAAGCCTGTACATGCCAGATATTTGGCAGTATTAACACCACCCTCATCACATCAATTGCTGTGACTGGAGAAAAATTTCAAAAGTCAAGTCACCTCTCAAACCCATTCACTGCAAACAATGTATTCAGAATCTAATGAAATTTCTGTTTAGAGGGAATAAAAGGAGGTTTGTTCTCATATTGGTTTTCTTCCATTTGCTGGAACACATTCAAAGTTTGTGATGACAAAGCCACAAAACTTTTCTGAGGCAATAAAATTACTTGAATATATAAAAATAGTACCAGAGACTTCCTTCATCAGTAAATAAAGTAAATAAATATAAATCCCTAACCATACAAAATAAGCACCTGGACCTCACAGCTATACCTCCAGGAAGCTGAAGAAGTCGTCTGTCACTGTAACCATGTATTCTGTGCACATTGTTATCAGGACTGTAGTCAATCTAGTTGAACCAGCATCATCTCTTGACACTTGCTATGCAATCTCTGCTGACAGGACCTCAACTCTGCCTTCACAAACAGCTAGTCATGGATAGCACAGCATGGATATCAGCAACACTGCCAGTGTTGACAATCACAAGGGCCTCATGAAAAGAGAAGTCACCCCGGCATGACTGGAAACTCATGAATTTCCCAACTGCTTCCTGCCTCCACAGATATTTCTACAACTCAGAACTTCAGCTTGGATCTCCTTCTAACTAGACACCCCTAAGGATATCACCTTAGACCCATCTTCTGTTAGCTCCCACCCTTTTTTCTTCAAAGCTACATTTAATGTACTTAATAGTACATAGCAGGTGTATAGCATGCTTCTCCTGATACTTCACACCAGTTCCTCCTATCTCTCAGAAAGCATCCTCAGATGCTTTCCAGAATGTAGAAGAGACTCCCAGGGTCAAAACATAGTCTGTTTGGCCTAAGACCCCACCTGCAGCAATGGCCTAGGACAAACATCAGAAAAGCATAAAAACCAAACAGATACACAGTGACCCCTCCTTGGGTACTCTTCTCAGCCTATGCAATCTGTGTGTCTTTATACTGGGCCAATCCTTCATGGACCTTTGTCTTGTAGATTTGTGCAATCATGTTTTCCATCCACAACAACTGGGACATGGAGTTCCACAATTTATTTTCATCTCATACGAAGGCTCATCTTCTTCTGTCAGGTTTGAACTTGTCTCCTGAGAGATCTCAGATCCTTCTCTCTGCTCTTTCTGGCATTTCTCCAGTTGGTTCACAGGCTCCATGATGAGTGCCAAAAAATCAAGCACAGCATTCCCCAGGATGCCTAATTAGGCCGTGAAGATTACTAGAATACTTTCTCATAGCTTACAGAAAATACTTCTCTGTATACCTCTGAGTACAATGTTTACCTTCTTTTTTTGAGCACCACAGTATTACTTACAAGCCTTCACCTTCTGCTACCTTTAAACCATCACACCCCCTCCATACACACATCCCTTTTTCTGCAGGGCTGCATCACCTTGTTCCCCACCCAATAAGCACATGTTCTTTTATTTATCAGCTAAAGCAGAAGTATGCACTAGTTCCAGAGTTCTAGTGAATCACACTCGAGTTTTTCCCTTAATCATTTCTGGTATTGCCAAAACGTGTTCAAAATCTAATCTTTCCTCCCAGTGTCCTTACCACCCCTTCACTAATCTAATAAACATTCTTCCTTTTTCATCCATGTCAATCATATTGAATAATACAGTTTCAAGGCAACCCATTTCCAGTTTGAGAGTGAACCACTTAGATTTACTTGATGAACACTACTTTTCATCCAGCCACAAACATATTAAATAAGAATCTCACGCTATCCCTGCTTCCCCAGCTGGCTGGTCAGAGTGCCATACCAGACTATCAAAAGCCTAAGTAAAATCAAAATATAACAAAATCCTGCTGCTTCTCCATCTACAACCCTTGCCAACCCACAGTGCAACACATCTTCTTTGCAGGTTTTCAATCTTCCAGAACCACTTGCTCACTCGTGCTCTCAAAACTTCACTAGCAGATTTTAAATTATTTCAGTCAATTCCCTAAATATTCTACAGGAAATTTTATCAAGCCTAAACACCTACTTGACCAACATACTCTTTTGTTACCTTAATTCTTGAGTCTTTTCCATGACAGTTAGTTGATTTTCTTAGTGAAGACTGAACGCTTACTGCCTTTCAGCATTATTAATCATCAGAGTAGCAAGCCACATCCTTTCCTAGCTTTCTTGCTACCAACACAGCATTTAAAAACCCTGCCTTACTATCCTTCACATTCTTAGCTACTGATGGTTTGGCCTTACCAATTTTGTCCTTCATTACCCATGCTACCTCTTTAAGTTCCTTTGTAACATGATCTCATTTACAGTTTCTACATACAGTTTTCCCTCTTTCTGTTGTTTTTTTTGGCCAATTTAGATCGTACTTAGTTACTTCATTTCCTACCTCTCTGCTCTGCTAAGGTGTACTTACACTTTTAGTGTGAATCCCTCAGGAATTTTTGCCCTTTTCTTCCCTTCCTGTTTCTGATAGCATGTTACCTACCAATTCCTGTTTATTGTCATCACTTTTTTCCTTAATTCACAGCCTATAAACTATAGTTTGTTCTTCTCTCTCCTCCCTTTCCTAAAAACTGCAAAGCCTCTCCAGTTCAGTGGCAACAGGGAACTGCACACTGGGACATGTAATATTCCCTTTTCTGTTGAGCTGCCCCACTGTCTGCATTTCTGTTTTATCCCACCCTTCTGAAGGTACTGTGAAACAGCCTGTAGTGCTCAATCTGCCACACCCTTCTTGGCTGGATATCGATGAAAAACATGGTGACCAGAAAAACCTCATGTATAAACACGTAAGCCCTGAGTCACAGAATTACTCTTTCCCTCAAATCTCAAACAGCATCCAAACAATAAAATAAAGCTCAAGTACAGGATGGGATTGTGAGTTGCATTTTTCTGCAAACTTAATGGGTCTGTTAGCAGGATGGATTCAACAACAGGCACAGAAACCTGTTGGGTTTTGTTCTCTTCTTTTAGGTTCTTGGGTTTGTTTTTTTCTTTTATGTACTTCAGCAATATTAAATCCCATAAGAGAGTGCCTTCTTCTCTTCCAGCTCAATTGTCTCTGGGTCCAGCCTCAACACCTCCTTCCCAAAAACGTTTCCTTCATTATGATTTTGCACAGGTTATGTGCATGTGCTGACAAATAACTTATTTTTCATAAGGCACAGATACAAATACTTTTGGATGCAGAGGTTATGGATACAAAGTCACTTCTGCAACTCCTGCTTTCTCACTGGCTTTTTTAGGCATTGACGAAAAAGTAGAAAGCACATGTTCCTCTAAACTGCCAGCAAAACCTTACACCCCACAGATTTTCAGCAGAGACAGCATAATCACCAATAACTCAGTCATTTTTTTCTGACATAAGGTACAGAGACAAGGCTAATAACAGGGACTGACAGTTTTAGGCCACTCACTCCCATTTAGATGTTACTTTACAACTTACTGTTCCTAGTGTTTCTCACTGTTTCTCATACTGATGTGGTCAGAATCATATTATTAAGTATGTAAAACACACCTTCTGGTAAAAGGAGATTTTCCATTGTCTCTATGGATGATCACTACATGTCTGAGCTCGACAAACATTCTCACAAACCATCATGCTTCATAAATCCTAGCTGAGTATTTACCACGCTCTAGCTCAGTAACCTCTGTTAACAAGTAAGTGTACTCCTATCTGGAAATACAGAAAAGCAGCATAAATTAATTAACATGTACAAGCAATTTACTGTAATTTTTTAATGTAATTTAAAGTAATTTATGCATGTTACTGTAAACCAAATTCTTCAGCAAGTTCACATAATTCTCACTCACCTTGCCTTAAATACACTATGTTATACCTTATATAGCAAAAGCTTTAACTAATGAATCATACTCTTTAGAATTAAAAACATTCATGCTGTTGGGCAAATGATGACACCTCATTACTCATTAAAAACCAATTATTTCTTCCAATTTTCTTTCCTGAAAACCAATTATTTTTTCCAATTTATATGCTACTTATTCTTTCCAAAACAATCTAGCACCAACACAGAAAATACTTTTCAGAACCTCTCACAATTAAGGTATAAGATTTCTCACACACTAACACACACAGCAATATCTGGGTAGCAAAGCCTGTAAAAAACACCACCTGCCACTTCATACTACATTTTTATTATCAATGACTGGATAAATTTGCACTGCAATCTCTGAAGATCAAGTTATTCATGCAGGGAATGTAACTTGTCCGTCTGTTATTCCCATAATTTCTTTTTTGCTATTGTTGACACATAAAACCCAACAGCTTGAATTGCACACAAGCCATTGTTACCTTCTGCAGCCATTTTCAATCAGGGTGAGGATCTTTCTGATACTGCATCTCCACACAGAAAGTGTGTCAAGGCTTGGTACAGTGCACAAGAACACCTTTAGTTAGTGCTTTGTGCTTTCCTGGCATCTGCTTTAGGCAATGGAAACCTATCCTCTCCTGGTGACGCATTCCATTTTTTTGGATTGTGCTTGCTCACACAAAGTTTACCTGTAGCAGCAACCTCCTCCTTTCAAACATTTAGGGGTTTTTTTTCACTCTATTAAATGTAATTAACCTAATTTCTGCACCAAAATATTGTTCCTAAACAATGTCCCTTCCTATGTAGTACATTTAGATTCTGGAATATTGTGCCAAGCTCAAAATATCTTTAAATGCATGTACATGCACACTTTCTCCTTCACTCCAAATACCCACTAGTCACTTTTGATTATTTATTTTCCCTTAGTTATATAAAAAGCACAATAATGATGGGAATGAACCTCCACTGCTAAAGTGTTTCTCTAACAGACAATTGCCCAAGAATCACCCATATATCATAATTCCACTTCCAGTAATACTAGAATAGTAAATGTTTTATCAACTATCAGAGTGTAAACATTCTAGTTCATATAAAAACAAGAATTATAATATAGAAACTAGAAAACCCATGCCTCTAATACAATACAATCCTCTCATAGAGCTAACTCAGAAATTTAGACCACTATTTGAATTATATTGAGCTGCTGCTAGAGAACCAGGCTGAATCATTAATTTAAAACAATTGCAGAAGCATTTGAGAGACAGGTATGCAATACCTTTTAGACTGAGGTACTTGAATGAACTTGGCCTGTCAGATTAAACATCCCTAATAAAAACTGTGTCCTCAGTCTGTCCTATGTCTCCAGCATTCAATTTCCAAAACAGCTCCATCAGTACAAGCATTTGCACATTGAACCAGGGGACCTGTCTGCCTAAAAAAACATTTGAACAAAATAAAAACTTTATTTTTCAGTCAGATCAGTTTCTCAGAGCAGTTAATCCCCTGCTTTTGCTGTCACCATGCAAGGAAAACTACAGAGCATAATTGAGCCAGCTTAGGCAACAGTGCCACTGAATGTGCAGTCTAACCAAGGTAGGTACCCAGGGACAGATAAACCAACATCAACATTTTCTGGGCACTAGTATATGCAGCAATTATGTAATTTATAGATGAGTTTGTGTGCCTGGAGATATGCTTGGGTTTTTTTCCTTCAACTGCAACAGCTGGTGTGATAAAACCTCCGGTCCTCCTTCAGACACAAACTAAGATCAGCAATAACAATACCACTTCACATTTTATCTTAAGATTGCTGTGTTATTCAATGAAAATTTTAAAGATTTATGCTCTTATTTTGACAAGCTGCATTTGCTTCTCTCTGACAACTTGCTTTCTCTTTGAGTCAGAACTGAACCACACTTGTAACACCTTTGGATACATGTCAAGACTACATCCTCTTTCACAGGGCAGTTCCCTCACTCCTGGCCCTTAACAATTTTGCTTACATATTTGTTCACAGAAAACAAATGACTAACATTATAAAACTTGAATAGAAAAAAATTGATTGTTAAGAATTTTGCAGGAGGAAATACACAGTATGCTCAGCACTTTTTTTTTTTTTGCTTTTTTGTTTCACTTATCAAGTAAAAAGACCATAGAAAATGTAAAGATATATTTAAAAGACTGGAAAATATTAGAAGTTAGTAATTCCCTACAGCATTTGTCCTTTTTCCCCATTGTATCCAGTGTGATACAGTGCCATACCACCATTCACTCTGACTTCAGCAGCTCCCAGTGTCAAGCATTATTCTGTGTGCTCAGAGGATAGAGACAGACACATATTTTCAAAAGCTTGGAATTACTAGTTGCTTGTCTGGCTTTTAATGTTGAGAAGGACATAAACAGACAGGTTAAAACCCATGCAGTCTCACTGAACTCTATATTAAAGCAGAACAGAAGCAGGAAATGAAAGCCAGTATAGTTAGAGGAAGAAAAGAAGACAATCTATTTTCTTTTTAAAACTTTGGCTTTCAAAAGAAAACAACAGAAGCTGGATTGTTTAGGTTTGTTTGGGTTCTGTATTAATTTTTTTTTTCCTGCTCAAATGCACTCCATCACACTCAAAGTCTCAATCTTCACTACCGGCTGTGAAGGCTTGGAAATGAAGGTGTGATACTTCCAATTAAAGCACCATTTAATGTAAGACATTAACAGAAGAATAACACAAGCAGTAGAGAAAGAGTATCATAGCAGGTAGATTTTTCAGTACGTCATGCTGCCCTCAGACTCTCTACATCTAGCAAACAAAAAGCTACAGTTTAGATGTCATTTATATTGCCTCATAGTAAGAGCACTGTGAAAGCTGAACAATCCATACAAAATATTTTCTCTCTCATGAGGACAAATCTCAGGTAGGGTATCTCTATGCTTCTGTTGCCAGGTGACCTTTCTGAAAAGGAACATTGATCTCAGGTCTTCAGAACTCCCACTGCATCCACTACACCTGCCTGGTGGGATAGATTAAATCAGTCTCTTCTCATGTTTACTTATCGTCAATCCCCAACCTCTCCACAATTCAGTCCCTGATCCTTAAAATTTCTTGTTTCCTCAAATGCACAGAGCTTCCAAGTGTCTGTCAGTCACCTTCACTTTCTTACTGTCCTCAGGTATTACTTTCTTAGGGCATGAAGAAGCAGCTCCAGTTGCTGAATTACCTTGTTTGTTCCACTCCTTCCATTCTCCCACATGCTTCCACTTTGCACCCTAACAACCTGCGAGTAAGCAACTCTTCCTCTATTTCTACAGTGGCCCCACTCATGGACCAGAGTACTTCCTGGTCCCTCAGAAATCCCACATCCATCACACTTTGCCACTATTTGATTATTTTCAGAGTTTACAGACAGTTTGCACACCCATGTAATCACTCATACCCAGCTCAGTTGCCCAATTCCAAACAGAGCCAGCAGTGTGCAAGACTATTTTCCCATAGCGACTCCTACTCGGTAAAATAAATTTCCTATTTTAGTACCATGTAGAAGCTGTGTTATTTTGGGAAGAACAAAATGTTTCTGTGAGAAGGCAAACTGAAATACTTCCAAACCAAGTTCATTCTTTTTCTTACCTTTCTCAAAGACCATTTCCCTGCTCAAGACGGTCTCATTATCTCTGATCACTTCTCCCTTTACGGTGACCTGTGCCGGGCTGTCCCGCAGCAGAGCTACCCCAACAGTCAAGTTTGCTCCAGGCCTGATGTTCCAGGGAGCTGCCACAAGGAACGTAGGTCTGCAAAGTCCAAACGGGCAAAGAGTGAAAAACTCTCAAAAAAAAAAAGTAATCGCGTCCACATAAAGACATAGGACCCATGTTGCCAAGCTCTTGTTGCTCTCCTCTGTGGAGGCTGGAGGTGATGCTCACCCCGCGGCTGCAGCGGGTGCGCAGGGCGGTGCTGCTCTGCCCGCTCCCGGGACCGGCTGCCAGGCGGGAGCCCCGGGAAGCGCTGCTCTGCCCGCTCCCGGGACCGGCTGCCAGGCGGGAGCCCCGGGACCGGCTGCTCTGCCCGCTCCTGGACCGGCTGCCAGGCGGGAGCCCCGGGAAGCGCTGCCTGCCCCCGCAGCTCCCGAGCCGGCGGGAGGGAAGGAAGGTGAGGTGCCCCGCGCCCCCGCCCGCCCCAGCCCCACGTACCCCGCCGCCGCGGAGCTGCAGAAGAGGAGGAGGAGGAGGAGGAGGAAGAAGCGGACATCGCCGCGGGACCGCGCCATGGCTCGCCGTGCGCGCTGCCCGGTGAGTCCGCCGCTGTGCGCAGGGCCGGGGCCGGGGCTGTGGCCGGGCGGGAGGCGCCTTGGCGAGCGGGGGAGGGAAGGGAGAGGCGGCCGCTGCCCCAGCGCCAGGCACGCTCCGCCGGCGGCAGCCGCAGGAGCGCCCGCGGGGCGTTCCCGGACCGCGGTGGGCGGCCCGGCGGCAACACACATCTGTCTGCGCTGAGATACCCACGGGTGTGCCTCACCTCCCCTCAGCCATCGCTCCCGCATCCTGGGCATGATGCAGCTGGGAAGCGGGTGGGATTCTCAGAACGCAGCACCGTACAAAAGCAGCACCGAGAGCAACGTTTTCTGCCTGCAGCTCCGAGCAGAGCGGCAGTCTGCTGTGGAGAGCTGCTCGCTTATCGACTTGGAGAGACCTGGAGAGCCCGCAGAGGCGCGCTGGCCTGGGGCTCGGGCTCGGAAGCGAGTCGGGAACGGTTCTGGGTCTGAACAGGAAGAAGGATGCTGGCAAAAATTCAAGGAGCCGCGTAGCTACTTAAATGTGAACCGAATAATAATGCAGCTCTGGCTGGACTGTCCTCTGTGCCCAATATTTGCAAAATAAGGTCATACCTACTTATAAATCTTAACCTACTTTCAGAGTTCAAAAAGTGCACTGAAGCAGCTTGGGTAAGATTCTGCTCCTTTAGCATGTCCATTTTAACTGTGTAGACTAGACACACCTAATGTTTGATTTGTCAAATTTTTTCATCGCAGGACAAGTCTAATGAATTTAGAAATTACATCAAATTCTTGATGTGTCCCTCTTCAGAAGTGCTGGAGTGGCATCCTCTGCATTGTGGTACACAGCCAAATGCAGTCAGTTATAGTCCTAAACAGAAGCATCATGCTCTGTTCTTATGAAAATCAGGTATGAACAGTAATGTGCATAAACACTGTGCTCCAACTGTATGCCTGGCAATCATGCAGTCTTTTCACATCTTTCACATTAGCTTTTCTAGTTTTCATACCTCTGCTGATTCTTTCTGGAGCAGTCCTTGTGGTGACAGAAGAG
This sequence comes from Muscicapa striata striata, assembly GCA_030060385.1. Taxonomy (NCBI): domain Eukaryota; kingdom Metazoa; phylum Chordata; class Aves; order Passeriformes; family Muscicapidae; genus Muscicapa; species Muscicapa striata. The sequence continues at coordinate 702,005 of JAREIS010000034.1, read as the reverse complement.
AGGCTGCCACCTCTGTAGACTGGGGAAGGGGTGATAGTGCAGCAACCAACTGCCACTTGCAAAGTCAGTCTTGGCAGCTCCTCACCTGCAAAAGGTACGTAAGTTCAGGAAGCTAAGGCAAAATCTGGGAGATGTATGCTGTTGATTTTAGTAACTCCTTGTTACATGTGAGAAACAGCCAGGGAAGATGAACAGTCACTGCCACTCCTTTCCTTGGAGATTGGCAAGAAGAGCTTACAAGTAGCACTGCATCCCAAGAACTGCAGCCTTAGATGGCAAAGCTACACAGAGTACACGTCTCCATTCCCTGGCACTGAGCCAAACTGGCACTCCACCACACCTATCAATACTTACCAGCTCTCTCAGTTGCCAAAACAAAGTGGTCACATCCCAATTTCCTATCAGGTATGGCCCATGCTAATCCCCAAACTGCACCACAATTTGTTCAAGAGAACACTGTAGCCAGGGCAAAATCATGCCAAGGTCAACTTGAGGGTAGAGACAATCAATTTCCAGTCCCAAGAACGTTTGCTGGCACTATTTAATTCATTAGCGTGAATGTAGCCCAAAAGTTCATTAGTGAAAATGCTTCTAAACATCACAGATTTTGCCCAGATGTACAACAGTATTGTAGACTCCCACCTTCCCTTTTTACTCCTAGAGGCTTGCTAGTTTAAGATACTTTGGTATATGTATTTGATGTCTTCTACAAAAATGCCAATAAAGGAATTCTACAGCAGAAAGTAAGAGAATAAATGGATTGTCATACTAAAGCTCCTTCTGTCCTGAATAGATTTAGAACAGATAAGAAATGGAGGACCAGAAATGGTTACATTCCATTCTATAACAACATACAAGTTCCATTTCTTACACATGTATTCATGCACTCAGAGATGTTTTCATAATTTCATTTCTAAACAAGATATACTACACTGTAGGTACATATGAAAGATTTTCATGGTTAAACATTTAAAAATCATGTGTACTATGTAAAGATTCAGTTCCCAGTTAGCAGAAAACTTAAACACGTATTAGCCCTTTCAGACATAATTTCAAGAGTCAAGTCTTACCAGCACCTAAACAAGGTCTTGATTTTCAAAAGTGCTCTGCAGCTGCTAGTTTTCATTTTAATATAAGCTCTGGTTTCCCCAAAACACCGCTTCAAATCCTACATTCTTTTATCAAATGTGCTCCTTCTTTGGTGCCCAAACACTAACTACTGTACCTGAACAAAGAGTGGTTTTGCTGTGTGATGGCTCCCTCTTCCATTCTCCATTCAGCACCTCCCAGCTCTGCAATCCACAGCCCTCCAAACCCTATTCTGCAGCCTGTGCTATACAGTGCTTTCTGGAGAGAGGTTTACAATTCTTGCAGCTCATTTCAGTGGCCCTGTTTGCAGCACAGCCCCTTACCCCCAGAAGTGGGTATCAGTACAGTATGTAGATAAGAAACTATAGAGTGTGGGCAGATAAGAAACGGAGGAAACTTTCAGCCCTATAGCCAGTGACTGCCTATAACTATAGCATGTATCTCAAGCCTACTCTGCATATTTCTCTGCACATAAAGAATAAAAATGGGTCATAAGTAATTGGAAAATCAGCACAGTTAGAGAGAATTGAGCTAAACTGGCATCCCATTCATGCTCACTAAGTGCTAAGCTATTTGTTCTGTTGGGCTTGACTTGGGTTTCAGGTAAGCATAACTAATCACACAACCCTACCTGTTATAGGACTGTCACATTCCCCAGCACTCTGTTGATCTGCTCATTTCCACTGACAGTTGTCTACACTAGGGTTTTGTTGTGCAGTTACATGTCACTGTTTGATTTATGATAGACTGGTAACTCAAACAAAAACAAGCAATGCTTCAGTTTGTGCTAAACTGGTCAAATTTAAACTTAGGGGCACTTAATTATAAAAAGCTTTTGCATACCCATTGGCTTCTGTTATAGAGTACACAACATTCTCAGCTAATATCCATCCAGAACAAGCAGAAGGAACAGATCACATTAGTACTAATTAACTGCTAAGACATCTGTGTTTTAACTAAACAAAAGACCTTAGCTGGTTTACACGTTCAAGGCTGTAGAAACAACCATTTGCCATCGTCTCAGGCCTAAGTATGTTTCAAATGTCTGTTTCTGACAAACACCTGAAAGACTAATTTGTGCATGTAGATCACCATGCAATGGAAATTTCATTTTGGACCTCACTTCTGCATATTAGGAATAAATCTGAAGGAGTATAACCTAGTATGAAAGGATTTAATAATCTTCAACTGCTCCACATCGGTCAAGTGGATACAGTGGAGACACAATTTGGGAGGTAAAACAGATTGCTCTTGTGTTCAGCATGCCAGCCAGAGAACCTAGTTCCCTCTATGTTCAGTGTTCACATTTCAGAGTTAAAAAAGCATTGCCCAAGTTGTACACCCATCTGTGAAATTCCATCATTATGAGAATTCCATTTTACCACCTTCACTGCTACCCACAAACCTTATTTTGCTAATCCTTCATGGTGTCTGTCAGACAGAGGCAGTAAAGGCTGCAAAGGTTATCTTCAGCACTGGCTGTATTAACGACTATACTGTTACCTGTTTCTATACAACTTAGTTTAAGTCTAGTCCAACTATATGTATCAGTACCAGCAGAAATCATACCTCTGAGTTGCAGCCTAAGTATATTCTAAATAAAAATGTTTTTAAGTAAATACAAGAAAACAGAATGGTTTCTTAATGAGTCCAGCAAGCAACCTCTGCCTTAGTCAATTAGAAGGACCTCAGCACCTAGCAAGCTCTAGTAATTGTATGAAGATTGGCTGAAAACACATGCACAGCAACTCTGCTTTTCTCTAATATCACATGTAAAAAACTACTGTTGTGGTAAATTTAAAACCCTAAGCACTACAGTACTTAAAATATTGGGAGAAATCTCCACAAAAATTACAGCAGTGAATATTAGAATGGCCAATGTGTCTGCTTTTAGCATTAGACAGTGAACTTGGATGGTCTGATATTCAACTGGATTCAGCAGGCATTCCAGATTGTGGTACAAACAATATGTTTCCATGAAATGAGGCAAATTCGGGGAAATCTGAAGAATTTCAGATTGTGTGGAATGTTATGTGGAAATTTGAATCAGAAGACCACTACAGCCTCTTCCAGCATAATATTCTCTCTTCAAAAGCTTAGCCAGCTGCCTTATGCATCACTGAACTCAAGGCGTGCAGCAGAGCTCATTTAGGGGATGGATAAATCTTTTAATCAATCTCAATAGGCTTTGGATGAGATCCTAGCAGAAACTGTGATTCAGCAGTTTATGGAACTAGGAAGGAAGTAATAGTCTGTTTTATCATAGTGAGTGGACAAGAATTAAAGTGAATACTAAAAATGAGTGTGTGGAAGATCATTTGTGGTGGTAGGAGGGCACATTCCTGGCTTGGATGTTGGCCTGAAGAATTTGTGTTTGCTGGAAAGCACTGACAGGAGCAGAGGTTATAAAGCTCTCCCAGAATACCTCTGATGCTGCTTCTGATGATGGAATGTGTCATAGCATTTTACACTACACTGTCAATGGGTGTGCCATGCACTGAATCTTGCCCTGAGCTATCAGGGTGGAGTTTTATGAAAATCTGGTCTGCACTATAATTAAGACCTTTTTTTCCTATTAGCTGAAGACATTTCCCTTGGTGAAAAATGTTATTTATAAATTCTCTTTAAACTTGAACTGTTACTGCACCCAGAGTGGGTAGAACTCACCTGATCAAACATGGACTGTGCAATTGCCTATAACTGGTTATTTACATCCACTGGATGGACACTGGAGTGAAGTAGGTACTTTTCAGAACAGATTTGTATGAATCATTGAAATACCAACGTTTGCATGAACAGACTTTCAAAAATGGTCTTCTAAATGAATCAGGTTAATCTTCATTCCTAAAGCACCAATTTCTATTGCATTTCTAAACAGGAAATCAAGATGAGTAGTTGAAATATCTTGTTATCTCCAGAGCATGTAAGATGACTATATCTTAAGAGTCCTCACTGAGTATTCAGTGAATCGAACCTAAGGAAAGACATTAATTTTTACAAGCTTTGGATCAGGCACTCTTTGAAGGTGTCAGATTTTGTTCAAAGATTGGCATAAGAACAAGCAAGCTATGTCCAAAAAGGAGAAAAGCTTCTTCTTTGTTAAAAAAGCAGAGAAAAGTCTTAAGATTTTGGAATTATATATTTATATTTTCATAATATTTTAATTTTAAACTATCTGTACACTTTTTAAACATACCCCTAAAAATATATGTGATCAAACATTACGTACTATTTTATTGCATTATATGTAGCGCTATAGATGGGCTTTGAAAAACCCCAACAAAATGAAGCACTGTCTTTTATGAAAGGTCCTTGTAGAAGGACCTCATGCTTAAGACTTCATGAAATGTTGAAAGATTCACTTTTAAAAGTGAGATTTTGAAGAAAAAGGGAATTAAAGAAAGAATGACAAAATTATGAGAATTGTGAAAGTCTGAGGAACGAATCTACAAATTATACATGTAGGAATTCCTCAGCAAAGATAATCCTCAGTTACCACATTCCCTGGCCCTTTTGAACTAACTAAGCAGAAGGAACATAATGGAATGAAAATGAGGACCTTTGTCCCCTGTTTTTCCCAGGACAGTTGCTCTCAGCAGTTGATGAGTCTCATAGAACTGTAAGGAATTACTACAAAATGACCCTATGTTGCTGATGTGCAGAAGATCCTCCAAAGTGTGAGTCTTTGGGGTAGTTGTAATAGGATTTTATATGTAGCTTCAAATTTCTGCTGTAGGCAGCCTCAAAGTAGACTCATGGCTTTACAACCATCAGTGGCACTGAAATCACTGCCTTTAGAGAGGTCAGGACTCAAAATTGTATCCTCTACACCTCACTCAAATTTCTGTACCTTTGATAAAGAACTGAGGGTTTTTTTTCATTATTTGCCCCTTAATTCTGAGTAATATACTAACTATCTGATAAATACATGTAAAGCAATTAGGAAGCAATCTCATGTAATGCCATTATTTTATATTAGAATTATTCTTTGATGGTAAAATGTTCAACTATACAGTAGGGGCATGCTAAAACATGTGCAAAAACATTCTTTCTGTAAAAGTGAAAGAAGTTAAAAAGGTATATAAATGATGACAGGTTTTCCTCAAAAATCTGTTTTACTAGGGCAGCATTTTTTATAATTGTATGTGATGAAATTCCATTTACTAAGCTTCATTAATCATTTTACCTTAGAGTCCTTATTCCCTTTGCTTTGAGGTTTTTCAAAAGGTCAGTGCAAGCCCTCTTGGTTGCAAATACAGTTGAAACAGCCAAGAAAAACCTTATTTTTATTAAATAATTTAGTGTGAATTAACACTATTTGATTTTAAAGAACATAAGAATTCCCTGAAGATTTCATTATCTTAAACTATACCCTATAATTAAACTGTAAATTTCAATTACAGATTTTTAAAAAGGAACTTCTAAACCCAGTGTTTCCATAATGTCATAGACTAGTATATCACAGCACTCTGGAGTATGTGCATTCATACACTGTAACTTCACTTTAAATTAAAGACATAAAAACTGGCAGATTTTTTACTGAATGTGTGTTTCTTTAATAGCTTTTATTTCATTCATGTACTCATAAAAAAGGGAATGTTAGTTCAGCAGTCTGTTTTATAGACCAGTGTATCCCTGTAGGCAAAGGCAGCTTCCTTCCAAAGGCAGACTCACCTGAGAACAATTCATAGTGTAGACAAAACTAATTTCCCACATTTCACACAAAAGGAAATCAAGGTGTGGAGACAATGCCCTAAAACAACAGACTAAAGAGATGCCTATTCTAATTCATCAGTCAGAGAAGACTGAGAGGAGCCTTCTCAACACTTGTTTCTTTCATAGAAAGAAAATACCAGGCGCTGATCTATGGTAGAAAGTGTAACAAGAACTAATGGTCAGACAATTAAAGTCAGTCACACACACGTTAGAGATGAGGCACATACTGTCAACAGAGGTTATTTTTCTGAACACACTACTAAGGAAAAGCTGTGGTTCCTGCTTCTTTTTATGTCTTCCCATTAAACCTGAATGCCTTTTCAAACGTCTAAATCAAGCAATGAGGCTAAATAGAGGGCCAGGTTGCTGAAATTCCAAAACATAGAGATTGGGCCAGATGATCTCCAGGCAGCTTGGCAAAAATTTGTGAGGTTGCTCTTGAGTCAAGGGACCAAAATCCTTTAGAAATGAATGTGTCCTAGAAAAGACAGAGCAGGGATCTGCTCCCAAGGAAATTAAATAGAATTGTCAAGAGGGAAAGAAAAGCACTTCTCAATGGTGTAGACCATACTATTTCAGTCCCAGTTTCCTCCATCTTGTCACATTCAGAAAAGGTCAACATTGAAAAAAGAAAAGACAGGATTAGAAGCAGCTGTTAAAATGAAAAGTTGTAGGATGTGATCTCTTGCAGGACAACCTTTTTTCATTCTAAAAATAAAATCCAAATTTTCTGTTTGGAAATTGGTAAAACGGTGACATTTAAGTTTAGTTTGTCTTTTTTTAATCTAAAAATTAAAGAAAATAAAAACAAGGAATCTTTCCCTTTCCAACCCACGCCACTGTGGTATCAAGAAAAAATAGTTAGAGATATGTAGACCTTAATTATAGAGGTAAAATCACTTAGAAACTCCATTCTATTTTAGATTATATCTATTTGACAATCACATTACATGAGTCAACCTCATATTACACAAATTGCCCCTTAAAGAATCAGTCTGTAGTAGCTAAAATGGCTTCTATAGACAGAGTGATTAAGAATTATTTTTAAAATACGCTTAAACTATTTATAAAACTTGCACAAAACTCTGTGTTTAGTTTTGACACAGGTAAACACCAGTTATGTCTCCCTGAGGACTAACTCTTACCACATACTGCCTACAAGAAAGAAGGGAGGGTGAGGAGTCCGATCTCAGCGATTAAGAAGGAACTGAGTAGAGGTTTCATGTTTCCAGTCACCCAATACGCCACAGTCTAAATAAACTTAGCCCTTGAGTAATGCCACTATAGGGTATTCATTCACACTGTCCAAAAAGCAACTGTTTGTTCCACTGCCAACCACCCACAGCAGCAGTCATGTTTATTTAAATGAAGAGGGTGTGGACCCAAGAGCCACATCTTTCCAAACCTTGCTGTGACAACCAAACGCTTGGCCATTGCTGTCATACGTCTGAAATGTGTCCTATATTGGACAACTTTCTAAGGTCTCCTGGCCATGTTTTGAGGCTAAAGACTTACCCTGTGATTTTGCTGACCACTAATTGCAATTCTGGGAGGCTTTTCTCTTTTTCTTTTTCTTTTCTTTTTCTTTTTCTTTTTCTTTTTCTTTTTCTTTTTCTTTTCTTTTCTTTTTCTTTTCTTTTCTTTTCTTTTCTTTTCTTTTCTTTTCTTTTCTTTTCTTTTCTTTTCTTTTCTTTCTTCTTTTTTCTTTTCTCTTTTCTTCTCTTGTCTTTTCTTTTTTCTTTTTTCTTTTTTCTTTTTTCTTTTTTTTTCTTTTTTCTTTTCCTTTCTCCTTTCTCCTTTCTCCTTTCTCCTTTCTTCTTTCTCCTTTTCCTTTTTCTCTTTTCTCTTTTCTCTTCTCTTTTTTCTTGGCAGCTGGTTATTTTGGATATGAGAAAACAAATTAACTATATTTAAAACACCTAGTGCACATGATGTTTTTAGTCCTGAGAGGGGTCACTGAATCACAAGACCATGGGAAAATTCAGGGCAGAGGACTCAGGAGGTTGTCTGACACAGCCTGCTGTTCAAAGTAGGATGAGTAAAGAGGTCAGAAAAGGTTTCTTGGGGCTTGATCCAGAAAGGTCTTGAAAATCTCCAAGGATTGAGACACATAAGCTGATGGTTGGATGACACAGAGCTCAGGAGTTGGCTATTACATTTCTTATTATGTCTGAAACAGCTGTTAAAATTTTCCAACTGCACTTTACTTATGCTTAGTTGCAATGCTTATACATTTTCATCTTAACTGGCATTATGTAAACCACAACTGGGTTGCTGCTTTATTGACTGCAGGAATTACTGTTGTCGTTTCCCCTTCCCTAGGAAACAGATCTTTCAATAAAAGGACACAGAGTTTTTATGCATAATACAAAACATAGAATGATTGGTTTAATAAGAATTGGTGGTAAGGAAGCAGAGGGTCCTCTCTCAGCAAGGTGTGGCAGTACAGTAACATGCACACCTAGGTACAAAATATTATGTGATAGGCACCACACCAGGATTCAATCCAGCTGATCTTGTACATGGCCAGGCTGTTCCAAAAGTGATTCTGAGAAACATGGATGTGTTGACACCAACTGAGTCAAGTCAGAGTTTATTCCTGACATAGACCACAAAGTATAGATATATTTTATATATCTTAAAAAGTTCTAGCCCTGGAGACATGCTCCCCAGCAAACAGAAGGAAAAATGCTTGTAAGGGTATTTAAGGAACATCTAAAAATTATGAAAGACTGCAGAAGACTTTTCCATGCTAGTCAGAAAGAACAGTTTCCCTACAGCTATCTGAAGTGTAGGGTAAGAAAAAAAGCAAGCCTCATGAAAAAAAGACTGAGAGTTCATAATGGGTACATTGGCCTATTAGCTGAGAACTTTAAAGGCTGAATTTAAAAATATGTATCACTTTCCAAATCCTAAAGTGTAGAGGGTGACAGTTGTTAAGTCATACACCAAAATCTTCCTGGAATTAAAAAACTGTAAAATAACCTGGAAAAACATCCCAGAGAGATATCCTGAGGCAGGCAAGGACATGGAGCCAGTTTTCAGGAGGGAAAAGACAAGGGCTTTTCAAAGGCTCCACCACTCCACAGGAGGATAAGGCAGGGCTTGCAGTGAGGTACCAGAGGCATCCTGATGCTGGTATCTCTGAGGGATGGCTTCTACAGCCAAAGAGTATTGTAGCAGTTTCTGTGCCCTGCCACCATGCAGCATATCAGAGCTAGAAAAAGGCTTCTCAGCTGCAAATAACCCAGCTGAGACAGCATGAGCACTGCTGTACAAATAGGTGAACCTTTTTAAAATTTAGCTGGATGGGGCCCACCTCCTTTTCTCCTTCCCTCTCTGTCTCTTTGCTTCTTTCTCTTCCTTTTCCTCTTTATTTCTCATTTGTTTTGTAATACTCCTATTGCATTTTTACGTCAAGCTTCTATGTAGATCCTCTAGGTGAAATAGCGAGGGATAGCTGCCAGCATTTGCAGAATAAAAAGCTGGTCAATTCTGTTACGAAAATGTTATAATTACCATGAATTTAGAGTGACAAATTTGGGTCAATGTTGCAAAAAATTGCTTTAGTAAAAAGACACCACTTTGACTCTTTTGAAATTCAACAATTTTCCAAATCAAAGCAGAAGTGTCTTTATTGCTGCAGGCAGTTTTGTTTCTTTTTGCTAGGCACACCTAGATACCAAACATCTGAGAATATTCAGACCTACATCCTCCTTAGACATCTGGTGGTAAAAATGAGTAGAGTCATCCTCTATTTTCCAAACCAGTCTAAGGGATATCACACTGTTACACACATTTTGAAGCCTCCTAGATTGACTAGAAGAACATCTAGAGAATGCAAGAGGCTGACAGTGATTAAGTACCTAATTCACAGGTTCTTATCTTGATTGGCATATCAGGTTCCTTGAGCATAAAAATGTCCTGTCCTGCACAATGGGTTCCATCAGATTTCTGGGATCTCTGAAAAAATTATTTACTTAATTACTGACAAGAGAAATATAATTTTCAGAACCTCTCACTTATTGTGCATAATTTCATGTATCAGCACTTCTAAGACTGAGGCTTTGCCAATAGATTTTTTTTTAAGTTTTACCATTAACTTTCACTACAGAGTTGGCATTCAAAAAAGAAAACACTTTAGTGAGAGCTGTTCTTTGGCATGTTTTTTGGCAGTTCCAAGCTTTGACAAATCCAGCTACCCATCAACTTCCCATCAGGAACAGGACAACACTATTGAGACAACCGGTGAGATATCAGCATATTTTATCTTCAGAATTCCATCTTTCATGACAGGATAATTCAGATTAATTTTGTTTTGCCACATTTCTGAACAGCCTCAACATTTCAGTATTATAATGCAGCACTCATGGGATGGAAACTCTTGAAAGGATTGTTCTAACCTGGCACCAGGCAGGTATAAAACATGGTTTTGCAAGACTGAGCCACCCAGCTGAATGAATAAGTCCAACAATAAGTCCAATAAGTCCAACTAGTCTCCACTAGTAAAATGTCTTAAAAGCTAATGCTTCCATGGGTAGGTGTGTGCACAGGGAGAGGTTAAGTATTTACTGGGAATTCCGAAAAAAAGCATTTCTTCTCAAAAAGACCATAAAGGTATAATACATCCATAGTATCTAATTCATATGTAGATCTCCTTGCCACAGGGAACATAAATACTGAATTTTACATGGATTCAGATGGCATAACTTCTTGTCTGACAAATGTCAGGGACTATTCAGAACAGAGGTACCACATCCTGCTCAGGAACAGCCTGAGTCACCAGTCAGTGTATTCAAACATTCTGAGACAAGTCAGAGGATGTATCACCTGTGTTTGGTCTGCACAAATCTTTCCCTCAGCATTTGCTATTGACTGCTATGTGAGACAGGGGACTGCGAGGAAATTAACACTGGTCCCACAGACCATAGCTGTTCCTCTGCTTTTATGAGTCCATAGACAAAATAACTGCTCTTCACAGTGAGCACTCCAACATCCCTTAGTAGCCCACAGTGAAGTTTTTTAAGCCATTAACCTAGAAAATACAGAACTAATCTACAAATCTTTTCCCCAAGCTTATTCTATTCTATTCTTATGGCTTCTATACATAAGGAAACAACTATAGTTAAAAACTAAGAAGGTTCCACCAAGCCCCAGTGCTTTTTCTTGCCTGAGGTTCAGTATACACTTCAGTTACTAAATGTCACTGACAGAGAAGTATGAGACCATGTTCCCAGGCACAGATGAGTATTTTGAACAGAGGCCAGTTGTTTAATAGAAAATGTCCAGCATCATTGCCACTCCCATTTCCTTTAGAAAGAATACCTATAAATGAGGGAATCTCGACATTAAGGTTACCTGTACTTCCAATCTGTACTTCCATTGGCTACTATAACACCAAAATTTAGGCAATACAAAGCCTAAGCTACTTCTCTGAATCTAGTTGAGTACTGCCATATAACCCAGAGGAGTGCTTTGTAGAGGACACAATACTCGCCTTCATGTCTTCCATTTGAAAGCAATGCTGCTAATTGAGGAAAGTCCCAGGCTTTCTGCTGCCATAGCCAATGCCAAAAATTGAACAGCATGGAATGCTTCTGCTAACAAACAGTAAGAAAAGCAGGCAGGATGGGTCTCCTCTCCCAACATTAACCCTCAGGCAAGAATATCCATGGTGACAGGGAGCCCTGAGGCATTTGCAGCAGACGGAGTATTTCCAGACAGATGAAAACACATTGTACTGCCAGAGCCACATAAGCCATTTCTGATTTGGTCAGCATCATCTTATGCATGATTAAGTAATGACTTTGTATTCAGCTTTATAGTAGGAGAACTGCCCAGCTTAAGGCATCCTAATTCTTTTCCTTTTTGAGTGACTGCAACACGCTCACTTACGGGAAACCTGAGAAACGTTTTGCTTGGATGCATGTGCATATTTTTTCTTGTCCAAACAATCTGATACCTTAAATTTATATTCTTCTATTTTGTAAATTATCATTCTAAAATCTAATATCCTTGTTAGGCATTTACAACATTAAAATGCTGTATACTGTACTGTGTATAAGAGGAATTAGACAAATCTTCACTCATTGAACTCTGTTTATGTTACTTTGAATTATTTGCAAATAACCAGATGATTATTATATTGTGAATATAATCTGTATTTCTCTGCTCCTTTCTTCTGTTTATCTTGAAAAAAAAAAAAAAAAACATTTCAAAAGCCAGATTCCTTAAAAAGTTATAAATAAATAAAGGCATCTTATAATACCAGTTTTGAGAAAAATGTGGGAACCCAGAAACTTTTTTATTATATCCTATAAAACTTAATAGGTTGACAGAAGAGGTATTATCTTGCTCCATGAGAAAATACTACAATTTAAGTAAGGATCACTGATCTATTTTCCCTGGCCACCTTCTTCATCTTCTAAGCCATTGAGTATAGGTAGAGTTAATCACATTAAAATGCATTCCTACATCATCACAGCTGTATCCTGTCTGCACTGTTGAATGCATATGAGAGCTGGCCCAAAAGAAACCATGGCACTGAGGGAACAAGGCTGGATTTTCTGTTAAGAACCAGTGTTTCTTTTCCCAACAGGACTTCAGAGGAAAGAGAGCCATCTACTGCTCTATATGAGATATGCTGCAGCATGTCTTTTAGACAGACGATCTGAAATGTCAGGGTGGGATTTAGGGAAGGAAGTGGAAACCTCTGCTGCTTTCCTCTTTTATGCTGTGGGGTCAGGTGACAAGGGAAGCGGGGCACTGAGCAGTGCTGTCCACCACCTCCCCAGCCTAGCACAGAGCACAGCTGCATTCAGCAATGGAAGTGACCAGGGAAAAAGTGTTTGAATACAAACAATTGTCCTTTTAAGAAATAAAAATAAATAAAGTCTGAAAATACTTCAAATCCTCCACATCAGGAGGATGCATCACAAGTATAACACACCAGCAGAGCAGAACAACAACCAGCAGTGCCTGATAGGTTGGAGAGAGGCAAACCACGCCTGTTTCCACACAACTGCACACTAAGTCAGCCAGGGTGAAAGGAATTACATTCTTATCTGCTGTGACAAAGGTAAGTGCTCCTCACACACTCCTGAATGTATTCATGAGTGTCACCTTTTGCCTGTGGGGCTGCAGCCCCACATCAAGCTGCTCTTGGTGCAGTGTGTCTCTAAGATCTCCAAGATCCGAGGAGGCAGCAAGGCAGAGGAATCCATGTTCCTTGTTAATGCAAGGGGTTTTGGCACTATCCTGTATTGAGAGTGTAGGTAAGATTTAAAATACAACTTTCTTTAGGGAGAAGAAATAAGAGGTAAGAAAAAAGTGGACTTCTAGAAAAAGCTTTGTCTATCATTCCAGGCCCTGCAGCCCCTCGTCCTCCTTGTGTTATGATGAGAGGAGTCTGTGGAGAGCTTGGGGTTCATCTGTGGATGGAAGTGATCACACTCATGATCCTGTGCGTGCTGCACACAGTCCTGGCCCACACAACCCTACACTTCCTCATGGGCTGAGTGCTAGTGCACTGGGGTCTCTGGTGGTATGAGCAGAACCACCAGGAAGAGTAAAGCATGTGTGAAATGCAAAACTACAGAACTACAATACTACAAACCAAATCACCACTTCTCATAAAATGATGTGAAGTATATTTGATACTTGTTTTTATTTATGTTTTCTTCCCTTAATTTTGGCTGTAAGAATGGCTTCCAGGTAAGTTTGACTCACAGAAGACCTTCAGGCTAAATTTCAGAACCAGAACAGACCACTGATTTGCTTCATGTTTTCACATAGATGTAATGTATGATAGCCACAACTGTTCTATTGATACTTGCAAACTCATATATCTACCTTGTGTGAAATGATATAGATAAATATGCTGCCGGGAATCTCTTACATTCTTCTGTTTTCCAGTAGGCAGAATTTTCCAGGCAGTTACTTACACACCAGTAGGATGGTGTGGGCATCTAAGCAAAGGCAAAGCTTTCAGTGGATGACAGGCAGCATCACCAAAATGATTCAGCATTCAACCCTGGCAAGGCTGATGAGTGAACAAGGTGAGTGGAGGTGACTGTCATGTAGGAAAGAGCCTGTAAAACTTAAAGACCTCTACTCTGTTGTTAGCTTTGACTGAGGTTGAAAAACACTGATTCCAAGAGGAAAAGCTCTTTTACATATCCCACAGTGCTTATTAATCTACATTAGTGCATTTTCACATGTATTTGATAATGGGACTGGAGCACCTTCCCTGTGAAGACAGGTTGAGAAGGTTGGGACTGTTCACCTGGAGAAGACTGTGTGGAGACCTCATAGCAACCTTCCAGGGTCCGAACGGGGCCTGCAGGGAAGCTAGAATGGGACTCTGTCAGGAGCTGTAGTAACAGGACAAGGAGCAAGAGGTATAAATGGAGAGAGAGGAAATTTAGGTTATATAGCAGGAAGGAATTCTCTATGGTGAGGGTAGTGAGACACTGGAACAGGTTACCCAGGGGTGTTGTGGATATCCCAACCTTGGCAGTGTTCAAAGCCAGGCTGGGTAAGGCCTTGAGAAACCTGGTCTAGTGGGAGGTGTCTCTGCCTATGGCAGGGGACTTGGGGACTAGATGATCTGTAAGGTCCATTCCAACCCCTTCATATTCCATGCTTTTAAAACCTCACTCGAGGAGTTGCGCACTGCACACACACAGAGAGCAAAAAGACTGCTGCGGATACTGCAATTTATCGTTAAACATCATTTCGGTGGCTACAGAGAGACCCAGTGCCTGCACCTCGAGCCTTCCCTTCTCCGCCCGTGGCTGTCGCAGAGGATCCGCACCGAGAGGCCGCTCGCCTTCACTGAGAAGCACCCGCTTGTGAATTAGCCTGAACAGATCTGTCCTTATCAAGAGAAACTTTTCCCTCTGCATTAGGGATATATCGCACAGCGACACCCTCCGCCCGCCTGTGGGCGCGCTCCTGCGGCCTCGTCAGCCAGCGGGAGGGAGGGGGCGAGGGAGGGAGCGGCCGCCCTCACTAAAGATGGCGGCCGAGGGTGGCCCGGCTGCAGCGTGGCGCTGAAGCCGTTTCCGCCCGCCCCTCCCGTCACATGATCGCCGGGGGCTGCGGCCGCCGCTGCCCGGCCCCGGCGGGGCAGAGCCGAGCTGGCGGGGAGCGGTGAGCGGCGGCAGGGGAGACTGAAGCCTGGCAGAGCCGAGCCGAGCCGAGCCGAGCCGAGCCTGAGCCGGGCCGTGTCCGTGTCACGCTGCCGGCCGAAGCGGTGGCGCCGGGCGGTCTGGCGCTGAGCGCGCTGCGCGGTCCGGGTGGCAGCAGTGAGATGGAGCCCGAGGAGGGAGAGGATCGCACCCCACTGCTGAAGGAGCCCCAGCCGGACACGGGTGAGATGAGCGGCAGCTGCCCGTGTGGCGGCGTCGCGTTGCTATGGAGGCGCGGGCCGCGAGCGCCGCTGTGGGGCCCGGGGGTCGGTGCCGCCGTGCCACGGCCGGGGTGACGGGGCAGCGGTGACGGGGGGAGCGGAGAGGGGAAAAGCGGTGACGGGGTCAGCGGTGACAGGGGGAGCAGCGAGGGGAAAAGCAGTGACCGGGGGGCAGCGGTGACGGGGGGAGCGGTGAGGGGAAAAGCAGCGAGGAGAAAAGCGGTGACGGGGCCGGGGGCTGCGCCGCCCGCCCGCGCCGTTCGCGGCGTTCGGTGCCGGGGACGCCGCGGTGCTGGATCAGGCACGGCCCCGTCGGTGGCAGGGTCAGGCGTGCAGCCCTGTCACACACCAGCCCTCGCTCGGCTCCGGCCCAAATACCGTCCAGATATTAAAAACTACCGGAGTCCGCCGAGATTGTGTCAAAATTTAAAATGAAGGCAGAATTCGAGTAAGACTAATTGCTTGTTACGAGTATGGAGAGGAAGGAAGGTGAAGGGATGCACGAAGGTAGGAGAGGAGGCTCGATATATTGCCATTGTTGATATATTATCAACAGAGCCCGCATGTTTATCTGTGCTGTTTTGCTTCCTAGAATGTACAACTTATAAAAAGCAGAGCAAGATTTTTAGTTTCTTTAGCATGCCATGCAAACATGCTCTAACCTACTTAGCAAATGTGCAACTGCCTCGGGGGGGCTGCAAACAAAATTACTTTAAAAGTGCCAGAAGGAGAGAAATTTGAGCTCAGGGCTTCCTAAAGCAATATGTTCTTAAGTTTGCACAATGCATCAGGCTCCAATTGGAGGTGGCTCACCTCACCTCACCCATAAGGAAAACTATTGCAGACGAGCAACTTCCTTTAAACTGCTGTGCAACTTGCAGCACAGACCTATTTTTTAACTGCAGTTTAAGAATCTTGTTAGATTATAGCTACAGTGCTTTAAAACATGCCCCTGAAATCAGAATTAAATATAGATGTAGGACCAAAGACTGCTAGTCAAGGTAAGACTTTGACCCCAATGCTTTAAACTATGGTTAGCTGCTTTAAACTTTAGGGGGGTGAATGTGTCTCTGATTATAGCACTTTCCTGAAACACACCTTTAATCTTCTTGAGTCTTGTGTTCTGTTAACCTGATCTAATATTCTTAGGTGTTTCACATACACATGATGGAATGACAGGGAACCAATAATTTAGTAGCTATTTGCTTCAGAAGGGTTACATCATCAGTGTGTTATTCAGCTTTCTGTTATTATTGTCTAACGCCAGCAACTACAAGAAGTGAAACAGTTAAGTAGCTTTACCTGTAATTATATTAATTTTTATAAATTATATGACTTTAGATTTTCTACTTAAAGCAAATTGCTTTCTAAACAACAGCAAAGAACAACAAAGCTGCTTGACTAGTTTTTGTGTAGTAAGTACTTCCTGTTCTCAGTGCCTGTTGTTTTCAGTGTAACCAATAGAATCTTGGCTGCTCTCCCTCATGTCATTTAAAAACCCAGGATGGCTTTTTCAAATGCTTCTGAGACAAAATTTGTAATTACCACAGGTCTGGAAAGGGTTTGTATATTTATACAATAGCCTTGTTTATTATTTATTATTTAATGTATAATGAAATTAATTTTTATTTATTAAATTAACATAGCAAGTACAGCATCTCTGTGTCACTTTAACAACTCTGTTCGTGTTCCCCTGAAAAAAAATAAGATCACATAGGCTCATTCCTTGTTTCAGGGAAGTTCCTGGGAGGGGGAAGGTATCTCATCAGCTTGTCCACAGGGCATGTCCTTTGTTTCTTACTGAAAATCAGAAAAACCAGTCACGTGACATAACTGCAGTAGCAGATGAAGCTCTGGTCAGTCCTACTCATAGATGTATTTGTTCTAGTCATCATTTGAACTCTGAGTAGTGAAAGATGAGATCACTGTAGACTGATGTAAACCGATGTAATATCTGCTGATCTCCAGCCTTCCCAGAATTTCAGACATCCAGGTTATAAAACGTCCCATTAGTAATGTTGCTCCCTCACAAGAGGAGAAACTCTACACTCTATTTGAAAATTCAGCGGCTTGTTCGAGTAGTTCCTCAACAAATTGACATTCCTGCTCAGTAGTTTCAGGCATTCCCAGTTCGTAAAGAGTAGCTGTAGAGATTGAAACTGTTACTGCTCAGCTCTGATCTGGATCTCCTGGCACTGATGAATGCTCTCTGCCAAATGCTGCTGTGTACTACTGTAGGAAATCAATAACTGTGTCACAGTCCATAGTCTGCTCTCTGTGTATAAACAGCTGACAGAGTGACTTAATGTCACGACACCGATTTTATGCTGAATCTTAGGACTCGTTTCCTTTGTTGTCTTGTGACTGCCAAGAGGGTGCACTGGGCAGCTGTGAACCTGTTACTGTTTCACAGCGTCAGCACAGTGTTTGCCATTCGCCTTTCTGGTAGTCCTGGCAGCTGTCAGCAAATGCATATTCCCTTGTAAGCAAACTTATAGTAGGAAAATTTGTCCTAGAAAATAGCCTGAAGTAGCAATGACCATTCTTTAGCGCTACTTTAGGAGTACTGTGTTTCTTGAAACCGTTTTGGTGTATATTACAGGCTTCCCACTATTTGTTTTGGAGTTTTTTTAAGTGTGAAATTCTATCTTGGATAAATATTACAGTATGTTGGAGAGGACTTTTGAAACTATGTTTCTAAATCCATTTCCACAGACCACACATTACCCATCCTCTGCAGTCATCCCTGTAGCATGGATAGCTGCCTGTTATCTGAATGAGGATTACATTTGCTTTGCACATCAGTATGAAAGTGGGGTCTTAACATTTTTTTCAGCCAGCCTCAGACTCTACCCCTATTGAATAAACCCTGCTTATGAGTTGTTCTTACTCTGTTAGGTCTGTTAAACATTTTTCATTTGCTGTCGTTTCAGTCCCTGCATGCTGCTCAGCTCGCTACAATCTCGCACTCCTGGCCTGTTTTGGGTTCTTCCTCCTGTATGCATTGCGTGTGAACCTCAGTGTCGCTCTGGTGGATATGGTAGAACCTAACACAAGCTTAGCAAAGAATACTACTTCCAATGTGTGTCCAGAGCATTCTTCCGCCATAAATGTTCCTCGCAACACAACGGTGAGGTCTCAGACATATTGTCTTGTAACGTTAACGTGGCTTGTCAAAGTGGTTTTAGAACTCTGTGATAGATAGAACCATATTTAGGTGGCAAGAGAACAGGCTGTTTTTACTGGATTGCCTTTCCAGTGGTTCTTTTAAATCTATTCTGGGAAGTATTAGCCTTAAATGACTAGCTAATTGAGAAGAGCTGTGCTCAGGGTCAGCTTTTTAATGTACCTCTTTTCTGTTATTCCTTAGAAATTGGCTAATCTGATCACGTAGATCTACCATGACTCACCGTTTTATATGCCACTTATCAATTGTTAGTGTTACATCTGCGTCAGAGCTCCCATCACTGTCCAATTTGCCTGTTCTTTGTACAATCACAATGGCATGAAATTTCATTACAAATTAACATGTAATATTTCTCTCTTCACTTCTTCAGTCTCTTTCCCAGATCATGCATTTTGTCTTTATATCCTTTATCTCTGACTTGCAGTAATCCTTAAAATCACATTTCTTAACTGAACTACTAGATATGGAAAAAAAAAAAAACTTCTAAAGAAACCCCCAGCTTTGTGAATTTGGACTTGCATAGACCTTGTCTTGTAGCTGAAGTTATTCCTGAGCACTCTTGCCATCTTCCTTTTTTCATTTTGTTTGCTTGTTTAGAGGTCATTTATTATTTATCACCAACAAATCACTATGGTGAACTTTATGGGAAGGAAGATTGTCTCATCATTTCTTTGAAATGTATGCTGCTCATTTAGATGCAGAAAAATTGGTCTTTTGGAAGTGATCCCAAATTTCAGAATCATTTTATTGGGCAACAGTTCCTGTCTTCTTGCTGGCTTCCTTTATAGCTGCAGATTCCTGTCTCGATCATCTTCACTTTTATTGCATTGTCCACTAAACTTGTCTTCCCTCTGTTGTACTTCTATTATTCTACCTACCCTTGTGAGCCCTGTCCTTGACTGCTGTCTTTCTTTATGTTAAATTTAAGCACCTGCATCTCCTTATTTGTTTTTGGGGTGTTGTCTTTTTTTGGGGGGGAAGGGGGAGGGTTTGTTTTTTGGGGTTTTTTTTGTTCATAAATTTTCTGTAGGTAAAGCCATTTTATAGAGCATGCATGACAGCAGGTCCACTCTGTGATTCAGAAGTGGGATTTTTACTCAGGCAGATTTACATAGTCAGTACCTGTCACCTAACCCAAGCTACTTAGAATTCAAAAAGGAATAACTGCCAGAGCACTTGTATTTCATATAGTGATGATTTACATACTTGGGTTAGATATGTCCAGACAGATGTAAACTACCTGAATTAGATTTTTAACACAACTTTGATAGCAGTAAGATGGGTGTAGTGGAGGGAGACCCTAGGGAGTAGGTCACAAAAAAATTGAAATATTTATATATAAAGCACTAAATAGCCGATCAATGTAATAAAAAATATGGTCAGAGAAACTGCTGTCTTTAACTTACTATATTTTGTTGGGTTTTTTTCTCTTCTTAGGGACAAAAGTATTCTTGGGATGCTGATACTCAAGGATGGATCCTTGGTTCTTTTTTCTATGGCTATATCATTACTCAGATTCCAGGAGGATATCTTGCAAGCAAAATTGGAGGCAAACTGTTGCTAGGGTTTGGCATCTTTGGTACCTCTGTATTCACCTTGCTTACTCCCTTAGCTGCAAATTTGGGAGTTGGCTACCTCATAGCTGTCAGAGCCTTGGAAGGACTGGGAGAGGTAATCCTGTTTCCTCTATGTAATTTGAAAATTTGTCTGAATAATTTGTTTAAAATTGTAGTGATTAGACTCTGTGGGGGTTGTTGTGCTGGAATAGTATGCGGATTGTTTCATTTGAGTGGTTTAGTTTTATGTTTTTTAGAATAATTAAAGCATTTTCACTATATTTTAGCCTAAGCTTTTCAAATAAGAAATGTAAGGATAGTTGAGACAAAACTATTCTAATTTTTCAGAAACTAGGGCCTCAAACTATGTTGTTTGTGTTGTTGCCGCTTTTCCAGTATATACAGCGTCAAAAGCAGGAGAAGTTAGTTCTGCCTCCTTATTTTCATGCCTTGCACAATTTTTATAAGTGGTTTCTTGCTAGACAGCAAACTAATAGATTGTACTACTGCTTTTTAATGAAACATGCTTTGAAACATGTAAAGTTGAAGTGAGTTCTAAAATTCTTGCATTTCAACAGAATGAAATTATATTTTCTAGGGTGTTACCTTCCCAGCTATGCATTCAATGTGGTCTTCTTGGGCTCCTCCACTGGAACGCAGCAAGCTCCTTAGTATTTCATATGCAGGTGAGAAATTCCCACGCTGATAATGGGATTATGAATTTTTACTGCAGTAACAGGGAGGATTGATTTAAATCAAAGGGATTTATATTGTAAATTTTAATCAGCATTTAATCCAGAAAGTGTAACATTAAAGTAAATCTTGCTTTCCATTAGTTTTTGTCATTTATTCAGGGTTTTTATAACCTGACAAAAGGCATTGATCTACAAATAAGTAAAAACTTGGGTCTAACTTTGGTATAAAGTGGTGCAAATAATTACTGTGAAGCTCATTAATAGAAGATACTGTAAATAAAAAATATTTAGCATTAAGAACAAAAAAGCTGGGGCAGTCACCGGATAGAGCTGTTTGGTTGGCTTTTGGAGGGTTTGGAGGGTTTTTTAAGTGTTCTTGGAGGAGCTTAGGGAAGAAAACACCCAAGGTCTCATGTATTGCTGCAAGAGCTCCTAGTTGGAGTCAAATACTGTCTGACCAGATTGTCCTTTGAAGATACTTGATGTTACAAAGGATTTTTGATTTAGCAGAGTGATACAGAATCTACTGAAAGCACAGTACAAATACAAGTTAGTACTCAGCAAACATAAGTTGACACTTAGCAAAAGATAGCAATTGCAATACACTTCAGTTTGGGTTGACTGCAAATCAAGCCTGTTGTTCTCTCAGAAATTCTCTTACTGTTTAACTTCTATACTTTGTGTTAGGCTGACCCACGCATTCCCTCTCCTTGTGTTGGTCTGGCTAAGTCAGTGAGACAGTCACACTTTTAATGAACTGAATGAGGAGAAACATTTACACCAGCAGCTGATCCACTCGACTGACATAGCTGGTTATCTAAACCTCTGGTGCCCTTTGTGTTGAGATAAAATCAGCTTCTTGCAGCAACTGTGGTCAGTCACACCCAGTGTTATTCTCTGAGTTTGATGGATATGTTGGTCTTGCCCACCTCCACTGAGCCTTCGTGCATTTTAGGGGTTTATTGGTCAGTCACATTGCTCAGTGCAGTATTTGAGGGACAGGTGAAAAACATAGGTTTTTCTAAATTTGCTGGTCAAAATTGATATTATTTCTTTGAGGATGACAAATTTTGTATTCAGTTACTGAAGTAAGGTTTGCTTGGTCGCTCTTATTGGTAATAAATCTGTTTTTTATTTGACCTGTGGTTTATCAAGAAGACAGGTCTATACCATGTAAACTTCAGCTACGGTTTCTTAAGGAGCTAAGACAGTCTAGTGACTCACTTTTCCCAGAGGGATGAAGCCTTAATCCTTTTTGCTCAAGTTTCCTCACTTTGCTCTGAACGAAGTCTCATAACTCATTGAAGTGACCCTTCAAAGAGCTACTTTAACTCATTTAATGCACAAAAAGCTTTTTTTCCTTCTCTTTTTAAAAAAATCTGGATTTTTTTCCTGGATATTTAATTAAATATACTTTAAAAGAAGTCTTTATGTGAGACCAAACACACAAGTTAAGCAGAGCCTATAGGGTTGGGATTGCCTTCTGCTGCATTTAGCAATTGGGAGCTTTTAAACTGTCCTTTTGTATTTTGTGAAAATCTATGCTAATGAACTAGTGAGAAGAGTCTGTGGCCTTGAACAGCCCATTGTTAGCAGTCACGGGTGGATAAGATATCTTGTGTAATCTTGGCAGGCTGTTTTCTTTCCTTTCCTTCCATGTTGGCAGTCATGTGTCTGTAGTTAATTTAATCGTGATCGTATTGATTTTCTGAGAGAACATGTGGTTGAGGTGATAAGTAGTTGTTTTTTTGATTTATATTTTGCATGATGTTTGTGGTTTTGTTGTTCATCGTTGGAGCTTTCTGCCTCATAAAAATTATTGTTTCCATGAAGATGGAGTCTAGGTAGCCAGAATATCAACATAATCTTAGTATTTTCTGAGTTGAGATTAAGTTTGGAGAAGTAATCCTACAGCTAACATTAAGAGACAAAACCTACTGTTTTTTCACCAGTAGTGTGTCAAGTATGTAAATAATACGGGTTTCTGGTTTAGGTTTCAAACGGGAAACACCTGCCACCCTTATTATTTGCAAAATGTATGTTGAATTATAAGCATAGGAATAGTTCTTTCTGGCTTTTGGCTTTATTCTGAACTGGAATCTGCTCATCTTTCCCTTCCCCCTTGATGCTAGACCCTGTCACATTCAGGAAGCATAGAATTGAACCTACTGGTTATATATGCATGACTTCTGCTTCATGTTTCTAGCATTCCTGGCTTTGTGGAGCTAGAAGGAGATACGAAAATGCAAACTGACTGTATTGTCACATTATACTCCCAAGGCCTTAGTTATACTGTGTTCAGCTCTCTCTTGTTCTGCAGCAATACCAGTTGACTAATTTGCATTGGTTTAGACGTGTTAGAGCCATCACTATTGGAGACAAATGTGTGAAGAATGCTTATCTTTTATTGTTCCTTCCTTCTAATTTTGGGTTCTTAGGGCTTTATGGCTCTATTTGCTTGAAGCTGCCAAGGCACCTCATTGTGCCTGTGTTTCTTTAAAGCAAAGCACAACCTTCTAGTGGCGGTGACAATATTTATTCTTGATTTATTACAGAAAAATAAAATAACTCAAAAATGGCACTTATACTTAAGGGGTCCATGGGAGATCTAATTATTTTTCCACTTTGTTTTGCTTTCTTTTGGTAGGTGCACAGCTGGGAACTGTTGTGTCTCTGCCACTATCTGGTTTAATTTGTTACTATATGAACTGGGTTTATGTGTTCTACATATTTGGTGAGTTTGTGTTGTTTTGATTTTTCTTAATTATTAAAAGTACAATCCATATTCCTTTTGAAAAGCATATCTTATAAAACTTATTTTAAGTTTTAAAAACATGTTTGACATATTGGGTTGCTGTTTTATTCTTTCTGGGCTATTTGACATATTTAAAGCTAAGTAGATTCCAGTGAATGGCTAAATAAGCTTCCAGTGAGCAAAGCTGTCTCTGAGTTGGACAAAAGCTGGTACAAGTCAAATGCTCTTAACTCTCCCACCACTTGAAAACAACAGGCTGAAATTTCTTATCTGAAGTGTGAAATTGAGTTAATAACTTTAATCCCAGGAATAAACCTCAACTTTGAATGAAATGAAAGGAATAAATCCTAGGAATAAACCTCAACTTTGAAAGAACGTGTGAAAAGTTACTGCTGCTTAAAATGTAAACTGTGGAAAATCTCTAGCAGTCACAGGAACCCTGAAGGAATGCATAGCATGTTTACTGTGACATATTCTGAATGAAGCTGAAACAGAAAATATTTTATAACAGCATGTCTTAGCTAATGCTTTTTACAGGTCTGTTTACATGTCTGAGCCATTTCATATTCTGCATGGGAAAGGAGGAATCAGAATATAAGTCAAGAGTTACATTTTCCTGTAAAAAACCATCTCAAATTTTTTACAAATCACAAAGATTCAAACCAAAGAACTGAACAAAATGAAATAAATTACAGTGTTACAGTTACATAAAAGTGCAGTTAATTTGGACAGATTACTGAAAAGTTACCTTTTTTCAAATGACCATTCTAGGAATGGCTTAAGAAAGAAAAGGAGGAATAGTACATCAATTAAGATGCATGTAGTGATAAACTGTATGTGTGCACAGACTATTTTTTGTGATTAAACTTAATGAGAACTTTTTATTTCCTGAGGGTGAGCCATATACTTTTGTGGCTTTTCCATGTGACTGATACTAAAAATACAATTATCTATGAGCACACAGCTTTCTTGCTGTATGAGGAACTTCAAGTAGAGAAATAAAAGAGGAAAAAAAAATAAAAAAATTCTGCTTAGTCATCTTCATTCTTTATTATATCTGAATGTGCATTGTTAAACCACTTTGGGGAACTAGTATTTGTAAGTAGATAGAAAAATAATGTTAATTTAAATTATATTAGAGTATCCAGAAAACACCTCTGACTATAATCATCTGAGAATATGACTTGATAAAATTGCTTTTTTTAAAATTTCTATTTCTTCACTCATCTTTTCACAACAATAGGTGCACTTGGCGTATTGTGGTGGTTCTTCTGGATGTTTTTGGTTAGTGATACACCAGAAACTCACAGGAGCATTTCACATGCTGAAAGAGAATATATACTGTCTTCTCTAAAAGATCAGGTACAACACTTTGGTAGAGACCAACCTACTTAAGTCTGAATGTAAACCACAAACATAGTCATTAATGTCAAGCTTTGTTTATCGTTTGTTACATATTTTGTTATGCTTTGTTATATGTTTATGTAAACATGTTTAGGTTTAGAGTAACATTCTTAATCTGAGATGGAGACAGGATTTTTCAAACAAAAAAAAATTTAAATAGTGCAGTTGTAAACTGAAAAACAATCAATAATCAAACAAAGCATTTATAATAATGCTTTTGTTACCAGTGTTGTTGAGGTGCTTTATTTAAAAAGCTTTGTATTAAAAAAGAAGCTCAAATCTGTCATTTTGTACTAGATGCAGACCTGTATAATGTCTTTAACATTTGCAATACAATATTTTACAGCATTTCTCATTCTAAGTGTGTTATCTAGAGTAAGAAACAGATTACTATTTGCAGAGAAAATACTAATGAACCAGTTCCTGAATTCTGCGTAAGATTCATTCCTATGACTGGGGGGATATGTATTTACAAACAGTGAAGCTGGCTGAGAGACCCAAATTAATATCTAGGGTTGAGCAGAAGAGATTCAGCTAAATAAACACCTGATGGGTGACTAAATATTTAATTATTTATTGTAAAAGCAGAAGACATTTAATTTCAACAATGGAAGGCATACTTTTTGAATTACAAAATGTAGTAATTGGTTTACTTTGGAATAATAAACATCAGGGCAGTGACATTCTTTGGTATACCTTCATTGAGAACTGAAGACAATGATTAATTCATTTCTGATGAGTTGCATCTATCAACTGAGACTTATTTTTTGCCTTTCAGAATGAATCATGATCATAGATTTGGTTAGCATCAAAAGTACTGTATTTAGTAAATATTCATATCAATATCCTGGTTTCCTGCTTTTTCTCTTTCTTTGTCTCTGCTTGCCAGCTTTCTACACAGAAATCTGTTCCCTGGAGACCTATGCTGGAGTCCCTTCCGCTCTGGGCTATTGTTGTGGCACACTTCTCTTACAATTGGACTTTCTATACACTTCTTACACTCTTGCCCACATACATGAAGGAAATCCTACGATTTGATGCACAGGAGGTGAGATATATACAAATACAGTCATTTTCTTCTGAATTAAAGAAACTGAATCACCTGCTGTTTAGAATAGAGAACCTTTAAGAACCTTGGAATGTAAATGTATAGCTAGGAAATTATAACCCTGCACAATTAAGCAGATGCATAAAAAATGTTGCCTGCCTTATAATTTCCACTTTCTTGGCTTATTTGTCATTCACCTTAGTGCTAGCTTTCAAGTTAAGTTTTCTGTTTGAAAATGCATGGTACCCATCTTTAATTGCTCTGCTTTAAAACAGTAACTATAAAATATTTTCCCTGTTTTATGGCTTCTATGATTATTTCAGATTTTACACCAAATTTGACAGCCTCTGAAATAGTATCTACTTTTGCTAACTGGAGAACATTTCCAGTTAAAAATAAAACTAAGGAAACCATTGGACAAGTGGCATTTATTGAAGTATTTTAAGGATGGGATCTGGGGGAGAAAGGAACCAGAGGGAACCTTTATTCTGATTATATCGCTTTCCAAATTGTCAATTTCTTTCCTCAATGAGCAGCAGAGGTAAAATACCTTTTCTTACTAAGGTAACTGGATGAAACAAAACTGTAGTCTTAAAATCCAGATATGGTGCTTTTCAAGGAAATTTTATAAAATTAAATTATTTATCAGGGAAAAATTAGGAAGTAGGAAAGGTGGAATATTCTTATTTAAACCAATTACTTGACTGTACTGGTCTGTCTTTAATAAAATGGTTTTGGCATAGCTTACCTGGAGAAACTGGTATAGTTAACATAAAAAGGTGCTCAGAAATTGCAAGAAATTTAACATAGTCTGTTCTTGGTTTAGCAAACAAAACTAGTTTAGAGCAATCTGGAGATGACTGCCGTGCAAGAAAGAGGTGATGCCAGCAATCTTGGCAGGAGAAGATAGGAAACCTTAGCATTAGAATAGAAGGTTGCATTAGGGCAAGCTGCAAAATGGCTGGAAAAAACTAACTTAAATTGCCGATTGTGCTCCTTGTTATGGCCTCTTCAGGTATTCCCTGAAGAGGGATCAGCATCTGTGAAAGTCATTTTTTACCACAGCTCTCAGTTGCATGTTTTGTAAAACACCATTGCATTAAATGGTAACAGGTTCTGCTGTGAAGTTGTTTCCTTTGTCTCTGGGTTATGTTTTTTTCTTTTTGGTACTGACCGTTTTGAACATGGAAAAAAAGCTTGTTTAATAGTGTTGGACCAACTTTGTTGCCACACATTTAGATGGAAATTGCATTACCATTTAAAATATTATACAGCTGTTGCTGTTCCGTTTCCTTTCTAAAATACAGAAAATAGTTTAAAATAATGCTGTATATTTGAATCGTGCTTCAAAAAGGTTTTTTAATTACTGATACTGTCTCTATTTTTCAAAATTTTACTTATTGTTTTTGAAAACTGAGCACTGAAATCCAACAGGCAGCATGCTTAAGTACTGATAGAATGGACTCCAGGTGGGGATGTGTTTCTTGTTTCATTTCAAATTAAAATTCCTAGGGAATCATTCACTTCTTGACAAATACACATTTCATACTAGTGTATAAAGGTCATACTATTTATATTCAAATACTCATTTTAATCACAGATAAGGTCAAATTATAGCTGTTTTCAGAAACTATGTTTGTTTGTTTTTTTGTTTTTTTTTTGAAATGCTGTAAATATAGGCAGTTTAGTAGTACCTTTTGTTTCCCTTCATCAGAAAATCATGTAGAATCAGGCAGAAGTCTCTAAACAGCATGTGTTTAAAGTAATGGGAATTAACTGGTGACTTCAGTATAAGTAATGTTAGATCCTGAATTATTCTGCTTTGGGATCGTGGGATATCCAGCCTAGATGTGATGAAAAGTCCTAGTTCTATATTTTGTTTCTGTTCACAGCCAGCACCAGATGTTTCAGCAGATAGATAAGGAATACAATAACAGCAGTACAAAACCCAGTATAGTTTTCAAAATTCTGCATAATATTTACAGCTTCCACTTATTATTAGTAACTCCTTTGATATTGGTGTCCTGAGAACTTCCACAGTCAGGTTAATGTCCGCAGGATACCTTCAGTTAGTTTTCTTTTTCCTGAAGCTAGTTGCTGATCTTAATCTTTGAGTTTTGTCTGACTGCATTGGTAGTTATGGATTAAGTCATGATTGATTTGTGATTTTAGTGTTTTAACTGTCTTCTTTTAACCTCCTTAATAGAATGGATTTTTGTCTGCCCTGCCTTATTTTGGCTGCTGGTTATGTATAATTCTGTCTGGCCAAATTGCTGATTATTTACGGGAAAAACAGAACTTCTCCACTGTTTGTGTTCGCAAATGTTTTACCCTAATAGGTAGGTGCAAGTATCATCTCTTGGAACATATAATAATATCAATTTGGGAAAATTTAAGGGTTTGGGGGAGTAATCTGGCATTCTGCTGTGAGATGAGGCAGCATTGTGCATGGCTTGAGAGGAGCAACTTCATTTGTACATTAATGTGTCAAGAATAATCCCATCTTTTTCCATGAGAACTAGGCCTACTGGATAAGAGAACAATAAGAGATTGTCAAAAGCTTTTTTTAGGTCAAGATAATTGGACTACAAGCAAACCAATCATATAAATGGTTGTTAAAAGTCACCATAAAAGGGTGAATGAAGCATTGTTATCAAAAAAGGTTTATCAAACTGACAGAATTGTTATTCAGCATGAGCCTATTCTGTTGTTCAGTGTTTTGTTTATCTAAGACTAAAGTAACTGAATAGGAATACACTTGCAAAATTTGCAGTTGCTACCACAGTAGAAAGACCAAAGAGAATCCAAAATGGTCTTTACTGACTAGGAGGAGAGATGATCTGAAATCACCAACCAATCAGCCAGGTCAGGTTTTTAATGAACACGAGTAGAAGGCTGTATTTAGGGAAAGAGGAGTTGATTGCTGAATAAAGAGGGGATGGGAAGAGGAAATTGAAGGGAAAAAAAAAAAAAAAAAAAGACAGGCACAGAATCCACAAAAGTTGCAGCCCAGTTATCATATGGTGATCCTTGCTGCCTTCTCAATTCAGCTGATTCAATTGCTTTCTTTAAAGCAGCTCTTGTAATAAATTCTCAGGCATTTTGTTTGTCTTAAGCTTATGCTATTTTGGTGATTCAGTTTACTGCAGGGCCGCAAGCCTCACACCCTTGTATGTATAACTCAGGAGAAAAATGTTGCTGTCTTAGGAAAAGCAGGACTTAGGTTGGCTCCATCAACAAAAGCGTGTACTTGGAGCTGTTTGCAGAGGTTGTGATGGGGTGATGTGAATGGGCTCTGGTACTGGGAAATGGCTACCAAAGTTAACTGCAGATAGGAAGCAGTGTGCATGAGCTCATGGTGGCTGATAAGCTGTTTCCAGTGCCTGATGCAGCATCTCTTGGATTCACCCAAGGCTCACAGTGTCCATGTAACTTCAATTTATTTATAGCAGTAAATAAAATTAATTTGTGAGGTAATTTCCAGAACCTGTTGATTTTTGTTATTTTTTTATCTAGTTTGTTCTTTGCCACTGGAATGGGATATTTCTGATCTAGTTGCTGTTTCCTGAGACAACAACAGTTTTGCAGCCCATCTGCACTTCTTTTTTACAAGGATGTGTAGCGATAGGACAAGGGGGAACGGCTTCAAACTGAAAGAGAGTAGACTTGAATTAGATAATAGGAAGAAATTCCTTACTGAGAGGGTGGTAAGGCACTGGAACAGGTTGCCGAGAGAAGTTGTGGCTGCCCTATCCCTGGAAGAGGTTAAGGCCAGGTTGGATAGGGCTTTGGCCAACCTGATCTAGTGGAAGGTTTCCCTGCCAGTGGCAGGGGGGTTGGAACTAGATGATCTTTGAGGTCCCTTCCACCGCAAACCATTTCTGGTGCCGCACCGTCCCGGTGCCGGTGCCGGTTGTGTACGCCAGGGGGCGCTGGAAGTTGTATGGAAAGCACAGCTGGGCGCCTCCGAGCGTCTCGTGTTACACGTCCATTGATCCTGAGGTTTCTGTCTCAAAGGGATGATTGGACCTGCCCTGTTCTTAGTGGCTGCCGGATTCATAGGCTGCAACTACGCACTGGCTGTTGCATTCGTGACCATATCAACAACACTAGGAGGATTTTGTACATCAGGCTACAGCATCAACCATCTGGACATAGCGCCTTCGTAAGTATTGCTGAAACTGCTGTTAGTGCATGTGAAATGTTTATGACCCCTTTTTTTAATCTGTTGCTGGGGTGCCTTGGAAATGTAGCTGTGGAGCATGTGCTGTACAGACCTGAAGTGTAAACACTGACAATTACGTGGGTTTACAGTATTAAGCACCGTATTTCCAAAAAGTGCAAGTTTGGCAGAGGATATGACATAAACAATAGTTTAGAATTATTCCAGTTTAAATCCTGCAGTAAAAAATTGTATAATTCCTGTAGTTACAAATTGTAATTATAGATTTTTGTCACATTTGATTCATGTTCTTAATAGGACATAGTGGTTTTTGAACTGTACAATACAGTTAAGTGTTTCACTGTTTTCAGCTTTTCCATTGGAGCTATCAACCTCTGGCATGAACATTACCATATTTAAGCACTGTGATACAGGCACATTATTTGCATTTGAGAAACATTCTGTACTCTGGAATCTAAATCTTGTTACAAGTAGTTGACCTGATTAGTCAGTAGGGACATCAAGTATGTACAATTGCTCTTAAATGAATAATTTTCAAGAATGGAAAGTTGAGACTTCAGGCTGTAATTTCTCCAGAGTGTTACAAATTCATAATTGGGCAGATCTGTCAGTTTCTCAGAGTGTGGATGTATGTGCATTCTTCTAAAAGTGGACTGGCCAAGTACTGTGCTTTGTCATTCATTTACCTATTTGTGGTATCACTTAGACGTGAACAGGGTAAAATGACTTTATGTCCAAAGAAAAGTGTGTTTCAGTATTAATGTGTAAAATTAAAAGATTTTAAGTGTAGAGGAAAAAACATTTTGCAGAAATAGTATCTATAAAAAATTCTGATCATCAAGACAACTTATGGGAGACCCTGGGTCCCAAGTGAAGATGGTATTCAGGCTTTGGCAATTGAAACTATGGTAGTCACGTCCCTAATAATAGACAATTCTTGACTTAACAAATGGATATGAAATAGTGGGAATCCAGTTAATCTTGGCAAGTGAGGTTAGGTAGTAAGCAAGAGAAGAGTTATCGGTGGCCAGCTATAAACAGCTTGTTATACTGAATTGAATATGAAAGTAAGAAAAATAGCTTCTGTATTGCATTTTGTTTTAAATCACATTTAACTACAAATTTTGAAGATGTACTTAAAGCTGTGCATGTGGGGTGTTATGGGACCATTATACAACTTCTGTTTCAAGCTTACTTTTGCAGAACTACAACAGTTAGTTTTCAAAATATGTATTAAATGTTGCTTGTTATGTGAGTACAATTTAATCTGTCCATGGAATGCAACAGAGCTGTGACAGGAAAAAGGAAATCATGAACTGCAGTGTGACTTATGCACACAAGGAACTTCTGTATGTAGGCAATGGATGAGGTTTTCCAAACTAGGATGTTGTATGTGTCTTCTAATTTTAGATACTTCATTTTGCATTTCAAATATGTTTATTTGAAAAGTAAATTTGGTTATAACAGTATTCAGAGTATTTTAGGTGTTGAAAAAAAGCCACAAGAAGAAAATAATATTGCACAGTGCTGATGCCTGTCAGCAAGCATAGGTAGTTATCTCACATGAGCTGCTGCTGATCCCTCTGACCAAATCCCACTCTGTTCTTCCTGCCCTTGATAAAGCTTTTCCCCTTTGCATTTATACCAGACAAGTTCCTCTAGCTCTTCTTCGCTCTCAGACAGGCAGAAAGGAGCACACTGAGTGCCAGAGGGGTAAGTGTCTTGCTGATAGTTCAGGCACTTTGGCCCAGTATTGCCTCTGGGGGCGAGTGGCTGCATATGTAGGAAGACTTTCCTTGGTGGTGATGTGGTCAGGGTGAGTGCTGTTTTATTGAAATCAGTGAATTTCTATTCAGCACATGCATGCTTTACTTCAGGGTAAATCTGTTCAAATGGGGACAGAGAAGGGAAAAAGCACATCCTTGTAACAAAGGTCATGCTAAGAAATTCCTTCATACATACACAATGCATACATACACAATTTCTTCATAGATACACAGATGCAAAAGACATCTGAGGTGAAAAAAGAAGAAGACTGTCTTTCCCCCTCCCCCACACCTAACTTTTTGCAACTTGTCTGAACTTTGTTGGATAAAATGATCAAGGCAGATATCCAGAATTTCAAGGAAATGCTTGATACAATTGTAGAAATCTAAAAACTGGGTCTGCATAAAATTGTGAAGGAAACCTTGATAAAGAGTCTACTCTGAGCTCAATATTTATTTTCCATAATTTACTTAAGACATCAAAAAACCAGAAGTGATTCAAAGCAGTTTCAAAATGCACAAATGCCCATTTAAAGTTATGGTTAAAGTATGCTGCCAAGAATAGCAAATGGCCCCTTTTTGCTGCTAAAACTTCCAATATATCAAAGAAATAATTATTATATTCACTGGAAAAAAAGTGAATGAAAATACTGATGCTTAATTAACAACAGTATTTGCTATGTGGTTTTGATTGCTAACATGTATTTATTATGCCATTGGTGAATTGAATTGGTGAAGGGTTGGGGACAAGAGGGAGACAATATTGTTCTTTTGGGGAATATATATTATGTTTTAGCTCTTTAGATCTACATTAGTATCTTTATATTATTAAAATTTTAATATTGGTGTTACCATGATCCCTTGTAAATTCGTGTGGCTGTGTTGTACACTAAATACTTCACATAGATGGTTTTTTTACTCCTGATTTTACTACTTGACTGCTCTGCAAGTTAATTTGTATTTGGTTATCCCCACTATGCCATAAGTACCCGATCAACAGCCTACTATTGGTTTTGCTCTACAGACATGTCACTTTTTGCTTTTCCTTTTCGTATGGGAGTTTCCACTGTGCTATGGGAGTGTCATCACAGTTATCTGCATCAAACAGTGAGCACTATCAGGAATGCAACCTATGTCAGAAACACTGGGCATAAACAGAGGCATTTAGGAAGCAATTGATTGCCATAGATCTTTGTTGACCAGAGAAACTATTAAACTACGTTTAGTTTTGAAAGTATCTGTTAGCAGTATTGTAGTGCTTAAACATATTGAAGACATTTATAGTGCATTTGGTTCTACTTAAAGGCTTTAAACAGGGTTTTGCTCTATGTGCTTATTTTCCTAAGGGAAACTTTTACACTTTGACATTCAGCTTCATAAAGTCCTATTAATTCTAAACCACTTTCTAAGATTGGAAGACTGCATTCTAGATTTATACAAAATAAAGAGGTTTTAACTAAACCATTGCAATGCTTTAAACTAATATGTAGTGTAGAGTTTAAATTTAAAAATTCAACTAGTAGGCTAGATGATTGTTTCCCTTACTCAGGAAAAAAACCACATGTTTTTCTAATACCACTGGAATGAATATTGCAATCTTTTGGAACAATGCTGTATGGTTGAATTCTTCTGTTTTGGTAAATAAAATTTCAAAGCTATGCATTTCTCTTTAGAGATGAAATATGTTTCTGTTATATTAGTATTGGTGAGGACATAATTTTACTGTGAGCAGCCTAAAATGATCACTGGGATATGATTCCTTTCTCCTATGGTAAACTGCAGCTATTAGTATTTTGTATGATTCTTCAGCCAACAAATCCACCTTGAAAATCTAAAACACAGGGATCTGTGCCCTGGTGGTTAGAAGGTCAAACTTCTGTGGAGCATCTGGCTCTTACTTCTCTTCAGTCTCTCACACAAGTCTGTACTTGTGGCACAGTTTCAAACTTTCGGTATTGCAACATGCTTGTTGAGAGAGATCTTCAATTACTTAGAGATGAGGTGCTGAGACTCAAATATTAAGCAAGTTACCAGTTTTTCCCAGCAAGTTTTTATGGCCGCTGGTGCATACACGTACATTAGTGTGTGAGTGCGCATCACGTTCATGGAACAGGAGGCCTCAGAATGGAGCTGCAGGAGCGGCAACCAGCAGAACTGGTTTAGTCAGACCCATTTCCCATTGGCCTTGACCCACAGAAAGCTGAAGGGAAGGACTGCCACAGCACTCTGAACTCCTATCTTTGGAATATACTCTTTGTAATGTAAGTAGGGATATCCAGGCACACTGCTGATACTGTCTTCTTGGCAGACAAATTTTTAGCAATTGAACCCTGAACCAACTCTTACTGTTGGCAAACAGCACTTTGTCATACTCCTTGTCTTTCTGCTTCAAGACATGCAATGCATCTTTAATTGCTCCAATGGATCCATTCCAGACAGTTTGGTTGTGGCTTAGCAAAGGGGATGTGAGTTTGGATTATGAATCTTGAGCAAAGCCATAGGCAATTTAAGTTAAATTCCATAACTAGCCTCTGAAAAATAGAGACATACAGAATAATTTAAGTAGAAAAGGATCTTTAACACCATCACACCCAGCCATTAACCTAACACTGCCAAGTCTACTACTAAACCATGTCCTTTAAAATGTGTATGCCAAGCTGTCAGTGAGTTGTTATTAGAAGAAAAGCAAGTAATTCACACTGGAATATTTGTGTTTTAATTTCTCTTGTGTGATCAAGATGAGGCCTATGTGATCAGGTTAGGCAAAATTGTTTCCATGGTTGATAAGCCTTACAAGTTAATAAGCAGTGTTATCAACTTCTTTTGCAGGTATGCTGGAATTCTCCTTGGGATCACAAATTCTTTTGCTACTATTCCAGGAATGGTGGGGCCAGTTATTGCCAAAAATCTAACTCGTAATGTGAGTCTGTTTATTATTTTTTTCAGTTGTTATATTTTTATCTCAGTTGAATAGAAATTCTTCTCAAGTCTGCAGTCCTTAAATGAAACATGGGTTACACCTTGTTCAATGATGTTCCATTGTTGTGAATTACTTGATTCCTAATTCCTAGCTTTTATTGTCCTGATTCTGATCAGGAAAATAAGGGTAAAATCAAAGACTTGAAAATTTTACAGACTCACCCCTTATATTCTCTAGGAATAAAATGAATATATTTTTATCACAGTAGAACTCTGATAGAATGCCAACTAGATGAGACATTTGTGGTATTGCTTTATTAAATTAGAACAAGTTCTTGCTTGGTTTTTCTTTAATTAACACCTCACATGAGATGTTAAGTTCTAATGTCAGCATTTGTGAGATAAGTGGGAAACTAGATTCTAGTATTAGATTTGACTAACAAAGGGATGTAGATTTGGATAGAAGAAGGAAAGCACTGGGGCTTTTGAGGAATTCTTGATTACTATTTTTCCAATGAATATATGAATTATTCTCAAATCTTTCAGGAAAGGGAGATGGGAGGAGTAAGCTTAGTGATACACTTGAATTTTTTGGAGTTGGAGGTCATTCTAAGATTTTTTTTAAAAATCACAAAATCACAGAATATTCTGATTGAAAGGGATCCACAAGGATCTTTGACTCCAGCTCTTAAGTGAATGGCCCATATGAGGATCAAGCTCATTACCTTGGTGTTATTATCACCATGCTTTAACCAAAAACAATCAGAAAATATTAATTAATACATGATTCCAATAAAGCAAGTTCTTCCAGATACCTTAACAAGTGGGCTGCTTTAGGGTATTTTTGTTTAGTTTTAGTTTTTTCCCATCCATACTAATACATTCTTCCAGGTATTCTGTTTTTGTAGTAACATCATTTAGAGGTTTGTTACAGCAGCATCTGGAACTTTAAAAAAATCCCAGACCTTTAAGACATCTATAGATATTATTTCTTTATTTGAAAAGCAGAAAAGCAAAAAGCAAACAAACCATAGGTTTTTTACTACACATTTATTAAGGCCTTTCTTAAATACCAATTTAGAGGATTAGTCTTGAAATCTGAGTTAAGGTAGCTACCTTGTTTGGACCAAAAAGATTATGAATCTCGAATGTTCACGTAGTAGTCATTAGGAATAGCTACTGCACAGTGCAGGGCACTTCAGCTTTTGGATCACCTGATCTGAAAGCCAAGGTAGTGTTTCCCTTACAGTATTTGTATCAATGCATTTGTATCAATGGTTCTGCGTCTTGGGTGATAAACTGATTTAGATAGGGCAATGCAGTTCTGATAAGACTGTCTGTGTAAGCTGTGTTATAAAACTGAAGTTGACTATACTAATGATTTCATCCTTTATAATGTTTTTATGTTGCTGTGAAATCATGCTGAATTGCATTTACATTTAAATAGTCAAGGCATGTAGCATCGATTTTAAAATTACTTTTTCTTGAGAGTGAAGTTGCAAATTGACTGCATCTTTCTTTTTTTTCTTTCCCCCATTTGACAGAATACTGTGGGAGAATGGCAGATGGTTTTCTATATTGCTGCCTCTATTAATCTATTCGGAGCAATTTTCTTTGCATTATTTGCAAGTGGAGAAGTTCAGGACTGGGCAGTCAGTGGATATCACTTGCATAGGAACTGAAGGAGATGTTGAAATGCCAAAGCTGTGCTGAGTCCCGTTGTGCTTAGAGCTATGTGACCGGAAAAGTGCCTTCCCTGCTGATGCCTAGGAGTCTTCAGAGCTATTCAGTTAAACCACATTATCTCTGTATCTTTTGTACTGAAAATAATCTGACAGACTATGTGTGCTATTTCCTAACAAGAAACTACTTGGATTAACCACAGACATTTCCTGCTAGGACTTGATATCAAATATATGATCAGAGACACTTTAAAACAGTGTGCTAGGCTCTAATACTTTCCAGTTTTTAATTAATATTTTCTGGATTAATGTGTAGGCAGATGTTTGCTGATAAGAGGAAAAAGTAAAATTATTATTTAGCACTGTAAGGAGGAATGACATGCAAAGAACTGTACCCAAAAATGTGTTTTGAATTCCATTATGAAACTGATAGTTTTTTGCTGTTTAAAAATTTGTAGAAGATCTCTAGTTTCATATAATCTTTTATAGTACTTTTATTTTGTCATTGTTTTAATGATGGCTAAAAAATGCATGTGATTTACTTCTATTTTATGCACAAGTTTTGAATATAAACATTCCCTGTTTCATGAATACAGATTCACAACTAATACACAACAACAAAGAAGTAAATGTACCATTGGAACTGAGAGAATAAACCACATATCGTCTGTGGTGCAGGTTTTTAAATAGACCTCATTTCTATTTCTCTCTGCAAAGGGGAAGCAGTGCAGCTCAGTGGTTTAAATCTAGGCAGTGTACAAGAGTGAACTAGAAATAGAGTATCTGCATGATTACCTTAAAATAACTTTCAGTTTGGCAATTAATTTTTTGTCCCTTTAAATCAATGCAGTGGAATTCTTTCCTCTTGCATGTAGATGTTTGTAAGCCTGTCAGTGTAAATCAAATAAAATAAGACCAGTGTAGCAAATAATGAGGAAAATTGGTTCTCTAACAGCCTTGTTTGTTAGTCCGATAAAACTAGAGTATAAAAGAACTAGTTCAATAACCTGATGCTGTTACTCTCCCATCAAGATAGAATTTGACACTCAAAAGCATTCTTTGCACAACATGCACTTAAATGCCACAGAGAAGGATTAAAAGTTACAGAAACAGTGGCCTTGTTAACAACAAATAGCTGGATAATGTTAGAACCACAAAGCAAAGGAAAATTTCTGTGCCAAAGATTCCTGGATTGGAGCAATTAGGTAAAAAGGAAAAATCACTGGGCTCTGGGTTTTTCAATTACCACCAATCCAAAAGAAAAGCCCAGTACTAAAGCTGCTCCAGTGGAGCCTACCTTCCTTCATTTCTAGGAAATGGCATCTGCCTCTCCTTTTTAGCTTTAAGAGCCATTTTGTTTTGGCCTTCCTTGAAGTGTCATGTTCTCTGATAGCGGATTTAAACTTTGTTTAAATTTCTGTTTGTGTCTGCAACATTTCCACAATAAACAGTGTGTTGTTCAGATTAAATTAGTACTTATTCAGTGGGAGTATGTTAAAGCTATGTTGTGTCTGCAGTGTTTCTACAATAAATGGATTGAATACTTACGTGTGCATCTGTTGTTGAAAATTACTATCTTCCTGAAGTTAGAACACCATTTTTAAAGTATGCTGAACAACAAGATTGGTGACTGGATTAAGGAATGGTTAATGTTTTCTTGGAAAATTACCTTCCTCGGAAGTTTTTTGTCTGGCTTTACAGGTAAGTATTGTCTTCCACCTGACATTGTATTAAAAGTAATAATTTCACTTTATGTAAAAAGAAATTTATACTCTTTCAGTATCTTTGTTAAAAAGGAGGGAGGGAAGTTAAAAAAAAAAAAGGAAAGATTGTATATAATTTAAATTAATTTATGCCTTTCCTTTTCTAGAGATTGTCATCAGGGCAAGATATGGACAGGGTTGCAATTCCACCTGTTCTGAAGTTGGAAACTTCAGCTTCCTGTGCTTTTAGTCTTTTTCCTTGAAAATTGTTCACCTGGATATCAAAATTTTAAAAATTATACTTAATGGAGTAGATGCAGTAAAAGTGTATGTAGACATTCTCAGTATCAGTTAAATGAGTCTGAACTGCATTTAGTTAAAACTGAATTTTAGGCATATCAGCAGTTAAGCACTTCAGAAATTTTTGGACCAGCATACTAGATTTTCTTTTCCCTTCATCTAAGGCACCATTATTACTCATTTTGGATACTCTGTGATTTCTAAGTAAGCTTGGAAAGGAGGACTGAAAAAATAGTATAAATCTTTATATTATTTGGGGCTTCAGGGCTATGCTGAAGTTAATACACAGCTATTTCTGATTTCATTTTTGAAAGTATCAAAATATAGGGTGGAATTCTTGATTCAGTGAGGCTTTTAACATATAACAAACAAGAATATCCCCCCAAAAACCCTTATCTTTCTGTATCATGCTTGC
The DNA here is from genome assembly GCA_030060385.1 of Muscicapa striata striata. Taxonomy (NCBI): domain Eukaryota; kingdom Metazoa; phylum Chordata; class Aves; order Passeriformes; family Muscicapidae; genus Muscicapa; species Muscicapa striata. Next base: position 663,175 of record JAREIS010000034.1, on the reverse strand, counting down.
AAAAAGGAAAATCTGTTAGAAAAGGCTGTCGAAGTATTTTCTGCTAATCACAATATTACTTGTATTTCATTGCCACACTACTGTTTGCATGGTTCTCAGCCAGTTTCATCTGTTCAAAGACATTTCTCATATTCTATTTTTACAGGGGTAACAAGGGGTTTGAGTACCTCTTGTCTCAGTTCAAATGTGTGAATCACAGGGTCTTAACAGAAATTGGCCAGTTTCTTTGTGGTGACTGTTTTCCTGAAACAATCCCATAACTGTTATTTCTTGCTGCATTTCCTTAACAGGTAAGAAGTACCAGAGTAAGAAGTTGTGCTCTCTGTTCCATGAAGATCCCTCTAATTAGGATGTCCACCTGAAATGAGGGAAGTCAGTTCAAAAACAGATTTCACCTGATTCAGAGCAGGAGTTGAACCACTGCATTGGGAACATGTCTTAGTGTTGTCAGGTATTTTTAAGTGCTTTCTCTTCAATGTCTGCTTCTGACACAGGTTTGCTTAATTTTTTTAAACATTTAGTGCAAATTTCTACCAACACTAGAAACAGAGATGGAGTAACTTCTCAGAATACCCTACAGCATGTGACCTGTGTATTGCCTGAGATCCAAATCATGGTCTCTTACAGCCTGAAAAAGTGCATTCCTCATGCTTTGCAAAAAATGAAATGCCACAAAGTAATGGGTGTGGTTTTCAGATCACTATTTCTTTGTTCTAAGAGTACAAAGCATCAGGTACCTTACAGAAGTCCACAGTATTTGACATCCAAAAATAGGAGTTAACTTACATAGGTATTTTGAATGCTAACCTAGTGAAGGTTTATATAACTCACCATAATACATAGGCGCTTGTGCATGGTTCTTCCCCATCTACATGTTCCTCTGTAACTGGTAACAACTGCATTTGCTGTGTGAAAGGGTCATCGTTGATTTCCCAGCAGTTGAATTTTCCTGTGATGTATGTTCTGTCTGGCTTCTCCTCTGAATCACTCACTTATATGCCAATTTCTCCTCTTCTGCTGTGTGGGAATGTTTGGTTCCATGAGAAATGAACTACAGTTTGACTTTAATGGGCTTTCCAAAATTTTTAGCATTTTTCAGGAAGAAAAACCATAGGTGAGGAAGCCTATGCATTCCACAGATAAGTGAGAGACAATTTGTATGGAAAGGTGGTATATTCTGTTAGATCACCTAGAACTTCAGAGAAAAAAGGCATGTTTTTAATCTTTAAGCTTCCTCCTTAACATTTTGGGCTCAACCATCACACTGCTACTGTATTTTGTAAACTGTTGCAGTGAGTAGCATTTTAAGAGGATCTCCCATTTCTCCTGTGCACCTGTATCTCAAAAAGCTGAAAGTCTGCCCTTAATTTACATGCTTTAAGATCAATTAAATCACATCAATTAATGATCACTCAAACAATTGTGGGCTGGCCAAGTCCTTTTCTGAGATCTATCAATAAAAATGCTGTCTCTGTTAATACAAGGGCACTGGCCTGAATTGTTATCCTGAGGAAGATATGTCTGCCTTGAAGCTAAAGAAACGATGTAATGTGACATGAATGATTTGGTATTAACACATTTTGCTGTTTCTGTGCACGTGGGGAGAAATCACCACACTAGCACTAGCATATTCACCAACAGCAAAGTAGGTAACCCTGAAGGTATGAAGAGGACATCATGTGGCATCCTATTTGGTCTCTTTTATATGAAGAAATATAATAAGCCTTTTTTTCTAAAATGTATTTGTTTAACTAATCAGAACATGATAGAGCCAATTTAAAGCTTTGCTGATTGTCTTCTTCATGCTTCACTCATACTACAGCTATTAAAATTTCTACAGTTCTGTATCTAATTGACTATATATTTATAGTGCTCAAATATAATTTAAGAAAGGGTTCATTTATTTACACTTTATGTGATATATGTAGTCTGTTGTAGAAGTAAATCTTGTCATGTTAAATGCCAGAGTAAAACAATGACTTCTATTTTTTTTAATTTCTTACCCTCCACCCAGCAGAGTTGCCTGTAGTCCCCAGGACCTGTTTTATGTCAAGGTGATAGTTATTAACATATTTTGTGTTTCGAATAGCCAGAAAAAGAACTGCAAGAAGACATCAGCAGTTATTTAAATCCCAGTTGTGTAGCAAATGGCAGAGGTGGGGCACACAAAGGCATGCCAGAGGATAAAATAAGACTATTGAATGAGACACTGAGAAGACCTAATTAAATCCCATTTCAACCTTTCTACTTCTCCTCCTTCATCAAGCTGCCATAATGGTGGTTGGTTGTACATTTTAAACTAAAACTGCATTGGTGTGATTCACATCCCTGACACAGAAACCAGATTTTATTGTGTGTAAAACCATTGATCTGATTTAACATAACACTTGGTAATTGCTAAGAAGCTCCAATACATCTGGCCAATGTAGTTCTCAAAGGAGTCATAACTCAATCCAGTGAAAATTGCATTTCTTTGAGAAAAGTTAATTCCATGTGAAAATTTAACTGTTTGGCCTTATCAGTTAATAACTAGTGTTCTGAAAGAGTTGCATGTGTTACTTTTCCTTATCCTGTGTAAGCTCCAAAATTCTTAACAGTATACTTAATAAGATTGCATGCTGGTAGAGTTCAGGCCTGGATCAGACACAAAATATGAGAACTCAGCTAGTGAAGTAATTAAGGAAGGTTCAGGAATTGGTGTACATTTTCAAGTGAATGCAGATTAACTTCAGAACAAAGGTAACTTTGCTCTTATTGCAACATAACCTGTACCAGGTTGCAACATACTGCAAGTGAAAGTGCCTTGGATTTGCCCAGGGTATAACAACCAAAAGTGTGGCTTATTATGCCAAAATTCTGTTTGCCTTCCCCTTCCTTCAAAGGATATATTTGCTACAGAGTAAAGCTGAGTGAAAAGTGGTAATAGCCTTTGATAATGTGTTCTTGGAAGGAAATTTCATTAAAAGAATTTCTTAAATTCTTTTTTGTAGTATACAGAAGTTTCCATATGGTTGCTTCAGAGTAGGAAATGAATATATATTTTTTTCTGGTCTTTTCCTAAATTAAATTCCATTGTACTTATTTAATAAGTTTGGCTCAGTCAGACATATTGTCATGTTTTCTGATGGAGAACATGGTTCTGTTGATATTTCTCTACCTACTTCTTCTTCTGAAGTATTCTAGCAGTAAATGACTAATCTTCTATTTCTAAACCATCTTACTTGATGAGAAGAATCAATAGATGAGCAAACAGCAGGTTGGTTTGGTTTTGATTGGGGGATAGAGGGAAATGTGAAGAAAAAAAAACAAAACAACTATTTTTCTCTCGCTCGTTTTTCCCTGACCATCTGGGCTTCATGGAAAACAAGAATGCCTTCTGTATTTACAAGTTTAAACAATCTCTGCTGATGGGGGAGAAAGAAAAGAGTTTTTGGTATATTTGTTTGAAAGAGATTAAATAAGCGTCCTGCTTGAAGGACTTTTTAAAATATCCATAACTAGGTAACTGATTCAACTGTTAAGCTGAACTATATGTTCAGTTGGAATGGCTATGGAAAGGCTTAATTTCTTGTCTGGAATGTTGTTTAGTTAGTGCAGTCTGTCTTTTTTTCTTTTCTTTTTGTGTTTAGAGATGAGCATATTTTGGAATTTGTTTCCAATGCAGTTACTTATAATGATATTTTCTGCTATAAAAATAGCTTCTGCTTAAGCTTAAAAGCCCTTTTGTGGAAAGAATGGAAATCAAGATATTTGAATTGTTGATACATAGTTGGTAGAATTGCTAAGCACCTCTGCATGGTTTTGAAAGTAAGCTGTCGAATACAAGATACACTAGCAGTAGAGAAGATCACATTGTGGAAGCATATTCACATGGGGATGGTGGTGTTAATTTAACACCTCTCTGTAGAATCATGTTGATGCTAATGTACTTAAAGCAGCCATTGAGAGCTAAGCATCTGCTAAATTATTTTGGTGTAGTATGACCTAAAGCCAGATTTGGAAAGGAGATGGCAAGTGGCAAAGCTATGCTGTCATACATAAACTGGTGAAGCGCGTGTTGCCTGCAAAAGAACCCACAGTTCTCTGTCTCTGGCATAACCTCTCCCTCTCATGGGAGACATGGGCTTAAATTCCAGTAGGTAGAAGATGAAAATCAGTCTTGTTCCCTTTTCTATCACAGATGGGGGAGGAGGTGGAATCAAATAATCAACACTTACTCCCTGTTTTGAAAGAAGAGGGGCGGCCCACATTTGTGAACAGCCCACCTTGTCAGTGCTCTGATCCTCAAGCCCTGAGAACAAGGACTGCATGGTGTCTGTGGAGCTGTGAAGGATTTAGAAAGAAAACAGGGGTACTAGGGAGCTGAATATCAAAGGCCTGTGTAGCTGCCTGTGTGCAGCTGGCACCTTTAGTGTTAAAAATGGGCATCTGTGTGCAGAGCTGTTGCTAGACCTGGGCAGCAGCTGAGGTTTTCACTACCCCCAAGTGTGTGTGAAGTGTGTTGACTCAAGCTTAGATGTCATAGATATCTGTAACTGCATGCATTGCAACATTCTTGGGATTCAAATTATCCCTTCTTGCTTAAAGCAGGCTATGCAAATCAATCCACATCAGTCTTCTTCAACAGTCTAAGAACATACAAAAATCACAAGCCACAGAAACTGATTCTTCCCTCAGCTCTCCTCTTAACAGGGTGCTAACTTCAAAGGTTACTCTTGATCGTTGAAATACCAGCTGTATTAAACAAGCAGCCAGAATGCAAGCAACCAGTTTGAATTGCTGGAATTCAATTATAAGCAGCTGGCTTCACTTCTAACTGAGGATCTAATAGCTAAAAAAAAAAAAAAAAAAAAAAAAAAAAAAAAAAAAAGCAACAGACCAAAACAAAATTCCAAACTAAATCCATCTGTCTGCTTCTACTCAATGAAAGTTAAATAGTAAGTGTGCCACTTTGAAGCCCAGATGAAAGTTTCACTGTTCAGAGCATGTGCAACCTGTACAAACACACATTTACAAAGGCAGATGTCTTCCTACAGGAGGTAAAAATAAATCTCTCTACGGGTTTCCTCTTCCTCTGTGTCTGTTTTAATTCTTCTGAATCACAAAATATGACGCAAAGTCACAGCAGCATGCACAGATGGATGGTTAATATGCAGCTCTGGTTGTTCTGAGGAAGTTGCTGTTTGACTTGTGTCTTTTCAGCTGAGTCATGAAGCATAACTATGCAGTTGTACATTTCTTTGTCTCAGTGCTCCAGGCAAGGAGGCTGCTGAGAGCAGCTATCTCTGGCTGAGAGGAAACACAAAAGCAGGGATTTAGAGTAGGGAGCGGGGCAGTGCTGAGCTGGTGCATGCTTCTGCAACAATGGGGAGCCATGGCAGGCCCCTGCCCCAGCACGGCTTCTCCTAACAGCCAGCCCGGGGGCAGCTCACATGGATAAGGCATACAGGATGATACTGATAAACCACTAAAAGAATTCAAAGTAACGGGATAAAAGTAATTTCTCCTAGAATGCTGATCCTTGAAAAATCTCAAGTTAGCATAGTCAATAAAATATTTTGACTCTGCATAGTGCCTTTACTGCATTTGATTTTGATCTGAGAGCTACTTGTAAATAAAGTACCAAGACTTCCCAAATGGGCTTCAGTCATGCCCCAAAGAATTCTCTGAGGCCCCTCCATCCCCACACAGAGTTTGTTTGAATTACAGCTGCCTCGAGCTGTAATTGTTTCCTGGAGCTTTTGCTTTAAATGAAAATGGCTTCACATTGAACCCTAACCCTTATTATCATCCTCATGAGGGAAGAGGCCTGGTGGTAGTTGTGCCCTTGTATGAGTTTGTGTAGATCTACCTGACTCCTTCAGAGATAAAAACTACCTTAAATAGGTAATAGTAAAAAATGTATTGGCTAGTAGTATATTAACGATATAATAATGAAATATAAATAACTAGTCTTTACACCCAGTGTTTTCCATCTGAGTGACTTCAAACATTTCTTGGTTATAGTGCCTTTTTTCATCAGATGGGATAGTGTAACGCAGGACTACTCGGAAGAGATGGGTGGGGGGAGGCAGTTTTGGAGTGGGAGCCAGTACTGTGAGCGCCTTGCTGCTCTTCAAAGCCTCTGTACCCTGTGAATGAGGGTCTGCAGCCCCTGAGCCTCTGAAAAGTCAGCAATTGGCTTGTTTAGCACATTTTTGTGCTTTCAGCCCTGGATAGATGAGATGCAAAGGTGAACAGATTTATCAAATTTCTCTAAATACGCAGTTGGTTCCATTGTGGAATGTTTGCACATCTAGAAATCGGTAACACAGGAGAGGAATCAAAACCTAAACCTGGCTAATTTTTATGAGGGCACAAACTAGGGGTCTGAAAAATAGGAGGCTCTGGCACAGAGCCATCACTGGGAAGGTATTCCAGCCACAGGTAGTACTTCCTACAGCAAAAGCCTCTGGTCGGTGCAGTCTCCATTTCCTGTATAAGATCAGCCTCATGTTTTATTCATCAGCTAAGTTAAAAAAACAGATTTTTAAGGATATGAGTATGATGCAAGTCTAGCCCATTTCAGTAAATGACAAACTGGCAACTATGATTCTATTCAAATCAGTGTCATTCTGCTTTGTGTTTCAGAAAAGAAAAAAGAACACAAACTTCTTTTGTACTGAACGTGAATCAATTGTCATTCTTCTTTATAACTGCTTACATAGTTAGCATCCACACATTGCAGCTATTCATGTTTTAAAAAAACATTCAACAATGTATAAAATAGGAGAAAAGGCATGTATAAATACACTGGATTAAACTGTCCTTGCATAACAAGGAGGAGGAAATTGGAAGCCAGAAGTTTATGTATTGTGTACTGCAAGTGGTATTACTTATATTAATTTCCAGTGCAGGTGAGTTGTCTATGGAATTTTGTTAAGTATATCACTTCTAGAGCCAAATAATGAATGTATTTTCATTTATTTTGTCTTTATTTCTGACGACCAAACCTTCTGTCATTTTATTCCACCAAGCTATGGAGATGAAAACCTTAAAATCACTCTACTTGTGGCTGGTTTTATGTTTACATCTGCATTTCACCTAACGTTCACTGCAAACAATGACTTCCTGCTAGGCAGGGCTGTGCTACCTGCTCTTGATTTTCTTGCTTTCTCTTGTCTGATTGATGAGGGCTCAGGATAGTGACTTTGTTGTGTGGGTTTTTTTTTTAAACTCTGCTGTTTATGTTCCATTTGAAACAAATGTATCATTACAGTAGAAACTACATATGCCTCAAATTAACCAGAAAAATGTGATTATACTGATACATGTTTTACTTGTAGCTCCAGCTGCAGTAATATGAGACCAGCTTTATAATTCACCCACTGGGAATTTTGTGTCTATTTTGAAACCTTTGACGTGCCTATTAGAAGGTAAATGAGAACAGTATACCAACACTCTCAAGCATGGTGATGACAGATCATTTTTTTAAACCTTGTGGATATTTCTGTACTGAGACTTTCCTAGCATGTCGTAAGAACGACAGGATTATAAATCATGCTTAATCACCATGGCTTACCTTAATAACCATTGAAACCTGTTTCACTGCTGCCTGGATGGCAGCAGGAGCAATATTTATTCTGTGAAGAGTCGCTGGCTAGAGCCACCTCAAACCATCCTATACTTAGACTTAGACTAGTGTAAGATGAGGATGGTATACTGTGTGTTGTGCAGAGAATCTCTGGTAATCTGCACAGCAAAAAACAGATTTGGGTTTTTGCACAGGTTGTGGTTTCTCTTTAATTTTTAATTAGTCTCTGCTTTCTGTATTTAAAATGAGTACTCTGGTCATGTTCACAAATGGATAACTTGATATGCCTCTATATCATAGGAGAGGCCCTCTGGTACATGTGATATAGGTATTGCCTGTGCTCCAGGCGTGATCTGCATTCCTTTTCTTTAAGCTTCATCAGAGAGAAAGTATGTGAGACACTTCACTGCCACCATTCTGGGACATGCTGAAGATGCATTGGCAACAGTTTGGAAACTGCTGGTTTGGCTGAAATCATAATGTCAAAGCCATGGCACAGATTATTGTCATAGTTTGTTTTCATACTGCTTTTTAAGGAAGCCCTGAGGTAGCTGGTGTTATAATCCAAAAAAGTCTCTTTTCTATCTCTTTTGCAGTAATTTCTCACCACCCCTACCTCCACCCCCACCTTAGGCTGTGGTTTAGGCAGTCACTGGACTAATATAAATTTGATAATTGTCAGGAAGACAGAAAATATGGAAAAAGGGAGTTTGTAAAATTGAAATGGAAAGTATACTTGGTTGATAAATTTTTTTTAAAGCTGCCTAAGAATATAGATGACGAGTATTGACAACTACTGCTTAAAGGATGTGTACATTAGCTTAGCCAGTGCTGAGGAATCCATTCAGTGCAGGTATCTCGGTGAGCAGCTGCAGTGGGAATCACAGGTTGAGCTCTGAATGGGAGAGCCTGAGGCACTGCCAGAACTTTTGCACCCTGTATTTTAAAGCACACAGCCACAAATCACTTCTAAAAATAGTATGTACAAGTGATATTAACTACAGCACTGAGAATGGCAGGCCCCTAGATATGAGCTTTTCTCAGGAGAGAAAAGTCCACAGGATGTCACAGGGGACCTGTGGCCTGGCCAGGGGACTGGACACTGACAGATACAGCAGGAGCTGACAGCCCCCAGGCTTTTTTGTACTTGGACTGTGAGGGTATAAAAGTCCAGGGATTGCTTTGTTCAGGGTCCTTCCTTGGAGGCACCAGCTCAAGGTGTTATTTTGTTATTTAGTTATTGCACCACGATTTAATTATTTTAAGGAGCTGCACATCTGAGATTCTGCTATGGGAGACCTGGGGTCAGTCAGGTGAGGAAACCTGGTGTGACTGTGTGAGTGTGGGGGTGTAGCTGTGAAGCCTCAGTCCCAGCTCAAGTGGGTGAGTGTGACTGCCAGGGTGGCCCCTGCAGGGCTGACAGGAAAGTTTCCTTAATATCAAAATGCAGCATATATACATAGTGGTAGTTGATAACTTTTTTCTATTTTTTAACATATTAAAAGGATTGAGTAGAAGGTGAATAATACATGATGCAATGTAATTGTTGCATATTGCCATTAACAGATCAATGGGTGTAAATGGGTGTTGTCTGTTGTTGCTTGTATGCTTTGGGAGGGTACGCAGCCCCTGTTAGCAGGCATTGTACATATTATAGCAACAAAAGAAGAAAAATCCGAGCAAAACCCAAAAAATAAAAAAACACACATTTCATAGTTCAGAACTCAGAATTCAGAGAGATATAACAGATAGAGACAACAAGATTAGGGTCACATTAAGATGACTAAGATGGTCTGATGTTACCTAGTCATGGACATAATGAGAAGTAATTCAGTATTGTTGTAAACTTTTGAAGTTGTAAATTACAATTATTTTGTTCTTATTTCCACTGACTACTCTGCTGAATAATGAACACTTCAGAATTAGTAGTGGAAAAACCAAAATTGCCATGGAAAAATACTCAAATATTTTTTAAAGAGATAAGTGTATTTTCACAAGGTTTAAGCATGAATTGCAGGTCCAGGCTTCTGAGAAATGTGTGTAGTATGTCACACAGCCTAGATCTGCCTCGATAGTTATGATGGCTTAGTCGAGAGAATAAATGTGAGTGCAATTTCACTTTGTAGCTAAGCTGATGTAACTGAGCCTTGACACCTCAATGATATGTCCTGCATCCTGTGGGTTGAATCAGGGAATCACGTGGCCATGAAGTCAATTTGGTGAACTGAATGATTGAATAGGAAACAAAAACAAACAAAAAAAAAGTTTTCTGGTGAATAGTTTCACTGCTACCACTCCCCTTTCAACTATACAAGTTGCTAGATCCAATGCAATAAGTTTTTGGATTGATAGAGGAGAAAAACAATTGTTCTGGCAGATATTCCCAGCTGCATAGATTTAGCTTTGACATGGAATAATACCTTTCAAATTCCTGAACTTGGGTATATGCTAAAGAGAAGAAATTAAAAGCTTAGTTTGGAATAGACTTTTCTTTTTTCTTTCATATCCTCTATGCTGCAGTTTGTTTTACTCATACCAGTCACTATCTGATTCATAGGAATGTCATTATTCTGAACTGTTGTTAATGGATGTTGTTTTTCAAGAATATCCCAGACGGAAAGGGAAAAGAAAGCAAGTGAGCCAGAGTTTCTGCTTCCATGGTGCATATTGGGTGTGTGAATGTTGCTGGGTCTCATGACTCACTGCACAGCTTTGTGAGGTAAATTGGACTGCGTTAGCTTGCAGAGCAAGTATAAACTATTTCCCATAAATAGTGATACCTCACTTTGTCTCTGATGACCTCACAGAGCTAAATTTAGACAAGGAGCTAAGATTCACTTTCTAAAAAGCAGCATTTCTTTACAACTGCCCTTTCACTCCCATGCACACCTACCTTAGGTGGTTGGGGGCCTTATTCAGATAGGGGAGAGGTGGGGGAGCCGCTACTTGTGCGTGCCTCTGTATGTTTTATTATTGCAGTAGTCCTACCTGTACATAGTATGTACAACAATTAGGTTTTCTATGGTGAATGAGAATATATGTTCATAAAACAGCTGGACAGTGATTTAATATCCTCTGTGCTAAATCAGAAACAGAGTGTGCTTTTCACTTCAGGTTGACTTAGGAATTGCACAGAGTGTGCCATGGAGACTGCCCGGTAACTGAGATAGACCTCCTAGCTCTTCCTGCTTTGCACAAAGGGGATCCCTGAGTGCTATTCACAGCTTCAGCAGCACAGACTGTCTCCTGCTGAGAGTAGGAGTGTTCCTGTTTCAGGCAGCAGAGGACAGTAACACATGACTCGCTGGTATGAACCAGTTTGCAATCTTCTTCTAACCCGTACTGTGTTTTTAAGTATCTTCATTTTTTTTTTGTGGGCTGTGGGATAGCCACAGGCTTTTTCGTATTCCCTTCCCTGTCCTCGCTCTCCTCTGGCATGGTAGCCGGACGGACGGGATGTCCTGTCAGCCCTGGCTCCCTGGCCTTGTGAGATTTGGCCTCCGTGCAAAAAGCTGACTCAACACCTGCTCCGGGTTTAAAGGGGCCGAAGTCTACTTTATACAACGTGTGGTGCGAGCTTTTAACCTCTGAAATGCCGCTCCTCTGAGGACTGCCTTGCAAAACCACAGCTGTTGTTTCTCCCAGGGATCTGAGGAGCAGCGGTGTGTGGGGAGTGACCTCCCCGTAATGCTGCTGAGCTGATAGATCCTGCCAGGGTATCGCTGCCCGTGGGAAAGTTGTGTGCACTGTTTTCTAGCATTCTTCTGGATGTTGTTTAGAAACTGCTGGAGAAACCAAACATGTTTTTCAGCGTTTCATTTTGATAAGAAATTAGTACAGAATGAATGCTTTGTAACATTTAGAACCAGGAATTGACCCAGTTCCCAATAGCTCTAACACAACCTGTTGCATGCAATGGCAGGATGAGTCTGTGATATAAAATTTCTTCTCCCATCTTTCATTTTAGCCTCACTGTTTATTGGTTAGAGTTCAGGACTGACTATTCCATTTCCTTCCATACCTCTCTTAGTTATATTTTGCCAGCTTTTTGGTTTAATGTACTTAATTGTCTAGTGTGAAAGATGTAATTTATACAGCAAGATGCATGATTAGTGGTTGAAATATTTGTGAATTTCCATTCAGATTGACTCTTGTAACTAAAGAGACTGACCTTTAGCTGACACAAGTACATTGAAGTCAAGGAGAGACATCCTTAACAAGCTATTATACCAAGAACTATGGTACAAGAAATTCATTTTTGATCACACAGATCTTCTAAGTAATGCAAACCTATGGAAATTGAGGCTTGAGGAGGCTTTTGGGTATGTATAGATCAGTAAATGTTATTGACAGTTGAACCATTCCTGCTAGGTATTTAGGTGCTTTTAAGGATAATGACAGAGGTTCTACCAGCTGCCCACAGAATCTGTTCCAGTGTTTTTACCTCTAGATATCATCTTGAAGCATCATTCCCAAGATGGACAAAGTATCCCAGCAGGGGCTTTAATGAATACTAAGTAAAGTGAAATGTTTATTTTACATATCTTACAGTACTTTTGTTTATACACCTCGGTATGTTTGCTTTTTTCACAAGAGTATGGCAGTGTTGACTCATGTTCAATTAGTGATCCAGTCTAACCCCAGGTCCTTTAATACAGGACTGCTGGGTAACTGTTGCTTCTTCTGTGGTTTTGCAGTGAACTGTTCCTTACAAAGGACAAATATTAACCTTAATTTATTTCCTAATTATTTTAGCCCTTTTTTCTTTACTTGCCCACATTACTATGAGTAATGTTCTTGACTTCTGAAGTGGTCAGAAGTGTTCCTTGTCCTTTTTCCCTCCGAGTGTGCAATTTAAAATTATACTTTTATGTATTTATAACTGTATTTTTATTATTATTATTATTATTATTATTATTATTATTATTAATAATAATAATAATAATAATAATAATAATAATAATAATAATAATAATAATATTTATGTATTATTATTTATATATTTGTGTATTTGTATGGTGGATTAATGTCTGTGCCCACAGAAACTGATTTGATACCAGTCAGTTTCATAGTCATAATAGCAATCACTTTGAGCATGTCACTTTCAGCTGGTCTCCTGCACATGCATTATTTTGTCCAAAGTTTGCTCAGCCCTCTTATGCATGTTGCCCATAAAAAGCATAAAATCTTCTCTTAAGTTAAACGATATCCATATTTTCCCATCCATGAGCCTTTTAAACCTGTCACAGTAAACAAGATCAATTTGATGCAATTAGCTCCTAACAAGTCTGGGGTTGTTACTTACCAACTTAGTATCTTCTAAAAATAGTTCATTTGTGCCAATATATTTTTCCAGGAATTGAAATTAGACCAACTGTTCCATAACTGCCCAGCTCATGTTTGTGGTTTTTCTCTCTTTTTCTTCTTTATTTATTACTTTCTTGATGTTTTTTCTATTTATTTATTGTTTCGGAACCTTGACATTCCATAGCTTTCCACAATAATCAGTAGTGGTTCTGAGATAGCTGGCCAAGTTCTGCAGAGAGACTGTATTAAGAAAAGGCTAACTAAAAATACAGATATCTTTTTAAGTAAATGGCCCCTCCTTTTCCCTCTCCCTCCCCTCAAATCAAGTTCTTGATCCTATATTGTGTTTGGGGTTTTTAAACTAACATAATTAAATATTGAGCATTTCTTCATATGTTGGCTCTCTGCTTTAACCAAGCTGCTACCACTGCTCATTGACAATTACAAATAAGTGGTTTTTTATTTCTACCTTAATTTAACTACCAACAGCCTTGAACCTTCTTGTGTCTGTGCCCAGACTTATGATTCTTCCTTTACAGAATTTTCTGTATTTCAGAATCCTGTAAAGTAAGCCTAACTGTCTTTCAGTAAACTCAGTAGAGATTGAGCAGGTCAAATGTAAGTACTTTTCCAAATCTGGATTTATTCCTATAGTTCTTCTCTGAAACCTTTCCAAAGTTTAATAGCCTCAAATCTAAATTCACTGAATAAATGTCAGGCATATGCTATATTCACTAAATCTGAGCAAGGCTTCTAAGTGACTTGACTTGCACCATGTCTGGTTACTGTGGTTACCACAGAGTAAAAATGATGTACATGTGATTGCAGTGGAAGGGGAGCCTATGGCCAGAGGGATGCCAAGAGTCAAAACAGGAGCAGTGTCAAGATGGGAGAGTGAACAGTGAATAGCTGGATATATCTGTGCCATCCTTACTAGCCCAGTCTCAGGTACAGCCTTCTTCCTCCCTCGCCCATCCATTCACTGGCTCCAATCTGGAGTATACTTTTGTGGTCTGCACCAAAGTCACCTTTATTAAGTTTCTCTCCCTTGCAGCTCTGCGCTGCATCTCATGTGTTTTTATTCAGGTGTTTTAAAACACCTCAAGTGTTTTATTTATATAAACCCCTTCTGGGGGGGCGGGGGGGAGGAGGTTATATGAACAAATAAAATGTCTCCTTCCTTGACAACTTACCTTTACTTGAGTCAGTAGGAGAGACAGAAAGGGGAGAATGCACAGGATCTGCAAGATGACAGTGGGAATTCACAGGGGTTTTTTTTGTAAAGTGCACAATCCAGCTCCAAACCTACTGCAGCAAGAGGAGCAGCAAAATTAACCTGATGAGTGGACACTTAGCAAAGTTATTCAAGCATAGCTCAGTTGCTGTGAGGACTCAGAGAAGAATTCTAAAATGCATGGGTGAAGATTTGAAGTCCCACTTAAAGGTTTTGTCACAGGCTTATCAGGACAAGAGGATGAGTATGTTGCTTTTGGCAAAATTATTTTTAGCAGAAGAGACCAGAGCTTTAAAATGGAATTTCAGAGGTTCATGATCAATTCAGAAAAAAAGTCACACTATCCTTACCCAGGAGATTTTGTTTCAGTAACTGACATTTTCTTCATGCAGAATGCAATATTTTCACAGATATATATTTTTTCACACACACACACACACACACACACACACACACATATGTAAAATGCTCCCATTTAGGCCTTCTTTGAATTGAACTCCTAGAAGGGCTTACCATTCATTTAGGGTATCCAAAAGGTGGTGAGATATAGTAAAAAATAGCCTGTTTGCTGTTGGAAAATACTAATGCAAAACCACAGAACACTTTAACAAATAATGTTGTTCCTCCATAATGGTGGTTACTTCATCAGCCCTTCACCTTTATTCTGCATTAATGTCTAGTAATTCCACTTTTTGCCTGGAGCCAGGTCATCAGCTGGTGTAAATTAGCCTGGCATTAATGAGGTATATGAAGTTTTGTCTTGATGGACTTATGTCTGCAAGTGCAGGGTCACTTTTTGTTTAACCTACCATCTGCACGTATCTGCCCATTTGCTATTTACTTCCAGAACACTCTCACCAAAGCAGCCACCTGCGAGGTTGTTTTTTTCCTGCTTAGGATGCTTCTGCTCTAAATCAAAAACTTTCATTTTCTAGCTCACAAATGCAGACCTTCACAGAACAGAACATGGGGTTGAAATACAACTGTTAGTTCTAGTCACATCCCAGTATGATCTGACCACTCTCTCTGATCCTAAACCTTTAGTATCACAGTTCAGCCGGTACTAAACCTTCAACATAAATGAGCTTTCTCATGCTGTGGATAAATATTGTCTGAAAAGACTGTCCAAGGGATTTTATTTTTTTTCTAAGCAGACTATCCTCTAAGCCATTAGTCTGTTGCCTATTATAAATGCTGTAACTACAACAGCAGTGCTTCCCAGAGGAAACTTCTTTCAGGGGCAACAATGACTTTTACAGAAGCTCTTGTTAAGCTATTCAGAAGACTCTGAAATTCTAACTGCTTGTTCATCCCAGTGATACTCTCAGCAGTTTTGAAGTCCACTGTCTTGTACCTCCTACTGCAAAACCTTTTGTGAAATCTGTAAGCAAGGTCAGCTATGAGATCAGACAAGAAGACTTTATTTTGTTCAAGTCTTAATTTTCCAAGGATGGAGGAGTTTAATGTGTACTGTCTGCTAAGACAGTAACTTAAAGTGTATTCACTGTTGTCTCTTTCTTTTACCAAGCAATTTTGTTTATATAAAAATGCCAGCTACTTGTACAGAGCTAAGTAACTTTCAAAAGTATTTTTCAATAGTTTAGATTACCTCACCCTGATCAGTTAAACCTTTTTTAGGCAGATTTTCTGTCTATTCTCTTCATATATAAATAACACCATTATTCTATTGTTTTTTTATTTCACAAATGTGGCTGTAAAAACTGGTAATAAGTATTAAGATCACGTATGAAAAAGGGTTTTGTAACAGATGTAGATGCTTTTTATTGCTATTAAGAACCAATGCAATAAAGAACACTTATAGATGGAAGTAAGGCTGTATTCTCATGCTATAGTTTATGCTGAACTTCGTACAAATGTATGTATCATAATAATTGTAATACAGGGATTAAAAAGCCTTTCATAGTAAATATGAGGCTGATTGTATGACAGAATAGTGCTGCATGCCAGAATCGAGTTTTGCTGATCACCAATTACTATTGGTAACTTCAGACTACTTTTCCACCACTTTCTGAAAGTGCCCTCAAGAAATCTTAGTGCTTCTTTCCTATATAGTGAGCTTGAGATACTCTATTTATCAGATCTGTGTTTCAAGTCTTGTGCTTATAAAGTCTGTTTGCTCACACTCCTGAATGACCTTGGTCATTGCAGTTAAAATGGTTGTACAAGCACTACTTACCTTCATCTTTGCACAGGAGTCTGACCAAAAAAATACCATGTGTATATGGTAGAGAGTTAAAATTCTTTAGATGTGCTCAGTGAGCACATCTTTTATCTCCTAGCATGATTTCACTGGCTGTGACTGTGTTCTAAGCTTCTAGCCCATTCTGCATGTGCTGGAGCCACATGCTAAAATGGAAGTAATCCTGCAGTAGCTACTGTGAACTCAAAATCCAGTTAACATATATTTTTTAAAGCTAAAAATTTTGGCTTATATACTGACAGCATTACTTTTAATATCATTTGATCTGAGATTCAAAACCTTTTTAAAATGGTAGTTTCTGTATAGGTTCCTACAGTACAAATGCTTCAGAGCATTCTGTGTTCTTACAGTGGAGACATATGTGGACATAGGATATCTCAGTTTAACATATGTTCACCAGTGATTGAAGGAGAATGAGTAATTTTGGCCCACAAAGTCCTCCTATTTCTGAAGTCAGTCTGAATTGAATAGGCCCTGTTTCAATGCCTAAATGTCCTTGACTTCTTGAAATCTCTTGTCTCTGTTCCTTCCTAAACATTACATATTAAAGTGATTAGTTTTACCAAATTAATAAAACCTAAAATTTTTACAGGCTGGTTGCACACAGGATTTAGTCCAGTATAGGCCTATTTATGTTAGCTGAGAAGATTCTTCAGAATGCATTTCCACTGTATTATCTGAGGCTACTCATATATCAGAAGCTCCCCAGCTGTATAAATATTTGTGAGATTGATAATAGGAATTTTCTTCTAATAGAGTAGGCAAGAGGAGATACACTAATTGTTGAGAGAATAAATGTATAATATAATGTATTATTATATAATGTATTGGTGAAACTAAAGAAGAAATATTAAAATTACTTTGAAAACTCATTTAAAGAAGTGGAGGGGGAAAACAACTGCTGTAGACTTAAACTAGGACCATGTTTAAAAATTTGTACCACAAATTCAGCTTTCATAGCTTTCAGCTATGTAGATACCACAAAAAATTACTTCCCTAAGAAATACCTGGTTCTAAGAGCTTTTATTTGTGAAAGTCTTCTAAGAAAAGTATCCTTAAAAATTAGAAATATGCAGTTTGGAATTAGAAATTTGCAGAAATATGGACCATATAGAAATTAGTAACATATTTCCTTCCTCTTCCTGTTCAGGCACAAATAATTCACTACATTTGGGAAGTGTTTAAACTACTTCTTTATGAAAATGGATTCTTTGACAGATCGGTCCATTAAAAATACCCTCCCACTGAAATACACATTTTAGAAGGTAACTTCAAACCATCTTGAAGAATAAGGCTTTTTAACTGTGTTTACAGTCTTTGCTCTATAGAAGACCCTAAAGAAGTGCTCCCTAACTTCCTTGCCAAATATTACACTTTGATCTTCAACCCAAGCCACTTCACAATAATGCATTTCCATTTCCAGCAAGTGGACCACCTTCCTTTTCCTGGCCTTTTATTACTGTGTTTTTATATGCACTGTCTTCAATAGGAACTGCACCTGAAGGTTAATTTTGAGGAAAACTGAACCATCTCTATCTTTCCTCCACCCCCACCACTAATCTCTGCTGAAAAACATATGAATGGGTGAGAGAGAATTTATTTTTCCCTTTCTTAAAAAAAGTGTTTGTTTAAGATCTGAACCTTTTTTCAGGTTTTTACTCTGAAACTGGTGACTTTTGCAAAAGCTGTATTCTAAACTCAGCATCTTCTCTAATGACATTTTGAATTTTTTATTTTTTTTTTTTTTTACAAAATGCACCTTTTTATTCTTTCATGTGGGAAAAATACCATATCTCATAGAAACACTTCCATATGAAACCATGAAATACTAAGTTTATTGCTCTGTAATGAATTTGATGCTGGGTTTCTCTCAGCTAGAAAAACTTGAAGTCAAGTGGAATGGTACATTTGTAGATGCATGAGGTAGTTATTTTATTATTATTTTGCTGATGTTGTTCTTTTTTTGTTTGTTTTTGAACAAGAGGCAGTTTCCATGCTTTACAACTGCAACCGAAGAGCATACCAATAAATGAATAGATTATAGCTCTCTATAGATAAGTAACAATTTCTGACAGGCATATAATGTAGCTGAATAAGAACATGGACTACATAGATAAATTGCAGATAAATTTAAAATAACAGAGATAGCTCCGCTTCTCAGATTAATTTCTCTTGAATATAGGTGTAGGAGATGTTGAATATTTAATGGATTTTCTTACATCAATTACAAGCGACTAAACCAGAGAAAATCCACTGGAATCACGAGGACTTTTTTTTCTGATGTTGTGAGCTGTTTTGTGACTCCTTATTGTCATGATTCTAAAAATAATTTGACAGGGCTGTGGGTTTTCCTGTGTGAAAATACAGTATGGCGGCACTTCTCGCAGTCAGGGTTTCTTGCAGAGACCCCATGTCCCGAATGCTTCCGTGACTGATACATTTGAACTTCAGACGCATCTTTGCTGGAGGTGCGCCCGCCTCGATTTGTATGTTTTCTAAGACGAGTCAACTTTTGTCCTCTAATGGTACAACAAAGACAGAAAAAGGTTGGGGTTTTGTTGTTCTGGGTTTTTTTGTTTGTTTGTTTTTTTCTTTTTCTTTTTTTTTTCTTTTTTTTTTTTAAGCCAAACGATGGCTTCTTATTCTGGTGCAATAAGCTTCCAGAAATTCCTGCTCTTCCCCTCCTTCTCCACCTTTGATTCTGGGAGACTTGCAACGTACTGGGGTAGGGGGAGTCTCGTATTTCGTGATGTTTAGCCGACATTTGTTAGTTGCCGGTCAGGTAACTCACTGAACGTCTCTAATCTCACTGATTGTGTTCCTTTGTGTCCCTAATGCGAAATACAATTAATTCGCCGGGGGCTGCTCCCCGGGGACTTCCGTCAGCTGCCGCATCCCTCCGGGCCGGCCATGACGCCAGGCCTGACGCTCCCCGGCGCCCAGGCCTGAGCCGCTGGGCCCTGTAGGGGGGCCGGGGCTGCTCGGTCCTGCCCCGCTTCATCGGGACAAGGCGGCCACGCCCGCCCGCCGCTCTCCATCCCAGCGCCGGGAGAGGCACTGCTCCTCTCCCGGCGCTGCCCCTCAGCACATCGCGGGCCGGGACCGGGACCCACTCCTGCAGCCGGGCCGGTCCCGCTCGGGCCGGGGGGTTCCGCCCAGCCCTGACGGGGGCGGGGGCGCTCCGTGCCCGGGCGGGGCCGCGGGGCCGCCGGGAGCGGTGACGTGTCCCCGAGGCCCCGCCCCCTGCTAGGGTATATAAGGGGCGGCGCTCACGTTGTCGGTCTTTTCGCTCCGGGTTTGCCGCCGTCGCCGAGCAGGTGAGGCGCCTTCGCAGGGTTGGGCCGGGCCGGGCCGGGGTCCGCTCGCCCCGGTGGCGAGCGCCGAGCTGGGGCGTGGTGGGGGCTGAGGGGAGGGAGGAGAGAGGGAGGAGGGGCCGGGGGTGCCAGCTGGAGCCGGGGCGGACGGGCGGGCAAGGAGCTCGGGGCGGCGGGATGGCGGCGCATCGTCCTCCTCGATTACCATGTGCACTCTCCCGTTGTCGAGGCTGAGGTCGGGGGAGCGGTGTGTTCGGGCGGGCGTGGGGCAGAAGGCGCCCGGCAGCCTCCCCTTAAGCCCCACGGGCAGCGGCGCAGGGTTGTGTCTGGACCGTCGGGGTGCGGCGGCGGATGCCGTCGGGGGGCAGAGGGGCCGAGGCACGAGTGAAAAGATGGCCGCTCGCCTTGCCCGCCCGCCGCCAGCGCCACAAAATGGAGGACGCGGCGGCCCGGGCGGGGTGAGTCACACAAAGGAGCGGGGCGGCCCCGCCCTCCGCGCTGCCCGCCGGGCCCGCTCGCCGCCGCCCCGCGCCCCGGCCGCCGCCGCCGGGGTAACTCGAGCCCGGGGAGGGGGCGATGTGAGGGGCGCTCCGAGGGGCCCCCGGCCCTCCCGCCTCGCTCCTCCCCTCCCCCGGCGGGGCGGGGCCGCCATCCCGGCCAGGCCGCCCCGCATGTGGCGCCGCCATCGCTGCCCCTAGGCCCGACCGAGGCGTAACCAGCTTTTTTCTGGGAAACCTACAGGTGTCGATTCTCTTTTGCCAAAAGAAAGAACTCAACTAACATCCAAAATGGGAAAGGAGAAGACCCACATCAACATCGTTGTCATCGGCCACGTCGATTCTGGCAAGTCCACCACCACCGGCCACCTCATCTACAAATGTGGGGGTATCGACAAGAGGACCATCGAGAAGTTCGAGAAGGAAGCAGCTGAGGTGCGTGGGCTCATAGCAGCCGGCAAAATTCCGGGCTGCGGGGACGAATAGAGCTTTAATTGAAAAGTGAACCTGCAAAGCATTCAGTGGCCGCGGGGAGGCAGTTTGGTTGCCTCTACCCCTGGAGCTGAACAAGTGGCTCAGTGTTGCGTGGCCACAGGGCGGCAGCTGTGTTGCAGTTGTTACCGAGGTGGAACAAGTGTTTAAGTGTTCAGTCTGCCATTGTGTTAGTTGTGGAAACTCAAATTGTAAAATGCAGAGCAAGTGAAGAGAAGGTAGTCTTAGGCTGCATCTGAGCAGTAACATTGAGAAATCAAGTTAAATGACCAGATTCAAACTGCATGAAAAAAAGTTGGTCTTCTGAGGTCTAATTTAAAAATTGGGGAGTTAACTGTTAACTGCTTTTTTTCTATGTAATAACAGCACAGGTCATAATAACGTTACAGGATAAAATCTGGCAAATGTTGAGCAGAGTGGAAGTTTTAAAGTGTTGATTATTACAAGGATTGAAGTAGTAGGAGGACTTAAAATTGTAGAGTATACTTGACAGTAGGACTCGGGCACAAGAGCTCTATCATAAAAATGCATTAGTGAAATTAACAAGCTGTCAAGGAGCCTGAACTGTCAACAGGTTCAATAAGGTTCAACAGTTGGCATCTCACACCAGTGATGCCAAGTGTATCTTAATGCTTGTTTTATGAGCAGTAAGGTTTTTCAATGTTAAGTGAGTTACTATTATTAGATTTTACTCTTCAGCCAGGGTGTAATCTTTCTGAACTAGTTACAGATATGGAACTCTTCTTTTAATGGGAATAAAAAGTCTGTTTTCTTGTAACCGTAGATGGGCAAAGGTTCCTTCAAATATGCCTGGGTCTTGGACAAGCTGAAGGCCGAGCGTGAGCGTGGTATTACTATTGATATTTCCCTGTGGAAATTTGAAACAAGCAAATACTACGTCACCATCATTGATGCTCCTGGACACAGAGACTTCATTAAAAACATGATTACTGGAACTTCTCAGGTATGTAAAGAAAGTGGGGTTTGGGAGATTCAGGAAGGTTGTTCTTGGTTGGTTGGGGGGGTTTGATATACATGCAAGCATTATAGTGAGGGGTTGTTTTTTTCTTTTCTTTTCAAAGGCTGATTGTGCTGTCCTGATCGTTGCTGCTGGTGTTGGTGAGTTCGAGGCTGGTATTTCCAAGAACGGGCAGACCCGTGAGCATGCCCTTCTGGCCTACACCCTGGGTGTAAAACAGCTGATTGTTGGTGTCAACAAGATGGATTCCACTGAGCCACCCTACAGCCAGAAGAGATATGAAGAGATTGTCAAAGAAGTCAGCACTTACATCAAGAAGATTGGCTACAACCCAGACACTGTGGCTTTCGTGCCAATTTCTGGTTGGAATGGTGACAACATGCTGGAGCCTAGCTCTAACGTAGGTTTGGCATTTATTTCTATTAAGGCATGAAACTAGGAGGACTGTTAAGACTGATTATGCAAGGATAAAATGCACGTGTTTTGTAATAGTTATGTTTGGGAAGTGCTAAGTTCCAAGATAAACCCTAGCACTTAAAAAAAATTCTTACTTTGCAACAGTAAATTGAGATAATGCTAAGAGACACCACTTGTGCTTTTCCACCATTAAAGCTGGCAGTCAGACTAACCTGGGCTTGTTTCCATTACAGATGCCCTGGTTCAAGGGATGGAAGATCACCCGTAAGGATGGCAGTGCCAGTGGAACCACTCTCCTTGAAGCCCTGGACTGCATCCTGCCACCAACTCGTCCAACTGACAAACCTCTGCGTCTGCCTCTTCAGGATGTCTACAAAATTGGCGGTATGTGTTCTCTGGAATGCTGCTTATGTGCCAGTAACAGCTGATGTATGGGCCAGAAATGCAGGCATTTGCCCAACAGCTGCTTTTCCAAGTCAAAAATTAAAATCCTTGTCTCAAGTGGGGATTTTTCCCCCATAAGGACACGTATTCACTAAGCTAAGTAATAAATAATAGTGTTTTTGTTCCTTGCTTACAGGCATTGGTACTGTACCAGTCGGCCGTGTGGAAACTGGTGTTCTGAAGCCAGGCATGGTGGTGACATTTGCCCCTGTCAATGTAACAACTGAAGTTAAGTCTGTTGAGATGCACCACGAGGCCCTGAGTGAAGCTCTGCCTGGTGACAATGTTGGCTTCAATGTTAAGAACGTGTCTGTGAAAGACGTTCGCCGTGGTAATGTTGCTGGTGACAGCAAGAACGACCCTCCCATGGAAGCTGCAGGCTTCACTGCACAGGTATTTTTTGCAGCTGTTCAGGGATGTTGGGAATGTATTTCTGTGTTCCAAAATAGGAGTCTTGTCAGGTTAAGCTATAAAGCTATGAAGAGTTTTATCCTGAGTTATATTTGATTGAAGCAAATCTCATTAGCTTTTTGGCTGTGTAAAAACATGTCAATGTTAAAAATTACCCCCCTTCTAACTTGGCCTTCTTTGTTTCTTAGGTCATTATCCTGAACCACCCTGGCCAAATCAGTGCTGGCTATGCCCCTGTGCTGGATTGCCATACTGCTCACATTGCATGCAAATTTGCTGAGCTCAAGGAGAAGATCGATCGTCGTTCTGGCAAGAAGCTGGAGGATGGCCCCAAATTCCTGAAGTCTGGAGATGCTGCCATCGTTGATATGATCCCTGGCAAACCCATGTGTGTTGAGAGCTTCTCTGATTATCCTCCTCTCGGTAAGGCATCTCACATTCATACTGGTCTCTGGAAAAGATGCTCCTCAGTTTCTAGTGCAGGGGTGCAGTGTGTTCTGTGAAACGCTGTTAAAAGCTGTGACTTGAATCTGTGAAGTAGAACTGAGACTTTACTGGTACAGGGAGAGATGGTCTGGAGAAGGGTGGTGCCTCTGTCCCTGTCTGGTTCCAAGAGCAGCGCTGGCTCATTTGCACCAACCTCTGTGTTGCCACTGTGCAACTCACTGGGCTGTGAGTTAAACAGCAGAGACAAAAGTCATAAAATGTGTTTTTGCTTTCAGGTCGTTTTGCCGTGCGTGACATGAGGCAGACAGTCGCTGTTGGTGTCATCAAGGCAGTTGACAAGAAGGCTGGAGGAGCTGGCAAGGTCACAAAGTCTGCCCAGAAGGCCCAGAAGGCTAAATGAAAATTCTGTACACCAGCTGCCACCTCAGTCTTAATCAGTGGTGGAAGAACGGTCTCAGAACTGTTTGTCTCAATTGGCCATTTAAGTTTAATAGCAAAAGACTGGTTAATGATTACAATGCATCGTAAAAGCTTCAGAAGGAAAGGAATGTTTGTGGACCATTTGTTTCGTGGCAGTTTAAGTTATTAGTCTTTAAAATCGATAAATTTTTTAAAATGGAAACTTGACCAAAAATCTGTCACAGAATTTGAGACCATTAAAACAAGTTCAATGCTATGTCTCTGTGTTTTTTGGGTTAGTGTTAAGTTTATGGCAAAACCTATATCTAGTCACGGTGGGATAAAGAAGGGATCATTGTTTACTTCAGTATGTTAATTACAATGCAAATATTCAAAATTACTTGTTTCTTAAGAGTAGAACAAAATTCAGCTACAGGTTTACTTTCTGACTGATCTAAGCCTTAAACTTTTCTGGTGCTTTCTTCAAATACAGATTTTAAATTGGATTGCACAAATACCAGGTAACAGTTAACAGTATTTTGATGCATTCTGTGATGCATCGAGTAAACCAAGAAAAGTCTACATTGAGAATAAAGAAGTGTGAACACATTTAACCTTAAAAACGTTAAAAAAGAATAATGTTGGGTTTCCAACATTTTGTACACTGATTTTTCTAGTCAAAAGCAGAACCAGATTTTTTTTTCTGGGGAACTAATGTTGTGTAGCTCTTTAAACACTTACGTAAATGTTTTCTAACATGCAGTAAGGCATTGAATAGCAAATGTGAAACTTCTGTGTAGAGTTACACTTTGATGCAAACTGAGTGACCACTCACCGTTGTAGCCTGCACCAAATGGCACAGTGGGACAAGGTGCGTGCTATCTTTTTAGCAATGGGTTGAAAATTTGGATCAGACAGTCACTTAAAGGGGCTTGGGTATCTAGTCCAAACTATTATTAATAATCACTAGACAAATAGTCCCAAGTAAAATGTTCTGGGCTTTAGGAATACCAGCTGTAATAATTAGGAATTCTGGCATAGAAGCCTTGCTTCAAATTGGAAAATGGGGGCAAGCAGTTAATGGATAATCAGAGCTGACTTGCATAATAGTGCAGCTGTTTTACTAACCTTTCACATGATTTCTCCACAGAAGGTCAGGAAGAATTTGGTTTCTTTGAGGGACTTGTTCCATCACACCAGTATGTTTGTTCTGCCTGTAATGGCTGTATTCTCTCGTTTGTTTTCCTTTCCTTCTCCAGCTGTGTGCTTGCTCTGCAGGAACTCATATCTGTACTGCTTGGATAGGTCTGAGTTACTTATTTTCATGCTTTGTTTGTTTGGATCTTTTCTCTTTTTTTGCTCACCTTCTATGTCTTAACTGCAGTGAAACCTTGGAGCATTACACACTGGTTTTGAGGGTACAGTGGAAGTGCAAGGGCTAGAGAGCTTCACAGCAGGCTATGGAATTCAGTAAAGAAATTTCTGCTGCTTAAATTTTGCTTGTGGAGGTTTGTTAGTGTCCCCAAGGCAGCAGGAAGTACATAACTTCAAAATGGGAGGCCGACCTACTGTTGCCATAAAAAGGTTTGAAGTATCTTGCCAAATCTTAGCATGCTTTTCAGTTAAACCGCTACATATTTTCCAAGCAGCTTTGGTCAAACTGGTTCAGCAAAGTTGTGATTTGGATGAAAAGCAAAGCAGCTTTGGCTCAGGCTGCCTTCAGTGCAGCTCTGCGTTCGTTACGTTTCCTTCACATTCCTTTGTTAGGCGCAGGATGTTTGGTTTGGCCGGCCATGGCTGATATGCAACACCCCGTCTGCAGTGCCTCTGCATGTTGCACAGGGGTGTCTGGCTGGGTGCACTTGCTCCATGGTAGTTCAGAAATGGGCTTGTAATAAGCAACTCATTCAAATCCTTAGGGAAAAGAAGGTGTGACCCAGCAGTGCAGTGCGGTGCTGCTGTTGGAGAGTCCCTTCTATCAGCTGTGCATAGACCAGAGCTGCTGGGAGGCTGGGTCACAGTAAAATGGCCTGGCTGAAGAGCAGGGCAAGAGAGCTGGAGGGTTTGTGGCAGAGGGACTGGTTCTGCTTCTAGCAGGAAAAAAACCCTAAAGAACAATACTGCATCTAACAACTTAATGTGTGCAGAAAAACACTTGGGAATGCTCTGCCTGCAATACTAGCAATTGCTTTCATGTATTTAAAACCTACATTTTACACATTTGGCTTTCTTTCTTTTTTACTTTAACTTTTATAGACCAGATTTGCTTTCTATGCACTAACGTAATGCCATCTCAGTTCTTTTATTAATCTGACTACCTGGGGAAATTGTTAGACTTTTGTAAACAAAATTTGGGAATAAAACTACTTTGATCAAACGTTAATAAATGTTCTTAGTTGAGAACTATATTTGTCTTCTGACTGCTTATTTGAGCAACTTTTACAGCTGTCCTTAACTCTTTCCTCACTGTCCTGCAATGCTGGTGTGACATCATGCTGCTGTGGTGATGGAGCCAGCTCTGAAGGCAGAAAACTGGCTGGAGTCTTGCATTTGTGAATGATTCCTTTCTAGTTGCTGATGAATGCTTTGGTAGTCCAGAGGATTTTAAATACACAGAAATATTCCAGAAATGTATCTGGTGAGGTGTTGGGGGACAGAGGGGACAAAGACTGGTTGGTCTCTGTAGGAAATGGAGCACTGCAGTCATAGCTGATACCACTAAGTAACTT
The DNA here is from genome assembly GCA_030060385.1 of Muscicapa striata striata. Classification (NCBI taxonomy): domain Eukaryota; kingdom Metazoa; phylum Chordata; class Aves; order Passeriformes; family Muscicapidae; genus Muscicapa; species Muscicapa striata. The sequence goes on along the minus strand of JAREIS010000034.1, from coordinate 636,711 downwards.
CTTGCTCAGTGTTGGTTCCCTAGATGGATAATTCAGGCTGGAATAAAAGGGTCTCTGCTCAGACTACTGCCTAGAGGCATTTTAATTATATCTCAGATCAGCTTATACAAGGCTAATAACTGGAATAACTTAGTTTACAAATTGCAAATACTAATTCACATTCTGAATTTAGCGGTCTATATTTTGAAAGGTATTGATAAATCTTGGAAAATTATTTTCTGTAAATGCATATTTCAAAATTTAGATTTGGTTAAGATAAATCATACAGAGACAAACTTTGTACTCTACAGAGATACTGTTTTCCTCATTGGTGCTAAATAATTAGCTGTTTAAAAAACGTGTAAGTTCAGTCTGGTACATACAACCCCCCTGGTTTTAGTTTCTGTTGGTTCTATGTTTATGTAGTGCCCAGAGGAGGCTGGGGGGTAGGGGATGCAGAGGGAGGGTTGATAAGCTGCATCCCCCAACAGCACCCTGAGGGACCCTGAACACCTCTGAGGTCCTGCTCAAAGCATTGCTTCACCCAAAGCTGCTTTTCTACAAGAACTCTCTCACAACATTTCACTGCAAGTTGTAAATTCCTGACAGTATTAACACCTTTGAATTTACTAGTTTCAATAACTTGAATTTTTCATATCATCTGAGTGCACCAAATAATACTTCCTGTCTAGGAATTTAATTTCCTGAAATTGAAAATCTTTAGTAACCAAACTATAAGCTAAATAGAGGAATAAACTGTGACCATGGAAGATAATACTGGGCAAAATTCCCTTTCTCTTGCAATGCTGCTCCTGCTTACCAAGGAAAGGCCTGAAACCAGTTCACTTCAGGAAAAGGAAAGGGGCACCTGGGGTGCAAAAGAGCTGAAGAAAACCTAGATATCAAAACTGTATTGGCTTCCAAGGTACAGGAGCTGTGGTTTTTTAGCATTTTCTGAGTCCTCTTCAGTCCCTTCACATTATTTCTGCATTATAAGTTAATTGCAGAGTTGCCTGCTTTTTTTAAAGATCAGGTTACTTTCTCTGGCTGCCTATCAGTAATTCTTTAATCCTTTTATGTTTCAAATGTTTACACAACATAATTCAAATCTGCCAGCTTCTCTGTACTGGTACTGCCACAGTGACAGGTGAACCCATGTTCTCCATGGAGGCTGCTGAGGAAAGGGGAGATAAATCAGGGTGGGATACCCTGATGAAGGATCTCTGGCCTGTGGGTGGGGGGACGGTGGGGCAGCAGTGTGGGGGTGCACATGGGCTGTCAGCCAAGGAGCTGCCATTTGTGCAGGTTTTGCTTATTTCTTCCTTCCAAAAAGCAGAACAAGATGGAAGGTACCTAAGCTTTCATTTAGCAAATCATCCCCGTGGGCCAAGTGCATGATTTAAGGTTGCAGTAGCAACAGGTTTGCCCTCAGTGTGCTGAGGTACTGGCTAAGGCTTTGTCCTGGCTCTTGTCAGTGATGCAATCCAGAACCCTGGGCATCCTCCTGCAAGGCCATCTGCCTGCCTGGGCCCAGCACAAACACTAGTGCATGGGTTAATATGCTAATTTTTTTGCATTGCATAGTCACTGGGAATAAGCAGAGCCACGTCACCCCTAACTCAGCCCTGCCTGCCCTGCCAGCAGCAGTCACAGTCACATTTTCCCTTTCAGCCCAGTAAAATCTGGATTATTCAATACAAAGGGAAGAGCCACAGTGTTTTCCCACCCAGGTGCCTATTCTGCACAGCTCAGCACTGCTGGTGAAGCTGCTGACTCCCAACCTGTACAGAGATGGAAAGACAAGACAAATGCCCCCTCCTGGAAGGGGTTGATTGCAGGTAGGGCTGAAATTTAAAAGATTCAGGTTCCTCTTATCTGCAGCCACCTGGACATATCAAGCAAAATGACCATTTTTTTCTTCGATATATGTATATATATACACACACACATGCACACCTATATATTATATATAAATTTGCATACATCTACATAAATTAATAAGGTCCCTACTTCATTTTTAAAATAATTGTGGTTGCCAGACTCGTTAAAATCTGCAATTCTTATTTTGAACCTGGATTCTAGGCTAATTCCTTAGCAACCAAAGTGAAATGCCCCCAAGTGAATTAGTATTTAGTTATTTCTAATTAGTTGTTATTTATACATATTATTTCTTTAATATGATTTGTTATATATAGTTCTTATTATTAAATATTTCACTAACATTTCATAAATATTTAGTTTATAAGCTAGGCTGTGGTTCTGCTAATAGGACATGAGAATTTTGGAGAAAGAGGTGTAGGATTGTTGATGTTGAGTTATTTCTATGAAAAATACGTCCTTTAATAGCCTTTTCCAGAGGAAAAAAGGAAGGAATAGATGAATGTGATTAGAAGTTTTTTTATTGACATTACTAGTAACAGCAACTAATATCTCCCAGCCTGCTGCTAAAGCACTTTAATGGATTACAGTACCCCAATTCTTTGGAGAAGGAGGGGATGTATAGATGTGGCCCGGGAGTGGGAGAAGGAAAACCACCCCGAACGGGCTCTGCTCTACTGCAGTCACTTCCTTGTGAGGGAAATTCCTGCGCCTGATTCCCGGGCGGGCGCTGCCCAGACTGCAACACACGCGGCGCAGGAGGAGAGCTGAGAGCGCTGCTGAGAGCGCTGCCTGTGCCGATCCCTGCGCTTCCAGCGCCTCCTGACGCCCGCCGCTGTGCCCGGGCCAGCGCTGGGACAGTGTCACCAGCCCAGCCCTGCCACCGGGCCAGCGCTGGGACAGTGTCACCAGCCCAGCCCTGCCACCGGGCAGCGCTGGGACAGTGTCACCGAGCCAGCCCTGCCACCGGGCCAGCGCTGGGACAGTGTCACCGAGCCAGCCCTGCCACCCGGCCAGCGCTGGGACAGTGTCACCAGCCCAGCCCTGCCACCAGGCCAGCGCTGGGACAGTGTCACCGAGCCAGCCCTGCCACCCGGCCAGCGCTGGGACAATGTCACCAGCCCAGCCCGGCCACCGGGCCAGCGCTGGGACAGTGTCACCGAGCCAGCCCTGCCACCGGGCCAGCGCTGGGACAGTGTCACCGAGCCAGCCCTGCCACCGGGACAGCGCTGGGACAGTGTCACCAGCCCAGCCCTGCCACCTGGCCAAAGTCTGCCGAGATGCTGGGGACAAGGACAAACCCCCGCTGAAGTGCCAGCTCAGCACGGCCAGGAGCAGCAGCCGTTCCACTTGGGACTCCAGAAATCCTGTACACGTGCGGCACAGGCCACCACCTGGTCATGCGCGGCAATTTTCAAGCTAAACCACAGTAGATTGCAAGGGAAGAAAGCGGCCACGAGGCTGTCGTCACCTCCCCTCTCTTCTGGCTGCCCTGAAAGGCAGGGTGAGCTCATTTCCCACCTGGCGCCGTGCCGGCTCCTCAGTTAACCCCATCAGCACCGAGTCACTCGGAACAAGAACAGAGTGCGCTTTCTGTCCCTGGAAATGTCCCTCCTGGGGCTTGTTCTGGGCGCTGCAGCTGATGGCAGACAGGAGCCCCTTCGCCCTTCACTCATTCCACCGCTGCCCCTAGCGCAGCCCGGTGTTCGCTGAGCCCTGCTCCTCCCGGAGCCCTTTGCAGCCCCCAGGTGTGGCTCTGCTGACCCCCTCCTGCCGCAGCACGGAGGCACAGCCCCTCCGCAGGGACACAGACAGGGAGATGGGGCTGTGGATGTGCCTGTGCAGAGCTGAGCACCTCCCATCACAGGCTGTCAAAACATTCAGTCTTAGGTCTGCAAAGAGGTGAATGTGATATATGATATTCTATCTATAACATGAAGGAGGTGCAGCCTCCAGCTTCCAGGATAGTAGGTTTGCCAGTGCTGCATTCCTTGGCACAGAGGTCAAGGCTCAGGCACCAGGCATGGCCACAAAACAATGGTGAGGATGGAGTCAGAGATCCTCTGGTGAGGATCCACAGCAGTCTCCTCTCTTAGAGCTACACTTGAGGGGTTAAACCTGTGCAGCAGTTTAGAAAGGAGACAAAAGCAGAGTTTGTTTCCCCAAAGCATCACTGTCAGTAAAATATTAGATCAAGAATCAATCCTTTTTTCTCTGCCCTTTCTGCAATAGCAATTGCTGAGCAAGTCTCCCATCTCCCATCTGAATGCCTGGACGCCAATAATTTTAATCAAAGGAGAGGAAAGACACTTTTTATTTCTCAGTAGTGCCATGAAGTCAAGGCAAAAAGATGGAAACAACACCCTAGAAGGACTCTGAGCAGCATTGGCCATGGTTTGATGGGAAGAACTGAGAGCACCTCCTCCATGGAAACAGCAGCTCCAAGGGGACAAGAGATTCCTCCCTGCATCCACTAAATGACATCCTAGGATACCTGCATGAGGAACACAACCTGGGAAGTATGGTCATCAAAGCTGGTAACCCCTGAGCATCCAAAACCACTGCATATGAAGGCTGTTACTTAACAAAGTGCAAGGGCAAAGCACAACTAGGGGGCACATTGTGCTTGCCAAGGGCCAGCCAAGTGGGGACTAAGAAAATCAGTCACTGCTGCACTGCTGCCAACATCCCAGCAGCACTGAGACCATCCCAGGCTGCAGCTTTTAGGGTGTCCTAGCATAAAATGCCTTTCCATTTTTCTCTTGCTTTCATCTCCCAGGCAGAAATAAAGACAACACAAAGAAACTGCTCAATCAAGTACCATATGAAATGAAAACTAGGGAAGGAAAAGAAGTTGTAAAAATCTGGGATAAGATAGAGTGGTAGGTATCTGAGGAAAGAGTGCTGATCACCAGGCCTCTGTTCTGCAAGAGGGAAAGAGAGACATTGAGGCAGGGAACACAAAGACAGTTGGTATGTGCAACAAGTTAGGTCAACCTCACCACACATCCTCCCTTCCTGCTTGCCTGGTGACAGCGAGGATTACAGGACAACAAAATGCCATTCATTACTGCACAGACAAGGAAAAGCAAGCAGACATCCACGTTAAAAGCAGATCCTCCAGTTCTGCCCTTCCCATCCTGTTGGTCTCAGCAAGGCCACAGGACCTGGGAGGGTCTAAGCTCACCTTGTCTTCATGTAAAAACCAAACCTTGGGCCTTGTAAGAAATTCCCAGTGCTTAGAAACCAGATGGCACAAGGTGTCCCTCCTATTTGCCCATGCTACTGAAGCAGATTATTCAGCCTCTATGTGCTTGGTTTTCTTACCAAAATGAATAGAACTACTTGCAGCAATCTTTTTTTCATGTTAAAAGTCTTCTCAAACAAGAACTGTTCAACAAGCACAAAATATTTTGGCAAGCTCGTACACATGAAGCCAATACCTGAGGGACAGCCAGTCCTCAAACTTGTGGATATGCCAGGTTTTCCATTTCAGCAAATATGGACATCATTAACCTACATATGTGAACAGAGGACACCCTGTCTTAACAAGGGAAGTCACCAGCAGCCAAAGACCCACTTCACACTGAAACAGAAAGGGCAGTTGTTAAAGAAGATCTGCTGGGAAGCAATGTGCTTGTGACTTCAATTTCCCCTGAACTCAACTCCTTCCCCCTCCTTAGACCACAGCTGTGCATTATGAAATTGTCAAAGTACAAAAATTCCCCTCCTTCTGCTCTTCCTGACGCTGGTGCAGCCCAGCTCAGTGGAATCATGCTTTCATTTATGCTGCATGTGTGAGACCAGAAGCACAGAAAAATTTAGTACACAAAGATGGTGAAAGTGCAGCAAGCTGTGAGGTACCTGCCTTTAAAGACACACATTATTGAAAACTAAATAGTCCTGTCACATGACCGCTGACAAGAACTAGGAAATGCAGTTTTGAGATTGCATAATTGGATTAAAAGTGAAGATTTAGGGTTTCTTTGGAATCACATAGCTGGAATTCCATGAGCACCATACCTGGAGCCCAAGTTGCACCACAGAAAGCATAGCTGCCTTTCTTATGCTCAACTTAGGGTCTGCAAGGTTGAAGCAAATCTTTGAGCCAATAAGGATGGCAGGAAAACAGGCCACTGATATAAAGGAGCACACAGATATAAAGATGCTTGCTGTTCTGAGCCATTCTGACATGAACTGACCTACAGACCATGTGCCTAAAGGTCTTCCACACAAGCCAGTGGATGGTGACAGGGAAGTGCTTTCAGGCAGGTGGGATAATGCCCCAACCAAACTGCAAACTCTGCTCATCCTCCTGCTGCATGACAGGGTCTCTGTCAACAAAAAAGATTTGCTGTCTCCTTTCTCTGGACAGGAGAGCAAACCTCACCCAGAACAAACATGCCAGAGTAATTTCCAGAATCATAACTTCAAAATGACATATGTATTTGGGTCATGGTTGGACTCTATGACCTTAAGGGTCTTTTCCAACCCGTAAGAGTCTCTGATTTTACTGTATCAAAATGTGTTCTGAAGCCAGAGGACACTCAGGAATATGACCAGCACCAGAAACTTCTGCCTGAGTCAAGCAAGGATTTGGTAGGTGCACAGCAACAACTGGAACTCCATGTGTCTCACTGGTGAGTAATCAACTGCCCAGTTGATCCAAATGACTTGGACCTCGCTCAAATTCAAGTTCTATTCCTGTCAGTTGCAGGACCAGTGCTGATGAGAATCCCACTCCCCCAGCCCACAGCATATCAGACAGAGCTTCACAGTGCCCAAGCTGAGGTCCATGGGGCAGGTTCACACATCCCCCACCCTCCTCAGCACCCAGCCTTGTCCAGCTACCTCTCCCAGCTCTGCAGTCAATCTCAGCCCACCTTATGTGTGGGAACTGGGATCCAGCGAACTGGTGAGGCCTGCTGAAAGCTAAATGATAACCAAGTTCTTCAGCAAGTTTCAAGATAATCTTTATTTAATTTAAAAGAGAAAAACACCTGCAGGATGTGGGGTTTACATTCAGTCTCCCAGGTAAGTTTAAATATTCGTGTAGCACGTTTCCATAGCCGAGTGTCTCCTAGTGGCTGACACCACACGAGACACCAGCCTGTGCAGTCACTGCACAGCTGTGAACACAAGTCCTGAACTCAACGGAACACACTTTTCAGCTCCAATCCTCCTGTGCTGCCACAGGCTTTGCATAGTAACATTTCAGAAGAACTAAACATTGTCCTTTACAAGATGCAGGTTTTGACTATCCAAAGTCTTCCAAATGAGTGGAATTTTAAAAGCAGCTCTCCCGTCTCTCCATTTGCATCAGCAAACTCACAGGCTGTATTAAGGCTCCTGAGCATTTACTCTGTGCACTCATCATCTTTGTTGTATGCAATGACACTGTCACAGAACCCAACTACAACTGCTTTGGATCCAGCCAGCATGGGTGTTATCTGGGAAGGGGCTCAGGAGCATAGGAGATCTTGCCACAAAGTCTGGCAGGATCGGTGCCATTCTCTATGAAGAGCTTTTAACAAACTTAGTCTCCTCTTCAGAAAACTCTGCTGGAATCTGTCTTTGTGCAGTTGCTTTGCCTGAGTACATTTTCCCTGGGAAGTACTCCCCAGACTGAGGCACAGCTTTTAGCTTCTCTGTCTTGCGGTGATTGGTTTTCACAAACCTCAGCAGGTTAACAATAGCAGCTGGTGTGATTCCAGGGATCCGGCTGACTGCACCGATCTGCACATGGAGACAGGAACATGTTAACCACCACCAAACCTACACACTGGAGCTAGTGAGAAACAGACCAAAACCTGTGGGCGCTCCTTTCCCTGATTCTTTCACCCCCATGCCCCTTGAGAAGCGAGAAGGGATTTCAGTGCTGCTCAGCCCTGCTGAGTTTCTCACCGTCTGGGGGCGGTTTGCGGCCAGCTTCTCCCGCACCTCTGCGGAGAGCGAGGCATCAATGGCAAAGTAATCCAGATCATCTGGCAGCTCCAGCGCCTCATCATGACGCACTTCTTCCATTTCCTGCTGCTGATTGACTACACACCACTCGTAAGCAGCTGTGGTGATCAGGGGAACAAGAAAGGCAGATACACATAGACACTCATGTGAAACAAGTCACTTGCAAGAAGTCTAGAAAGCACAATGAGAAATTCCACTGAGCTGGTCAAAATTCCTAAGGGAATTTCCAGCCTCCTAGATTATAGAACCTAATTCACATCACTGCTTTGGAAGAAGTCATACTCTTTGTTACAAGAATATAGATACATGGGTTGTTTTTATCTTCTCATCACAACAAAGGATGGTCTATTTGATGAGGCAGTAAGGAGGAAAAAAACTCAAGAGTGATCTTACCCACAGAGTGAAACACCACTGGATAAAAAGGGCTGTGGCTTATGGTAAAAAGTTCACACTGATCAGACTGTTTCATTTCTCTAAGCAGCAACAAGAAACACACTAGGACAACTGCTCCCCCCTTAACAAACAAATGTATACAGATCACCACAAGAGGATCTAATCCTTGTACTCTACCTTCTATTTTCAATCTCTCTGCCAGCTCTCTCCATTGAGCAAGCTTGCCCAGGGGCTCTGGGATAGCCTTTGCCAGAATCTCTATGTTGGCATCTCGATACTGAAGGATGTCAAAGGCACTGTGGAGAACAAGAGTAAACACTTACGGTAAAAGGAGTCACACTTGTAAGGCAGATTAACAGCTGTTCCAAGCTCAAACTTAAAGTTCTTAGTTTAAACCAGAACTGCAGAGCTAAGCTCAATTCCTACTATCTCCTCTCAGTACACAGAAGAGTTGCTGAACTCTTGAAGAGAGACTCCTCACATAAATTTACAGCAAGACAGAAGGGACAAGGCAAGGGCACCAAGGGAAACCTTTCATACACACTCTGTCAGCCAGGTCTTAGTCACTGATTTAAAACAGAAAATATGAGATAAAGTATGAGTAAGGGAAGTAAGGGCTTTTGTGTACACTAACAGCTACCACCTGACACCAGTCTGAAATCAACTGCTGCTTTTACCAAGCTTTTAGCAAAGCTGCAACCCACTGCAAAACCATCCCCAGCTGGCGACTCCGTGTAAGGACAGCAAGAACTGTCTGGGCCAGTGGAGCACTCCCTTGCTTTGAGAGCACACGTCAGCACCAGGAAATGTGGAATAGTAAAAACATCCATGTCATACTTATTCTATAGGCAAACATCAGATGTGTATCCTCTGAAGGTGGTAAAGTTGGAATCTTGGAGTACTGACTTCAAGAGTACTAGCTTCAGGAAGGGCAGACAAATGCCATCACACCACCAGCCAGAAGCAATCAGAGGTCAGTCAAACCAGAAAGTTCCAGATGTAACCCTTACCTGACAGGTGATCTGCGATTGCTACTTATGTGAACTCCTGGTAGTAACTGGGACCATTTGGATATGCTGAACTGCAGTGATTTTAGTGTTGCAATCCCATCCTCTAATGCAGCCCTCATCTTAACTGCTTGTTCATATCGCTGCTGTGACACGCACCCAGCTTCTTCAAACCCTGCAGAGACAGATGGTGCGTGAGACAGAGGTCCAGAGCCAGGCAGGGCTGGTGAGAGCAAGAGCCACCAGAGCAGAGCACCTCTGTGTGTGAGCCTGGCGTCGGCGTTGTCCGGGCGCAGGGACATGCGGAACTCCACGCGGCTGGTGAACATGCGGTAGGGCTCGCTGGTGCCCAGCGTGGTCAGGTCATCCACCAGCACCCCCACGTAGCCCTCGGTGCGACTCACGGTGAACGGGGGCTTGCCCTGAACCCGCAGGCAAGCATTGATCCCAGCAATCACACCCTGCACAGCCAGAACAAACCAAACATCCATCTTCTCAGCAAGAACATCAGCACATCTGCGCCAGCAGGCTCACATGTCAAACCCTACCCAGGAAAATACAACAGTCTGTGCCAGTAATCAGGCTGTTTCCTTCTTGTGACATTATGAGTGTCTGAAGGGCTTCTGAGCCCCTGCAGATGTGTCTGGAGACAATTCCCAAGTTCTCAATTATAAACACTGCACAGTCTCCATGCTGAAACACTTGACAGGACTTTCAATTACTATTGTTACTGCAACCTTAGTGATAGCAACTGCAGATACTTGTAGAGATACAAGTAAAAATATCTTAGGCAAGTCTGGAATCAGGGTGAGCAACAAAAGTAAGAACATCTCATGAGCACAAAATGGGCCTAGCAAGACTATCACAAAAGCCAAGGTAATACCCCTTTCTGAGTGCTGAATATACAACAGTCAGATGCACCCACCTGAGCTGCAGCTTCTTCATAGCCTGTCGTGCCATTTATCTGGCCTGCAAAGAAGAGGTGCTGAACAAGACGTGACTCGAGAGAAGCAGTCAGTTGTCGGGGGTCTAAAAAGTCATACTGCACCCCATAGCCTGTGACACACAACAAGACAGATATTACAGGAGGGACTGCCAAGGCAATCAGTGCAGCAGAATAGCTTATCAATTCTATTTATGCTTTCTGATTTCAAGCAGAGAAAAAAATCATCATATCCAGGAACTAGTTTTGCTTCCTATTTCCTTTGCTTCGCTACGCTCAAAACAAAACCCGCTTTTCATCAACTAGTAAATAAATACGACCAATAGATTCAAAACTGTTCAGCCTCCTCACCTGGTTGTAACATCTTGGCTTTTTCCAGGCCTGGGACGGATTTGATCACCTGCTCCTGGAGCTCAGGTGGCAGTGTCATGGACATGCCTTGGGGGTAAATGACATTGGACTCCAAGCCTTCAGGCTCCAGCCACACCTGATGTTCTCGGTCTGGGAAGCGCAGAACCTTTGATTCAAGAGAGGGACAGTACCTGCAACAGGAAACAGCCATGAGCAGTACCCGACATGGAGGAAAAGTTACTTTCCAGAAGCAAAGCAGGAGAGACCCACAGCGCCAAACTGCCAGCTTGATGCCACACACTCACCGTGGGCCCCTGGTTGTCTCCCTGACGTGGTTGTTCAGGTGGAGGTTATCACGGATAATTTGCTGGGCCTTCAGGTTCGTGCGAGTCAGGTAACAGGACAGCTGATCTTCCGGCTGGAAGAGGGCAAAGCTCGGCCTAAGTTAATCTGGTCACAGCACTGTATCCTTACCAAATAACTGAGATCTCCAAGACCTTTCCCATGATGGCTGGCTCTCACTTCTGGGAGCAGTCAGCAGTGCTGTCATACCCACGGTACAGACCAAACATGAGTGATCTGAGAGCTTGTGCAACATGCCCAAAACCAGACCGGGAACAGGATGGAACTTGGGAGTCTGGAATTGAAGTTCTATCCTATATGCTGTATTCTTAATTACAGGATGGATATTCCCATTAAATCAACATGCTACATCACGGCATTCAAACTGACCACAAGCTCTGAAGTTAGAAGAGTAAGTGCTGACCCTACAGCTAGTGGCCAATTAATGGGTTTGGTGAAGAAAAAAAAAATTATCTTCAAGAGGAAAAAAAACAAAACCTCAAAGCTCTGCAACTAACATGAAAAATTCAAAGTTTGGAAAAAGCCTCACCATGTAAAATAAAGTATTCCATGGATTTTTCTGAAAAAGAGTCAATAGACTCACATTCAAAATAGTGAGTCCAGAAGTTCCCAAGTTCAGAAGTGAGAGTAAAAAAGGTATTTGCTTTCAAAAGAACACAAGTAACTTCTCTCTGGCATTGAGAGCCGTCAAAAATGTAACACCTCCAGTACAAATACATTCCAGCTGCCTTTCACAGCTACCAATTCCCTGATAATTGGCTGACAGTGAGCACACTGAACCACTCCCCACCGGGCTCTATGTGCCTTTGATGGGTGCCCCACCTTGATCCACACGGCCTCGCTGAGGAAGCTGAAGGGCACTGGAGGGTTGTCAGCTGCACGTTCCTCCAGACCGCTGAAGTCAATCGTATCCTTGGCAAGTCGGGGCGGTGTCCCAGTCTTCAGCCTGCCCACAGCAAATCCCAGTTTCTCCAGAGTGTGAGCCAGCCCGATGGCTGGCTGGTCCCCCAGCCGCCCCGCCGGGTGCGTCTCCAGCCCGATGTGGATCATACCCCTCAGGAACGTGCCGGTGGTCAGGATAACACTCCCAGCACGTACTGTGCTCCCATCCCCTGCAACAGCAAGTGTTCAGAGATGTACACATTTTAGTGTCAGCAAAGCCCCGGAAATCTGGTGCTTTTATCTAAAACTAGACTAACAGCGTTCACTGGGGTTTTACCTGTCTTCTATAGAAGACATTTATAAAATGTCTTTTTAAAATTTGTAAAATAATACCAGCATTTCCATAATAAAAGCATCAATAGTAATAACTACAATAAGCAGCATGTGGTTGTTTTTGTGTATTTATTATTCTTAAGCAAGTTACCCCTAACAAAGGAAACCACACCTGGGAAAAACCTGTATCCAGGCCTTTACTTCAGAAAGCTTGTTTATTAGAACAGCAAGAGGGAATGAAGCACAAGCCTGTTACTAATAGGACCTCACAGTCCTGTAACACTGAAGGCAGCATACATCATTTATCAAATAAAATCTCAAACCACAGCATTGAATCCAGTATCACTAGCCTGAAGAAAATTAACTGAAGAGAATCCCAGTATATTACCAATCCAGGTATTTTTGATATTGTATTACACATATTAACCTGGTTTAGTTCACACTTTGCCTAAACCAGCACTATTGCTAATTCATCTTTCTCACTAATGGATTAGAATTGTATAATTCATCTTTCTCATTGGTGAATCAGAAATATTTACCCCAAAGGCAGCTCCTAGTGCAGAGTAACAGAAGGCACTTTAGTGAGTTTCTAGCACATACCCAGAACAACTCCTGTGACTTGGCATTTCCCAGGACGGCCTGGTTCTGGCTCTGCCAAGAGAAGATCCTCCACAGATGCCTCACGAACTGTCAACAGTGGTGTGTTAAGGATTTCTTTCTGTCATGAAAGGAGTTACTGCAAAAATCTACGAAGTTATGAGACATATGGGCAATCCCAAACCCTGCTGACTTCTGAAATATCTACTACCCACTTCCATTCTTGCCAGGTCATTTGGCAGACACTCAGTTACGGTACTATCCTGATCTATCAGGCAGAAGCTTTCATCATATAAAGTTTTAGCTCAAATAAACTATTTGGTCATTAAGCCTGACCTGCATCTAAAACACAGGAGAATCTTTTAAACTGTGCTGAGCTCCAACAACTTACACTGCATCAAAGTACCAAACAGAAAGGTATCTAGGTTTGGTCGGTAAATAACGAAAAGCAAAAGATAGCCCCTTCCTTCGCAATGCTCCCAGACTCCCAGCAGCCCGGCGCGGCCCTCACCTGCATGTTCTCCTTGTAGAGGCCGCGGTCGATCTGCGCGCGGAGGCCCCACACGGCCGGGCCCTTGCAGCGGTTCAGCACCTTGTAGTGAACGCCGGAGCGGTCGCACACGCGCCCGCACAGCCCGTCCAGCGCGTCCACCTCCCGCATGAGGTGCCCCTTCCCGATGCCGCCGAAGGACGGGTTGCAGGACATTTCTCCTGGGCAATGACACAGCAACACCCTCAGCACCTCAGCTCCCGCCACCTCCCCGGCCCAGCGCCAATCTCCAGGCCGCGGAGACCCGAGGCGCCCGCGGCAGCTTCCCCCGCCCAGCCCGGGCGCCCCGGCGGTACCGATGGTGTCGATCCTGTGCGTGAGCAGCAGCGTGCGGGCCCGCCGCGGGCGGCCGCCGCCGCCGCCTCCGTGCCCGCATGGCCCCCGCCGATCACCACCACCTCGTAGCGCGGCGCTGCCGCCGCCCCGACCTCGCTGCCCGCCCGGCGGTGCCCGGGGCGAAGCGCCGGGGCAGCGGCAGGCGGCGGCAGCCGCTCCGCAGGAACATGGCGGCGGGGCCGGCCCTCCCGGCAGCGGGAGTGCGGGTCGGGAGCGCGGGTCGGGAGCGCGGCCGCGGCTCCCCGCCCCGGAGCGAGAGGCGGGGCCGGCGGGAGCGGCGGGAGCGGCGGGGCGGGCACGTCCCCGCGGCCGCCCGTCGTGTCACCCTGCGCGGCCGCGAGAGCCGGGCGGGGCCGCTGCTCGCGTGTTCTCGGCCCGCGGGCGGGCAGGAGGAGGAGCCGCCCGGGAGCGGGAAAACGCTCCCCGCGGATTGGAGGGAAACCGGAGCTTGGCTGTCGCTACCGGAGCTTCCCTGTGCCCGGGCTGAAGCTGGCATCGGGCATCGCCTCGCCTCCGCCCCGCTCTCCGGGTTTCGTTTCCTAGAGGAGGCGCGCTGCCTGGAAGAGGAACTCGGCTGAAGCCGGAGGCGGGAACGCCGCTGCTCGCGGGGCCGCGCTCGCCGTCTCGCGGGTGCGGCGAGGGAGCAGCGGCCATGGACACCGCGGGCGGCAGAGGGGCGCGGGCCAGGCGGGGGACGCGTCCCGCAGCTCCGCGGAGCCGGGGCGCGGAGAAGGGCGCAGCCCGAAGCCCCGAGCGGGACCGCGGTGAGGGTGAAGGCTCGGGCGGCGCCACGACCCACCGTGCGCCGCGGACGGACGCAGCCCCCGCCCGGGGCGGCCGCCCGGCGCGCCCGGGGAGCAGCCGGCGGGCGGATCGCGCCGCAGCTGCCCGAGGAGCAGCCGGCGGGCGGAGCGGCGAGCGGCGCAGAGGCGTTCCTCGCCCCGCGGAGCAGGGCGCCGGCCGCCAGAGCCCCCGCGGCCCCGCGGAGCGTCGCGGCGGTGCCCGACGGGGCGGTCGCTGCCCCCGCCCGCCGCCCCCGCCCGCGGCGGACGCCTTACGGCTCCGGGACGTGTTGGCGCGGCTCAGCCTGCCCCGCGAAGAGGTGTCCGAGGCGTCGACGCTGGTGAACCTGGTCGTCTCGCACCTGGTCCAGGCCATCCGCAGCAAGGAGAGCTGCTTCAGCTCCATCGAGCGGCAGAGCTCCGGCAGCTACTACGAGCGCGTCAAGGTAGGTGCGGGGGCGGCAGCAGGCGAGAGCTGCTCCTAGCTGGCCCCTCCCGACGAGTTAAAATTAAGGATGGCTCTCTGAAGTAACCACAATGATTTATAGAATGATCAGTAACCTGCTGAATGGTGCTACGTGCATTCAGTCAGAGATGCTACCTGAAGGGGACTTGCGGTCAAGCTGCAGCAAGCCCTGCCCTTGCACAACACTCAGGTGAGCCTGGTCTAACAACACCATCAGTCAGGTATAGCACTCCACGAGAAGCCCTGGGCCAGGTTTCAGTTCATAGTTTTTTTCAAAAAGCAGGAGTTTTAGATACAAATTGAAAGAAGGAAAACTTAGAAATTTTTTACTGTAAGGGTGGTAGGATACTCGTACAGGGTGCCTGAAGAGATTGTGGATGCTCCAAACCTGGCAGTGTTCAAGGCCAGGTTGGATAAGGCCTTGAGCAACCTGGTCTAGTGGAAGGTATCCCTGCCCAGTGCAGAGGGTTCAGGACTAGCTGTAGCTCTTAAGGTCCATTCCAACCCCTTCACCTTCTGTGATTAACCAGTATTTATTTTCCTGGCTCCAGCAGACTGAAAGTCGGACATAAGGATGCTTATTTTTTTCTGTCTAAAACTAGCTTCAGACCTAGCAATGTATTTTAGTCCTCACCGTTGATTTTGATGCACAATAGGATGTTTATGCATTAATTATTCAGAACAGCTCAAGAATCTTAAAACTGTCATTAAAAATTAATAAGTTGGAGAGCTGGGAAGTGAACTGTAAATTGCTGTTTTCCACCCCAATGCACAGTAATCTTGCAAGACCACAGGAATAAGCTCATATTTCATATCAGTCATGATTAGTACACCAAGGTAGATAAAAGCACAACCAGGATAAAAATCTCAGGAGAGTAAAACCTAAGTTGCACATTGACTGTTGTATTCTCATATTTGCAGATATCTGAACCAAATGAGTTTGACATCATGCTTGTAATGCCTGTTACAAGGATTCAGCTGGATGAGGCTGATGATACTGGAGCCTTTTATTATGTATCATTCAAAAGAATTCCAAAAGAAAAGGGTTGGCTGAAGTTTTTAGAAGAAGATGGAAAATTATCAGCCTTTAAAATGCTTAATGCACTAAGAGAAATTATTAAACAGGAAGTAAAAAACATCAAAGGTTAGTACTAAGAGGAAAAGCTTCATCAGTATGTTTGAAATCCAGTTACACTGTACATAAATGTTGCCCTGGTGTTAAGAAGATACATTTTCCTGCCAGTCCTCTATCTCTTTCTGCCAAGGGAGTTGTAACTCATCCTGTCCCCTGTATCTCAAGCCGGCTCTCCTATTAAGAATCAAAAATACATGATGGGTAACTTGTTACATTATTAACTCCATTACGCATATTTTCTGTACGAAGATAATAAACATTAAGGGTTCTGTTGCATGCTTGGTATTTCCTCCATGACCTATATATCTTACATCTATTTGGAGTACACAAAGAACCATTTGCTGAAGTGGTAGCAGAACAAAGAGCTTGCTTTTATACAATACTTAATATTTTTTATTGATCAATACAGAAACTGTATCCCAGTTATTTTTATAATTATATTAAACATATATATATAATATATATTAAAATAACCCCAGTTAGAGTTATTTTTTCCCAAAACCTTCAGAGACATTGTGTTTTCAACAGGGAAGCAGTTCAATCAAAAACATTACTAGATTTTTAATTCTTAGACAGTAAATCAAGAAAACACAGTAGTGTTCCCTATTTCATAGAACTCAACAGACCTTCTCAATGTTTCAACAGCCTGTAGGATAAAGAAGCAGTGACTGAACCTAGGTACTTCTTCTGATTGCTTATAAGCTCTTTAGTAAAAACTAACACTCTTAAAAAAAATAATTCATCTAACTAATCTATCTATCTAATATGAAGTATCACTCTCTGTTACTAGATGCGGAAGTCACTGTGGCAAGGAAAAAGGCTGGATGCCCGGCAATAACTCTTCAGATCAAAAATCCTCCATCAGAAATATCAGTGGACATCATCTTGACTTTGGAGGCTGAGCAGAGCTGGCCCCTCAGCACACAGGACGGCCTCAAAATTGAACAGTGGCTGGGAACAAAAGTCAGGAGGGATATGAGATTTAGATCCGTTTATTTAGTAGCCAAGCAAAACAAAAGTGAAAAAGTTCTAAGAGGTACCTCAAATATGGACAATAATAAGTTATGAAATATCTTCTCTACAACTTGATCACTTACAAGTGCTATAGAAAACACAGATCATGTTCAGTATTCTGCCTTTGAGACACCTCATCCTGGATAGATCCAGCTCAGACAACTGAAATCCCCCTTTAAAGCATCAGATTTGTGATACTGCTTGTCCTGTACTGAAATGTAAATGCAAACCCACTCTACCAGGCTGTACACTAACTATTACTAAGAGCATTATACTAAATCCACTCCAGCCAGACACATGGATAGGAGCCTTTCCTTGTGCTAGCACTGTACTTAACAGCAACTTGCACTCTTCTAATTTCCTTACAAGATAAAGTTCCTAAAATGCAGGTGACATCCCTGTACATGGGACTGCATCCACAAATCCGATACTTCTGCAGGAAGCAAACTGCTTTCTACCAAGACACATTACTTCTCCCTGAACTCTGGTATGGCTACAGCATTTCTTCCTGCAGACCACTGTTACATTGAGCCTCCATCAGTTTGCAGAAACATTCTGACTTGTCAATGCATTATGGTAACTGATGATTTTAGCAAAAAGATTTCAAGCATTCTGGTACCTTTTTAATTAGCATGCCCATGTTATCAAAGCCCAGTACAGCAGTACTGATTTATTTGGCAATTTCTTCCTGTGCAAATTAAACGCAAAGAGTAACTGAGCCAAATAGGCAAGGGAAACTGTAATTAATGAAAAGAAGACAAAAGTGATTACTGCTGTTAAAAACAGGGCATTGAGTTATATTAGCAATTATTTTCAGAAGCATAAGCAGAAGAACAAAAAAGTGCTTTAGAATAGTCATTTTACATGAGACAAACTCTCAAACCTATTACTTGCACAAAGAAAACACAGAAAACACAGTAAAAGTACAGAAATTAAAAGGTTGTAGATGTCTATGAATGACGCAGTTCTCTAAATCATGTTCAGCAAGTCCAGGGACTTAAAGAATTAAGCCTAATTTTAAAGTAAATCCAGACATCCTCAGGAATTTAAAGCATCCAAACAATTAATTATGTCCTATGTTAATTACATTCTAATTGTCTTTGTGAAGCAGCTGGGGAGTTAAGGAGGAACTAACTGCCTTCACTGAATTATGATTTTTTAGTGGGTGCAAAAAATTTCTGGTATTTAAGTCAGTTGCAAAATTGGTTTTTTTTTCCTAGCTACAAAAGCTGATGCTCAGTGCTATGTAAACATTTAACACTCTTGTGCTTGACTTCAGGGAACACCTGGCGACTCTCCTTCTCACATATTGAAAAGGATATGATAAAGAACCATGGCAACTCAAAGACATGTTGTGAATCTGATAGACCAAAGTGCTGTAGGTTGGTATTTCACAGGAATATTTTACTTTAAGCCTGTGTGAGCTGGGCTACCAATACCACAGTTTCAGTTTATCACTTAAGAATTTGATCTAAGTAATTACTCATAATAGAAAGCAAGAGTCTTTTAGGCATAATTGTTCTACAGCAATACAACACTGCATGTGCCTGCTGAATGTCTGACTTGCATTTACCTACTGAAAGGTGGAAACAATCATATTGCTGGTCTACACTCCAGACTTAGCTTAGAATGCAAAAAGATGTGACTTGTTAAATTATCTTTCCCAAATTCAGTCCCATTTAGACAAAACAGCTTTAAAAAGTGACAACTCCACTTTCTGAGCAAAATTACACTTCATATCAAGGTAATTTCTAAAATGATGGGGCAAAACTGCTGAATGAGATCAAGATGAATAGAAGATTTTTCCCTTCTACGAGAACTGTTTTCCAGATTTCTTCAACAAGGAAGAACAAAACCCACACGAGGTACAAAACCTCCTTAACAACTAAACTAAGTTGGTTTGCCAATTACATCTTGTACTGAATCAGGAAAGCCACAAGAGAATTAATGCATAATTGTGTTTAAGTATCTGAACTACGTATATAGAACTATGGAGAACGTACCTAATTTTATTTATTTTTTTTTTTTTAACAGGAAAGGTTGTCTTAAGCTGCTGAAGTATCTTCTAGAGCAACTTAAAATGAAATATCCAAAAGAACTGGAAAAATTCTGTTCGTATCATGTCAAAACTGTTTTTTTCCACTCCTGCGTCACGTGGCCAAATGACTCAGACTGGCACTTGGGAGACCTGGATCATTGCTTTCAGCAGTGTCTGGGATTTTTTGTGGATTGTCTGCAAAAGTCTCAGCTGACTCACTTTTTTATTCCCCAATACAACTTGCTCAGCCTAGAAGATAAGGCAAGACATCATTTCCTTTCAAGAAAAATATGTCATGAATTGAACAATGGATTCCCAGTATTTCATGAGAATTATTAAGGACATTGTTCACAACAGATATTTAATCATGTTGACTTGCATATTTAAAACAAAAAATTGTGCACCATAAACTACTCTTCAGTAGTCTGGTACTACAAAACCAAAAAAACCAAACCAAAATAAAATCAAGAACACCAAAAGAAAAATGCATACTTCAGTCACATTGCTTTGTCATAACCTTTAAAAGAAATGTTGTAAGTAATATTTACCTTTATCTTCAAGGTATACTAAGAACATATAGAAGAATTTGCAATTGTTCATTTCCCACATATAATTTCTATGTTTCCAAATACAAAGGCATCGATGACTGCATGAAGAGAAAAATGACAATTTTATTTAAAATTAAGATCCACTGCAGAATATCCAAAATACACTCCTGCTTTAAAAAAAAAAAAAAAAAAAAAAAAAAAAAAGGTCACTGGAGTTATGGCAACATTAACCAGAACAACTTCTCCAGGTCACTGCATGGATGATCTTTTGCAGAGGACAATCACCGTAACAGTTAGCAGAGAGAGAATATTTGATCTGAGTAATACAAAGTTTCTGAAGTAACTTACCCTTTCTGAGTCTTCAGAATTACTTTAGAAAACAGTAATTTTATTAAAATATTCTTATTTTACTGAATTTTATGAGTTTTTATTTAATCATATGACACATAAATAAACACAAATTCAGTGTCAAATGAAGGAATAACTCCTTCCTGTATAAATTTCAAAGAGCAGAAAACATGCCCTGTCATCACTGGGAATCTGTGTGACACAACCTGACATCCAAATGTGTAGTGTGAATCAACTTTACCTGGAAGAAATATAAGTTGACCTTCAAATGTATTATTTTCTCCATGACTTTGTTAACGTTTTTCCAGTAAATTATTCCTTAAACTAGAATATTACATCCACAAAAACCAGAAAACTAATAGCTGGTTTTCTTCCCCAGTTAGCCACAAACAAGTACTTGTCATGCCCTCCTCCATTACAGGAAAATGCAGACCGCTCTCAAAAAAATCTTGACACACAAGTCTTAAAAATGACCTCCAATGTTAAGTTTTAAAATAAGAATAAAGAAAACTTGCTTCACAAACATAAGTAATGGCAAACAGAGCAGTTTTTATTATCCTGAGCAATACCTCTGAAGGCCAGCAGCATATCAAGGCAAAGGTACAGTATTTTGAAACTACACTGACAAACATTGCTTATAATGAATAATTCAGTTCTCTGAATATAAAAGGAAAAATTATCTTTGACATTCTTATGTATTAATGCTGCATTTAACAACAAAAAAAACCCCAAACAAACAACTAAACCCAAGCCAACCAACAAAGCCACAATATTTGTTTTTAACTAGTAGATAATGGCTTTAGAAATTTCATACATCACACAAGAAAAAAACAATTTTATGTGAAAATAGTGTCCAACTGCAAAACCAGATTTATTCCAATACAAAGTTAATCCAGTTTTCTTTTTCAAGACACTTTTGAGAAGTTTAAATGAGACAAATACAGAAAACAATCAAACACAAAATGAAACTTATAAATTCAAGCCCATGGATGCTAACACTACTTAAAATTGATTTCCCTGTTTCAGTAGCTTCAAGTGATTACATCGATTTTGAGGGCTTTCTCCAAGGTCTTTGTATATCCTTTTCAATTTCTTTTCTCATTTGTGATTGTTTGTATCTTTCTGCCATTGCAATAAGCTTGTCAGGAACTACCTAATAAAAAAAGCAGGCAAAAAAACCAAGGTGAATTTTAAATAAATCTAAGCTTTAAGACCCTGCTTTATGAAAATGCTATTGATTTGTGTGTTCCCAAACTTGATTTCATTTCTTTATCTGGCTCCTGTCACTTTACAGATTCTTTTCTGTAGAAATGCAGAGAGAAATCTTTTTACATAAGATTGTACTGAAATATACTGAAAAATAATCATCATAGTGTCTGGATTTTCAATAATATATCTATGCTTGTATCACCATATCTCATGGCAACATTATCAGCTAATTACAATATAATTCAAACAAATGTATCTTTTAGTTATAAAGAACAGCTGGTAAACACATTCAGTGCTATTTAAAGGGGATGATATGCTATATACATATATTTGAATGTTGATTTGTATTAAATTCTTCATGGAAGTTTTAAGAGCCTCTGAAAAGACACTTTCTGACTTAAAGAAGGTGTTGTCATAGGAATGATTCTCATGTGCTTAGAACAAAGCTAAAAGATAAGGAAAGAAGGGCAGGAGAAAATGGTCAGATCTCCCACCACTGGGGAGTGGCGAGACTGTATTACCACAATTCACAGGGGTTTTTGGCATGCTTGTAATTATGTGGAAAAAGTTAATAGTATCACCAAAACACTCTCACCTCAAAGTTCTTAAAAACTGAGGCCAGGTGTGAAGAATTACAAACAGATTTATTAGGCTGAATGACAGTGATGAAAAAAAAAAAAAAAAGCCAGATACCATTCTTTTGCTCACAGAACAAGACTTCCAACAAGACTTCTTCAACCAGGGTGGGCATAATGCTGATGTTAATGCACTGTTTACTGCAAAAAGCACTGTGGGCACATGTATTGTCAAGAGGTCTCAGATCACTGATTTGTCAAAGCCAGCCCACTTCAACAATCCTTGATGGCATGTGGCCATCAGTGGAAGTCACCCCATCCAGAATCAGTCCCCTGATCAGAGCAAAGGGCAGTATATGAACATGGTATTAACACGATTGCTCAGACTGTTTGATTTGTGTCTGCCAGTGGCACAAACACAGTGCAAACAGCAGAGTACAAACAAATGTAAATGCCTTAAAGTCTCCCCTATAAGTGCCTGGGCTTGGCAATGCTTGAACAGGTAAAGAATGCAACCAGGACAAAAGGCGTGGTGGAGCAGGAAGTTATATTCCTCTAGTTTCCATTTCTTTTATCAGGCTTTATAATTGAGCAATGATTGCTATTTGCTATCAGCAATTTTTTCTTGAGCAGGCATGAGGGACAGCTCACTGGTGTATGTTTTATGGGAATTGCTCTTACTGGTTAGCAACTATCCTGGCAAAATATAACTCTGGAAGAGTCCATTCTGCCTAAGTTTCAAACATTATTTAAAAATAAAGTTAAAAATTATTTATCATCTCTCACTGAAAGTCACAACAGACTTGTCAATGGAGATAGAAGTAATGAGACAAAGTTATTTTTCAGTTGAAACATTGTATGATTTTCTTCCTAGGTATCAGATCCTCTCCTAGAGCTTGAAGCTAACTTAATCCAAACTAAAATTGCAACAATTTCTCCAAAGAGTAGTTTTTGAGCAAGCACGAGGCAAGATGGGGAAGAAGTGAAGATACAGAAACATAAAAATCTCAGTAAGATAATATCCAGCATCTAGTGACTTGTTGAGATTGTTCATCAACAATCTGTGTATCTGCTAAACATACAAGCTAGGGTAGGGTAGTCCAAGTGAGAAAATAGAAAAGGATAAAGATACCATAATTTATATGGAATGGTTTTCTTGGTATTATTATTTTCCACTAAATCTGTCCTTGCGTCACGATTCCTTCAGCATGAAACATACATCTTTTTGTTGAATCTGTTTACTTTATATAATCTGTAGATCCAAAATCGCAGAGAACATTTGGCTAACAAAAGCAGCTATCTTGCTTTGAAACCAAAGTATTCTGAACCTTCAGTTCTCTTCCTAAGACTGATGATGTTTTGAGATTGAAACTATGGTATTTTCATTGTCATGAGAAAAAACCCCAACACTTTTTTATTTGTAGGGATACTTTCTTTCTATCATCGATAACTAAGTTTGAGAATAATGCCATGACTAATAGTAACTTCTGAAAGCAAGGATTCGGAGCTCCTCTTTTCTCCTCTGAACTCAGAGACTTATTCCCAATTGAGCTATCACACATCACAAAAAAACAAAGCCAGTTTGGGAACTTTGCAGTCTGCAGCTGGGGACAAGGCTTGAAAGGTAATTGCTAACTCAGAATACAAAACACAAGACACCTCTAAAGTAGCTTCACAGTATCATTACTGGTTTCACCTCTTGCATTTTCTGAATAAAAACAAAGCAAAAAAAAAAAAAAAAAACACCTCAACCAAAAACCCCAAATCTGCAACTTTAAGGAATTATTAGGTGACAACTCTTCTACACTTTTTTTCTTCTTTTCCTTCCTCAAAAGCATCTTACTAGGTTTGCAATAAACCAACACAGTATCTTTCAAAGAAGAGTTATAAACCAAAAGACTGAGGTGAAGTTCCAGCCCAGGGTTTAAAGTCTGAGTAAATGTCCATAGTAAAAACCACATTCTAGATAAAATTAATTTAGTATGTACTCAAACTCCCATCCAAAAAACCAACCAACCAAACACCACAACCCAAACAAAATTTGAGCTCAAGTCAGGATTTGAACTGGGGGTTTACTATAAATCAGGCAAAATATTGTTCCTTGATACAGCAAGAAACAGCAATACAATTTTCTCAGAGATGAGATCCACAAAAAATATGCTTCTTTAAAGAAAGAGATCACATTTCAGTTCCATTTCCCATACTATTTACAATCATCAGTTAGAAGGATAGCCTGGAAAAGTACATGCAGGTGTCACAACTGTCAGATAAAATAAACTTATAAGATAATTGAGCCTCTTCTGATTGAAGTACTGCTAATATTTACACTGTTAAATAAGAACACTGGTATCTGTATCCAGAAGGGAAATATAAATGGTATAAAATATTATGCTATAAACCCGATTATTCCTCTGCAACCTCAGTGTTCATGTTAGTTACTTTTTTTTTTAACATGGAAGGCTTTGGTTAAAGTTCACAGTTCCTTCCTGGGACTCATCTGTAAAGCAAAATATAGCTAAGACTTTCTAGGACGAGACAGACTGAAATACTAATTTTCTTTCCCTGAGACACCACAAGCACTCACCAGAAAGGGTCTAAACAGGCTCAGAACTTCATGACCTGCTTCAGGTGCTAACCTAGAACCAATATAAATCTTACCCAGTAAAGTATTCTTACCTGGTTTGCTCTTTGCAGAATGTCAATCAGCTCAGACGCAAACCTCCAATCATTGCTCGTGACAAGTGTTACTGCCTCCCCAGAGCGCCTAACCAAGGAAGGAAACAACTGCAGATCATCAAAACAACTCCTGCCAGGCTTTTACTGCTGACCTAGGCAGTAATGAACTGTACTACAGACAATATTACTGAGCTGATAGAATAAAAGTAGCTTGAGCATTAACTCTGCACATGAGAAAGAGTAACTTTTCATAAAAATCAGAATACAGCAATTCACCTAAAATGGGGCAAATGCACAACTAATTTAGACTTTTAGATACTAAACACAGCATAATGGCAACATATTTAAGTATGAAGAGACACACATTCATATCATGATTAAATGAGAAAAATCACACTTGTACCAGCCTGGGAAAGCAGTATCCAAAAGAGGTACCACTAAACTACACCACCATGATGATCAGCTGCAGACTTTGAACCTACAGAAGTGTCTTCTCAATGTGCTGTCTAGAAAACTAAAATGAATCAGCTGCTCGTGAAGAGACAAACAAGGAAGTAACATCCCAGAATATCAATGCAAATTGTTTTTCTAATTCTTCCTCATATTTAAACCAGCTTTCAAACACCCTTCATTCAATAACAGAAAAATGTAAAATTTGTTTGCCTTCAATTTCACAGTGAATTCATTTAAAGCGTGTTCCTAGAACATACTTTGATAGACTGAAGTCTTCACTTCCCCACCCCACATCACCTGTAGCCTCTAGAATTTGACAAGAAAAACACCTATGCAGAACACAAAACATAACAAAACACTGATAATACATTACTATCTTCTGGTAAACACTTACCCTGCTCTTCCAGTACGACCTACTCTGTGAACATATTCTTCAATGTTGCGAGGGAAATCAAAGTTTAAAACATGAGTAATATCATGCACATCAAGGCCACGGGATGCCAAGTCAGTAGCTACCAATATTCGAACCTTGCCTACAGTAAATATGACAGGAAGAGAATAGGAGTTTATGGAACAAACAGAAAACATATTCCAGTCTATTGGTTTTCTAGCTTATAATGCACTCATTTTCTACAGGAAGTAAAAATATGCTTGTTCCATGTCATACTGAGTTAGCTTCAAATATAAGCTGGTAAGTAAGCACCCAAAATGTCATTTTACTATTATTTTCTTTTCACAAGTAGAACAGCAGAATGCAGGAAAAGCAAGAAATACAGCTGGTTGATATAAAGAGACTGTCCAAAGAACAAAAACTTAAACTATATTCTTAGCTGACACTCTTGTCACAGCACCAGCCTTTTATTAGCATGTGTTCACATAGCCCTGAATTGTGTTCACAACACCTTACTAGCATAATCTGGAGCAGGACTGTTTTACTGCAAGCACCATCATCTGACATTTAAATTTACCATTCTGTAGACAAACACGATACCCACTTTTAAAGAAATGTCAAAAGTAAAATAAGCAGTACTTTAAATTATTCAACTCCCAGATATTCAAAACTTTATTGAAGAGCAATCTCTTGTTTGCTGGGTCTTTTTTTTTTGGGTCAAATTAATAAAGAAAATGTATAATTCAGAGCTCTTTAATATTTTCATTTCTATAGTACCAAAGAGACATGACACTTAGAAATACACAAGTTTTGAACAGAACAACAACAGAAATTTTAAAAGTCTGGCTTAAACAAATCAGTACCTCAGTACAAACTCACCTGTCTTGAAGTCATCCAAAGCCTGCTCTCGATCACATTGTTCCCTGTTGCCATGAAGAGACTGTACTGGAATTCCTTGGATACCAAAGTCACTTGCTAAGTCATCAGCTCTAGGGTGAAATAAAGCAATGGCTCTTAAAATAAAAGAAAAAAAGAAAAAAATAGTGCAGTGTCTAGATTTAGATCAAACAGACAGTAAGTAAGGTGACAACAAAAGCAAAATATGTGCTTAAGGACAAAACGTTACCAAGGTCAGCTGATATCTATTATGAAATAGGAAAGCAAGTCTAATCCACATAGAAATGTTTACCTCTATTTATACTTTAGAGGAATACTAAATTATTTTTGTGTTGTTCACTCAAAAAGTTCAAGTATGATACAATGACCACTCCCCACACTAATCAGGTCTTGCACGCATCAGAGGTGTATGAAAGTAAACAGTACATCACATTCATGTACCACCAAGAATCCAAACATCCCACTTGAACTACTTGAGACTGAGACTTACCACCACCATTAATGATATTAAAAAAGATACAAATCGCCAATCAGTCCGAAGGAAGAAATAAATATAAATAATACTACTAGCAGCACATTGTGGAGAAGAGCTATCACACTTGATAATTATCCTGTAAACTAAAAAACTATTCAGTATTTCTGTTAGGAAAAAAACCCCAAACAGAGATGATACTGGGAAGTGATTACATACGTAAGCTTTTTTCCCACAAAAATGATGACCTTATCTTTTGGCTTCATAGACTTAATGAAGCTATGCATGAAAGTTCTCTTTTCCTCCTCGGAGATTACAATAACTTTTTGTTGTACTGTGTTTACTGCCTGTCAAACAGCAAAAAGGGATGTTAGGTAGAAACAAATTAGAATAATATCTTTTCCTGTTAATTCCCATATTGCCACGTTATAAAACTATTAATATATGATACCATAAAAAACTATTTTAATATATATCAGTTTGGAGTTCAAACAATGCAGATTTCTTACTTCCTTGTTGCTTTAGGAGAAAAATAAAATTTACCTTAAGCAGTTTCCCAAACCATTTATTTGTAGAGATTTAAAGGGTACAGATTAGTGAGGTTAAATAAATATATTATTAGTGAAAAACACACTGAAGTTCTTTAATTTGCAAATATTTCATGTTAATCTAGAGCAAGTTGGAACAATGGTAGTCTTACATGAAATTACAGGCTTTTAAAGATGCTGTAAATCTCTTTGAGATTAACAGTTCTAACTATTCCAGTAACAGTTCATTAAAAACTTTACTCCTCTGAAGGTTACCACAGAATGCCTAAGGTATAACTAATAAGTAGAATGAAATGTCTAGACATTCTCATGGTATGGTATCATGATTTTGTGGCAAGAGTTTGCTCAATAAAGTAGACAAAGATTCTCTCTCCACATGGGAGCCCTTTGCCCCCTACCATGTCACCTCTTCAATTACAAGAAGCTCCTGTTAAAGGAGATGCAGAGAGTACTTGGTACCTTTCAAATTCCAATCATGACAAGAAACACTCTTTGATAAAAGTGCAGTTCTGAACAGAACAGACAAAAAGCACATTCTGTCTCTATTTCTACCGAAAAGTGTACTGGGTACTAAGTTTTTTCATTCCCTATCACTAAAAAAAAAAAAAAAAAAAGGAACTGAAAAGGAAAATTTCCTAAGATCTTGGGCACAATTACTGTTTCTGTAAATTCTGCTGGTATTGGAGCCAACTACCCACAGCTGCACAACAATGACAAATAAGAAACTGCATCCACATGTTAGAAGTTCTGGACTTTAAAAGACAAGTCTTACTCTGACACATACTTCCTGCTCTAGACAAGTGTCCTCCAAGAGTTTAGTACAAAGCTCCCACTCCATTTGAGAAAGATGCAGTTAGGAAACAAGATTTAGATAAGGATCTGTATGCATTAGAAGGAAGACCTTCAGAAGGAAAATCAAGTAGAGAACAAGAACTTGCTGAACCAAAATTAAGGTTGAAAAACCAAGGGATCACACAAAAACACTTGGCACTGTAAATTCCAACATTCAGTGTGATTGATACTTATCACACATCACCAGATGTCTTCTACTGAAGAGCTAAGACTTCTAGATGTTATTACAGAAAAAAAGTTCATTTATATTTTTAAAATTTTTGTGAACTTTTAAGGAAACTTAAAAATAAATAGCATGGAGCTGTTTCTTGAAAGCTCAGATTGATTGCAAAATATACGTGCATTTACACACAGTTAGTTACAAGCAAAAGCTTTCCTTGCTTAAGCATAGGTTCTTCTACAAAAGGAAGGGGAAAAACCAAAAAAGAACAGGACAACTTACTGCTAAGTCAAGAGTGCCAACATACACAATCATGGGATTTTTCAAGTAGGATTTTGCTAGGCGACGGACACCATCAGGCCAAGTAGCACTAAACAAGGAGCGAAGAGGAAAACACACATGCATGAGAATAGTGTGGCAAATCTCCAACACATTAATTTCACCATATTCTTATTTTGCTTCCTTTCTTATACACCAGTGAAACACATATGCAGTAACAGTGTTGAGTTTTAACTAATCTTAAATTAATACTAAATAGCACTCGAGTTTAAAAGGCAATTTTGTTGGTTAAAAGTACAGGCAACAATTATGGAGCCTTTCTATTGAAGCCTTACCTGAATTTAGTAGTTGAACAATACCCAATAAGCAAATTTCTAGACTGTTTTCTAAAACAACAAATGCAAAATATGGAAACAAAAATTATTGTTGGGATATTTGATTGTTAAATTCCCAAAACCTGCATAATTTCAAAATTAATCCAGGTACAAACTAGAACAGATACTGATCAGAAAGTCAGGAAATGCATTTGGTCCCAGATGGAGAAGCGTAAATTGGCATTTCAAACTGATGTGGCAAATTCTAGCTCAACTTGGATACCTTCTTTTTTTGGGACAATTCAATTGTCTTTATATTTGATGTAAAACATCAGAAAAGATACCACAAAATGAAAAAAACCAATTGACAAATGACTCATCAGGACTGACTAGACCAATGAGAAAGAAAACTAGTAAAAATGCTAGTAACTGACACAACTGTTCTGAAATTAACTTGTCCAATAACCTTATGTTCAAGTGCTGAGCACTATCATGTTTAGATACCTTGTCATAACAGTTTGTCTGTCAGGACGCACATCTATTAGGATCTTCATTATCTGAGGTTCAAATCCCATATCCAGCATTCTGTCAGCCTCATCTAAAACCTGTTCAGGAACAAGGTTATTTATTCCACCTAGTCCCTCAGATAGAGGTTTGTGTCAGCAGGACATTACACAGAAAATTATTTTAATGGTAACTATTTTAATTGTAGAATCTTCTCCATAACTTACTGCAAAACTGGTTCAACTTCTATTTTACCTCTTCAATTTCCTTGACACTTTTTCATTCAGTACTACACTTTCAGGCAAAACAAGAAAATGCACAGTTCTTTAAGAGCATTTAAAGCCAATAAAGAAAAAACAACTGTTTATTATAACAATAGTTAGGTTAATGGCTAAAACTAAGCACAAATTTAAAAAAAAACAAAACCAAAAACCCATAACCAACCAAACCCAGAGGGGAAAAACCTGCTCAACAGACATGAAGAAACTGTTTGCAATTTCAATGGGAAATCTCGTTTATACCTATTAGAGATCTCATACAGGATCAAAATATCACTTGTCAATTTAGTTCCTCATTAGAAGTAGGAAAAAAGCCAGAGCATACATTCTGGCTCACACTAGGACACTGCACAACTCCCAGAGCACAAGCTTGTTTCATCTGGTAAAAAAAGCCAGAAGTGACCAAGTGAGCTGATATGTTTTCTCATATGCAAGCACACTCGTGAATGTTTTCAGTCTGATACAAAGAAAGAAGACTGACATCTAAGACTCATTTATCTCCTTTGATTTATATAAACTCTATTTGAAAATTAAAGTTACATGGATTGTGCTTTTAAATACTGATAATTTCTAGTTGCTTATGTGGAAATGCAAGACATGGATGATAATCCCTTTCTACTGCCCTAATTCTGCTGCTCCATTATTCTCTAATATTTTATTACATTAAAGGGTTTAGTACATTATCTATGTAAATCTCTGAAATAACAACAGATTATCAACTGAGAGACAAGAATTCTATTTCTTGATTTAATTTTCTTTATTTTTAGAGGGCTCATGGAGATTTCATTAACTACATGAATTCTAACAGAATAGCAAGGCTAAAATACCACTGATTTTACATACAGGGTTGGCTGCTATGCCTTTTTCAGCAGTAGATGCTTTCTATGCTATTAAGCTCAATGGCACTTTGCTCTAGGGAGAAAATAAAGCATCTATGTCTAATAGATGGATTAGGGTAGTTGAAGTTTACTTTTCTTGTTTCTGAGAGCTGCTTCATTAAGATTAAAGGCTAAATCCTCTTTCCTTTTTAAATCAGTTATTAGTAAGTTTTATGCTATTTTTTTTGTATTGAAGAATAAAAGCACTACTTCAACCTACCTTTTACATCCTCCTTCATGATTTATATACATATTTTTAATTACATTTTCTCCTAAATGTTTCCGAATTATTCATGCACAATTCCAATTTCCTTCCTTCTGCTTCATCAGCATGAAGTACAAAAAATTAAGATTACTTCATCAGATTGAATCACTAATGAATCAATACTGATTTACACTGAACACAGGGAAACAAAAAGCGTATTTTCATATTACATGTATTTTGAACAATCAAAAAGCTGTTTATGACAGAATTTACAATCTTACTTCTGAAATACTGAAAAAACAGCAGCCTATCTTGAATAAATGGCTTCCTAAAAATATGAACTAAGACTTGGTCAAATTGATGGTTCTGTCAGGCAAGGAGAGAAATTCTAACCTCAAATTCAGCTTGGGTCCAGAATCTATTTAGATATAATTAACAGAGTTTGGAGGTTATTTTTGGTTTTTTGTTTGGTTTTTTCTGGGGGGTGGTACATTTGTTGTGGTTTTTTAACAATTGTATCCCAGTATCTGATCTTGGAAGCCCTTTGGGAAACAATTGTAAATGGAATAACACTTGCTAATATGATACTTTGGGAACCTTCCTAAGACTCAGTAATAATATCTTTAAAAGAAAAGTGTAAATTAAGTTCTTCAATGAAGAGTATGGTAAATGTGGTAAAACTTCATCCAAGGTGGTAAATGTGAAATCTATTACCACTCTCATTTTCCTAAAGCAAGGCTGCAAGATTAAATTATTTGTTGGCTGAAAACTGAAAATGAAGCTCTGGAAACAGAAAATATCTTATAAATTGAAAAGTAAAAGAAACTACAAGGATAAATATATAGGAAGATCACAAAAAGCATTTTCAATGTCCAATTTTCCACATGAGGCTTTGGTAGCAGAAAATTCCCTTGAAGTCTAAAGCATGAGACCTTAAACCACATCACAATACAGTCCTTGCACTGGTTCTTCTGAAAACAGTTAATTGCTAGTGGTGCAACAACAAATGTCTCTCCTCCTGCTTCACATCATCGTATTTTTCAATTCAATAGTTACTTCTTTTTAGCAATGTCACACTATGGTATATGCTGTGCATACCTAAACGTGCTTTTGGTTCAATGCCCACTGCTCTCTGAACTGCCTGTGATATGACTACATTTCACCTTGGCAGAAAGATGACCTATATTCCTATAGTTCTCAGAATGAAGGTTTTCAGGCCTGTTTACCTCCTGCTCAGCAAATATATGTTAGTATTCTACAGTGCTACTCTCCTGTCTTCCAGTAATAAACTTTTTTCCCAAATGGCCAAATTTATAATGATGCCATACCACTGCTGGCCTTGCCAGTAAGCTCACAACAATCACCTAGAATTGGAGCTAACTTGTTACAACATGGAGAGAAATAAACTCTCAGAGTGGTGGGGTAGACAGAGCATGGCCAAATTGTCAAACTAGGCAACAATTCATAGACAAGTTAGAAATAAATTGAACATATTGAAGCATTTTACAAACAGCAACAGCCTTACACGTTCAGCACAGAAAAAGGCAAAAATGAAGACAAAACGATTATTAAAATGTTTATAAGGCTATTTTCCCAGTGAGATCAAAAGAAAGTCAGTCCCCCAACATTTAAATATCTGTGTGTGACTCTGCTACTGCACAAGTTCTAATAAAAAACTAAGACACTGGTAACCTTTAAAAAGAAAAGACAACTGCAGAAAGGCATTTCATCCATTAGTAACTAATCCTGACAAAATGAATTTTAGAATGCCAAACATTACTGAAAAAACAATTTAACATCTTTAAAATGCTTGCTGTGCTAGAAGGCTATCTTATTTTTCCTAGGGACTATTTCACATCTGCAATGCAATTATAGTAAGTATGAATCATACCTCCAACACCAATTTCAGTGTTAAGCTGTATTGTAATTAAGGCTTTGGAAGTTTAAAGAAAACTCCATTACAGCTTAAATTCAAACTGAGTCAACCATTTCCCAGCTGGTGCATTACTCATTGTACATCATTACTTGCCAAATATGTTATGCTCTTCAAATTTATGAAGTTGTTCATTTGAAGATCATTCAGTCTGCCAGGAGTAGCAATAACAATATCCACACCTTTGGTAACCTTGTCTATCTGTCCTTTTCGGTCCCCACCACCATAGACGCAAATACTGTAAAATAAAACAGATTAACAGAAGTAACCTATTCAGTTTCAGCTAAAGTCAATCCTTCTCAAATAAATGCCACCATGTTGCTTTAAAAATGTCACCCAGTATTAACAAGAGGAAGGAATATGGTGATTGACAGTATTGCAGTAATTAATAAAATAAACACTGAATGACACTCCCTCAACAGTTCAGCAAGTTTCTGGCTGAAGCTGCAGTAAAAGTAATCGTGAAAGGAAGTTAGCTTATATGTTTTAGGTTGTTCTGAAAATATTCACACAAAAAATAGATGAATATAGGAACTGATGCATGTATGAAAGGACACATGATTTTCTAAACAGCACTATCAACAGTGAGAGGTTTTGCTGTTGGGGTGACTGTAAGACTTATTCAGAATGCTACACAAAATTAACAGAGATCCCTAAAAGCAAGTTGCAGAGTATAGTAATTCTGTTTAATTGCTTAAATGAAGATCAACACTTGGCAGGTTTGTGGATGAAATGAAACTGGGCAAGCAGCTGATACACTCAAGAGGACTTGGTGCTTACCAGAAGAACCACAAAAAGTTTAGAGAAATGGGCTGATGAAAATATCATAAAGTTTAGCAAAAACAAAGATAGGGATGGAATTACCCAATGGCTCAGGGCCAACGTGCTAGAAGATGACATTACAAAAAGACTTGGGTGGGCAAGAACCTGAACATTTTTCAGCAGTGTAATCTCATAAAAAATCTTAGTCACATGGTGTGACTCTTGGGGATGTCCTGTGCAGGGCTAAGAGCTGGACTTGATGATCCTTGTCCCTTTCAACTCAGCATATTTTGTGTGATTCTTCTTAGCTGTCAACTCAGCAGGAAAAGAAGCAGAAGAGCTATAGATTTTGACCTTGAGATTAGTCAAAACAGACACTCTGAAAACTGGAAAAATATTAATTCTGCATTTACTACTATTCCCTCCCGTCTTAAATGCAATTATTGTAGTAGGTGAATTTAGTCACAATTGGTAGGAGAAAAAAAAAATATTTAACAAGCCAGTGAAAAGCAAGACTACCTTTTAATTCCTTTGTATGCATACTTTGAACACTCTGCCTCTACTTGAAGTGCCAGTTCTCTAGTGGGAGCAAGGACTAACATTCCAGGCCCCCCACGCTGATCTTTAGATCTGCAACAAAGCATATTTAGAATGTTGGTATATAAGGATGAGCAAAGTCCATCATCCTTGACACTGAACATTTTTATACTGTTCCAAACCTCCCCTGTACACTGCTGTTAATGGAATCTATAGTGACAAATTCGGTGCTTATTCCATCAGATTTATAATTCTTTTTCCAATACATGATTTTTTTTCTTCATTACTAGAAAATCATCTCAGGAGTTGGGTGCAGGAAGAAGTAAGTGCAGGGGGAGGTATGCACAGCTAAACAAATCAGACCTGTGAGCAGTCCTTACATTGGTTGTGAAGTCAAGTGAATGAATCCAGGCATTAAGTATGCTAATGTCTTCCCAGTACCAGTCTGTGCTATACCAATAAGATCAATTCCTTGGAGTATAATTGGCCACGCCTGGGACTAACATAAAACAACAAATACTTAAATGTGGTTTTCATTTTTCTCTTAAGCTTCAGTTAAAGAGTCATCAAAATTGAAGACATACCTGAATTGGTGTAGGCTTTTGAAAACCAACTTTTCTTATGTTGGCCATAATATCAGGATAATGCTCAAATACATCTTCAAATTTACAAACAGGATTGGGAATGCAGCGCTTTTCACCTTCTTTTAAGTCATCACAAGTTATATTATTATTTTCTTTCCTGTATAAAGCAGTGCAATTGTTTTAAAGTCTCATTATCTGAAAAAGCAGAGCTAACATATAAGACTGCGTTTCTTAATTTTTTTTAAACTTCTTGAACAAGAAAAAACAAGTTCATGCTCTTGAATGGGACTGAATTAGTCTTCTGTCTTTCTTACAAGTCCTTCTATAGGAACACTTCTCCTGGAAGTATCAATTACCATTCCTTCTTAAGAACACCTAATTTGAAATTGTATATGGTTATTAATATGAATTGCACTCCTATCAGGCTACAATTACACCCTATTACAAATGTAGGTAGGTATGACAAGTTTCTAAACCCAAAGACAACCCAGAATTTAGATGAATGGTTTGAACTTTTCAGTCAATTCTATATTCTGACAAAAACCTTCCCCAACTGTTTTCAAAGGAGCTCCTGGAGAATACAAACAGAACAATTTTGGAAAAAGAACATGACCAGTAAGACAAGCTCCAAAAAAAAAAAAAAAAAAAAGAAACCCAAAAAAACCCCCAAAAAAACCCCTGGAACAACCAGCCCCTAAAAGCAGGCAAAACTCA
Source organism: Muscicapa striata striata (assembly GCA_030060385.1). Taxonomy (NCBI): domain Eukaryota; kingdom Metazoa; phylum Chordata; class Aves; order Passeriformes; family Muscicapidae; genus Muscicapa; species Muscicapa striata. The sequence goes on along the minus strand of JAREIS010000034.1, from coordinate 601,583 downwards.
AATCAAAACACAAATAAAGGACTACATTAAAAACTGCTGTTCCAAGGCTTCCTCTAATCAAGAGTTATTAATATGCTGTTCTAATTTCAGACAGGGGCAGGTTAATGTTCTTGCACTAGCATTGAGGAGTGCCTTGTGCGCATGCCTACATTGTTACTCAGTATCACCCAAATCATCACTCTGGGGTGGATGGGATTTTCACCTTCCAGGAGAAAGGGGGTGTGGTTTCCTGTGGAAGAAGGAGGCAATGACCCTCCATGGCCATTTCATTCAGGAGAGCAAATGGCAAATGGAGAGTTGAGGTGCTGCAGATGGTCTGACCACAGGGCTTGGCATCATCGATTTTTCTCTCAGGCTTGGGGAAACAAACATGGGCACAGACAGTTTCATCTACAATTTTCTCCTTTGTCTCAGGAGCCATGTGGCGCTGGCTGTGGTGGTGTCCTGTTGGTCAGACTTCTATGAACATTTTTGCACATAATCACCTTTTATACAATGTTTTTATTAGTGTTGTTGCTGTTTTACTTATCTCATTGATGTCTTCCAGTAAATTCTTACCTCAACCAATAATCTCTGCCTTTTGTCCCTCTCTCAAGACAGGGGGTGAGGGAAGGGGAGTGGCTGCTTAGAGCTTAATTTTCATCTGGTTTTAAACCATATCTGCATAAGCATATTGATATCAGTCCTGTACTGCTCTTAGGATTCCATTCAGAAAAAGCTTTTCTTCAAGTGGGGTGTAAACTAGGAAAAGAACAGGCAATTCAACTTCCCCTCATGTTCACAAAATTATTTCTTTCAATTTCTTTTTTTTTTTCCTTAAAGCAAACTGATTAGATGAAGTAGAAAAAAACCTCCTTTATCACACAAATTCTACTTTTCAGTACATATTTTTAACCTACTAGAACAATGTTCGGTAATTTTCACTAGCTCTAAAAATAATACATAATAAAAATAAAAATGTACATTAAGGAAAAAGGTGAAAACAGATGGAAACAATTCCATGCTTTGCTCACTGTGGCAATGTTTCTTTGGCATGCAAAGAAAAAAGAAAAAAAAGACATCTTGCAAAAAGAAAAGTAAAGAAAGCTAACACTTCAATAATGCTCACTAACTTCATTAGAACTACTGAAGAGCCCTGTAACTATTACCAAGGCCTGAACCAAATCCCTTGAAACAGATGTTTTGTTTTCCTTGCAAGGTACTGATACAGGTTGCTGGATCAAATAAATAAATGCAGTTAACTGAAGTATGAACTCACCAGGATGTGGTTGTAAAGACAAGACAGATAAAAAAGGAAGACAACAGTTGGAATTTGGTTTGAAGATGGTTTTGACTAAAAGAAATACAGGGAAAAAACTGCAGCCAAAAGATATTCAACATGTGAACAATCCTATTTGGAAGGACCTAGAAAATGTGAACATAGTGTCTCATGAAAGGCAAAGAAACAGCCAAAAGTCAGTGAACAGTCATGAATTTTTTCTGTCCTGAAATTCAACTAGATCAAACACTTTTAGAGAAGGACAAAATCCCTAAAGTTAATTTTCCAGACAACTAATAGTATCTCATCTGTCAGTTGTTTCATT